>VXBO01012257.1:0-103173 GCA_013400135.1 Rhinoptilus africanus | reverse complement strand
AAGATACTGGCCAGTGGTCAGGGCTGTGATAATTTCAGTCTTTCAACAAGATACTCAGAACCAGATGCGATATTCTCTGGATGAATTGTTTTTGTACTCTAGATTAACTGCTGTTTCCCCTCAGCTGTAAGAAAAAGGAAAATGAATGTTGGTAGTCGGGGAGAGATAAAAAGCATTGCAGGCAATGGCAGGTGGGAAGTTCAGAGCTTTCCACGATCTTAGAAGATGGATTAATAGAAAACCCTTACCTTTACATCTGCTTGGAAACTATGTAAACACATAAGCGTTTTTGAATTCTCAACCTGTCCCCTCCTCAAGGTTCTAGTTATTCTGTATCAGGAGCCTCTTAATTCTTGCTCTGGGATGAATTTACGTTTATGTGCCTGTATCAAAGCTTAGGTTCCTCGTTATAGGAATTCAGCTTTGAAGATGATGAGCTAGGTTTTTTCTATCTAACTAATTTAATTTCTCCACACAGCCACCTTTAATATTCATCAAAATAAAACATAGTCAAAAGTAGTATTTGAAAGTAACAGTCGACAGACCTGATATTGCAGGAGGTGATCCTTCTTTCCATTGCCAGTGTTTCTCCCTCCTCTTCCTATTTCTCAGAAAGAACCCCAGTGCAGGTATGTACAATACAATTCCAGTCTGGAGCTCTTTTGTGAAGACCTTGCTTTTTCCTTTTTATGTAACATTGATTAAGTGAGTGTCCTATGTCCTCAGTGTGTCTAATGCATTAAAAAGCATAGAATTTAATGCTGTAATTATAAAAGCTTAAAGGATGAAGCCCACTGAATGTACTTCAGACAGGTTATCAGCTTTACCTTTCCAAATAAGTTCTATTATAGAAGCTGATTTCCTAGAGTTTTGTCATACACATATATCTGCCCGAGAGTGGCTCTTGCAGACTAGGGTATGAATAAATTACTTCCATAGCTCTAATGCATCTTTTTATTCTGCGTGGGTCTTAGCCTTTTCTTTTTCTTAAAAGCATCATTTTCCTGATGAATCAAAAACTGTGGAGACAATAGTGAGTATTCGCATTTGAAAAAAGACAGGTCAGAAAAAAGCTGCAGCAAAGTGTCTTATCTCTTCTCTAAACAGTGGATATTGTTACTACTGATCAACTTGAATGTAATGAAAAGGAAGGAAAAAACCTCGTATGTTGATACTCGGAGTAATTCACAACTATTTTTGATGTTATCAATAAATTAACGTCTTATTTTTCTGTACATGTGAAACTTTTAACTGTCTCCAGGTCTTAAGTATTTTACATGTGTTTTTTCAGGAAGGGGATGTTTTGTTTATATAACGACAATGTCTTCATATTCATTAGTGATTTCTGGAAGTCATTGGAATGGCTTAGGAGATGCCAGTTGTTGTAAGAAGGCTTTTTTCTTGCAATGAGGGAAGCGGGTTTTCAATTACACACACGTAGCCAGTGGAAGAAGATGTAATCTAGAAACAGGAATAGACCCAATGAGAGCAAAAAAGGCACAAGAAGGGAGAGAGACCTGTGTTTTGCATTCCCATTCAAACAGTGAAGAAGAGCAAAGCAGAGAACAAAAGTCAGGGAAGGCTCACTGGAAGCCAGTTTGAAATAAATGAGGGCATCCTACTGATCAATGTCATTTTGAATCGGACTCATTCCTGCTGTACTGGCATCTGGAAATACTGAAGCAGCACAGGGACTGGGGAGAGGGGTAAAAGGAAGTGAATTGTCCAGCTGCCAAGGCCACCTACATCAGCAAGGGACCTAACCCTACCCAGAGTGGCTGCCATGGGGCTGTGACTTTGACACCATCTTCAATTTGTAGTTGTATTGATTTTTCTCATGGCAGGAGATGTGAATAAATCTATTTAGGAAACTGGACACGCAGAGCGATCTCCTGTAACTATTGCCCAGCAGGTCATTTTGAAAAGGCCAGCAACCACTCTCCAAGTTGTAACAAGAAAAAAAAAAACCATAGAATTGCCTTGGTTGGAAGGGACCTTTCAGATCATCCAGTCCAACCATCAACCTAACTCTGACAGAAACCATCACTAAAACACATTGTAAGCCCTGTGTCTACCTGTCTGTTAAACACCTCCAGGGATGACTTTCACCATTTTCCCTGGGCAGCCTGTTCCAATGCTTAATAACCCTTTCAGTGTAAAAATTTTTTTCAAATATCCAGTCTAAACCTCCCCTGGCACAACTTGAGGCCCTTTCCTCTCATCCTATTGCCTGTCACTTGGGAGAAGAGGCCATCCGCCACCTCACTGCACCCTCCTTTCAGGTGGTTGTAGAGAGCAATACGGTCTCCCCTCAGCCTCCTCTGCTCCAGGTTAAACACCCCCAGTTCCCTCAGCCACTCCTCATCGGATTTGTGCTCCAGACCCTTCTCCAGCTTTGTTGCCCTTCTCCAGACACGCTCAGTGAAAGATTTTTTCATTGATTGAGTTCTTAAAAGTAGTTCCTCAAAACATTCAGGTGTTCATAAATTTTAGAGTGTATTAAGCACTTAGATGAATATCTAGATGTTAGTGAATAAACAAGCTCCAGGGGAAATGAGCAGTTTAAGGCTTCGTGTTTATTCATGTCTGCAGGATACCTGTGAGATGGAGCATAGTGGGATAAAAACCCCCAGCTTTCAAGGGGTCTTCCCCCTGGAATATGATCCCTGGGAAGGATGCTATGCTTCTTGATCGCAGACATGCTAGTGCTCAGGCTTGGCAGGCTGCTGTAATGAGCTTTCTGAGAGTTTTCGGTCTCTGCTTGCGCAGTCAGCACAGTAACTGAGAGCTGAGGCTTTTGTTTAGACCCACTACTCAGTGTCTACAGCGTGTCCCCAGCCCTGCAAAGCTCCTGCTTCACGCAGCAGTAACCAACGCAGAGGGAGGATGACTTAGATTGCTGCTTGCCCATAAGTAAACTGTAGTTCCTGCTAGAAGAACAGTTTTTAGCAAATACTTTGTTTGATTTAGTTTAGTGTTCTGCTTAAAAGTGACTGTAAATATGTTGTTTTTTCTAAGGGATCCAGTGTGCATTGGGAGGGGAGGAGGAAGCTAACTTCTATGATTTGGATTTGGGTGTTCAGATTCATGACTTTTTCATCTTGCTGGGCCACTGAAGGCTGTAATTAAACCTGTCGGCACTTTGAAATGATTAAGTGATAGCATTACATGTCATACATTAAAATGAATATTTTTATTTATTTTTTCTTAATTTGAGATTTTCAAGTCCCAGTATCTGTTTAAAAAATAATTAAGAAAATGTGGATTTTATGTGACTAGTCTCTTCACCCTCCCACTCATACGCTTAGAAGAGCAGATAATAGGCTTTCTGCACTTCAGAAATGACTTTTTATTCAGGTCAAAGTTGATCTTGCTGTAGTTAAAAATGGATTATCAGACATGGAGCCCTCCCCATCATTGGCTGGCAGTTAGTGCTCATCTGGAAAAACTCTCTCACCACTTTTTTTTTTTTTTTCTTCTTTCTGCTGATCTCTTGAGGTCCTTTCCCTAGCTGTGAGCAGCGGCATGCCAATTTCAATTAACATTTCCTTTAAAACAAATGTTATCATCTGCTTAGTGCTGGTGACTTTCCATTTCTAACAAGGATAACAGGAGCATGGCTGTGTCTCTTTCAGCGTGATGTCTCTGAGCCTTGGTGAACATTGTTAACCGTTATCCATCTGTGGTGCTTCTTCAGGTTCCTTGTGATTTAAAGGTCAAGCCAAGGCCTGAAGACTGAATTCTCTCTCTGAAGTAAAGACACTTTCTTTCCGATAACAGATTAAAAGCCAAAGACCATTGTTGTTAAAATGATGGGCTGCTTTCTCATTGTGACCACCAGGCCAAGGCTTGCTCTCAAGGTTTTTGGAGAGTGCTGTGCTGTTCGCAGGTCTGTAGAGATACAGATTACATGTCTGTGAATAAATTATGTTGTTAGATTGCTGATTTTACCAGAAGAGAAAGCAGCAAAAAAGTTTTGTTAAGTTATCCTACATTGCATTTTTCTCTGTCTTAGGAAAAGAAATATCATTTTGAAAGTCATTTTGGGTTACTAGAAAATATGGTTCTCTGAAATACTCATTTTACGCTTTTAATGCTTTATAAATGAAGATACGTACACATTTTAAAACATAACCCCCAATACTTTCTTTTGAAAATTTTGTTTTGATGCACTTGTTGCTGTGTGAGGTTGAAATAAAAAAAAGGTTGACCCGCTCTTGTTTTCTTCTCTTCCCTCTCCCGCCCCACCATGAACCCCTCTAATTTTGCCTCTAACTGTTTGCCTCTTCCACTCCTGGCTCTTTCTGTGAATTTTCTGCCATACATCAAACACAGAGCTGTCTTAAACCATTATTGTGACAGTCCAAATAACTGCGTGTGCCCAAATGTTCAAATCTGGAAAAAACAAGTCAGAAAAATCAACAGTTCTTGGTCCAACCCAAATATGTACCAGGCTTCTTCCTGACTCTTCTGTGAAAATAAAGCTCTAGTTCCCTTTTGGCCTGAGAAGAAAGTAATATGTCTGGGGTAGTGAAAAGGGGGAAAGCTAAGGCTTTGGTTTACTCTCGTTAAGAACATAAGGAGAAGGGAGGAGGGAGGCCATGGGCCAAAAATACACACAGAGAAGGTTCTGGGCCAAATAATCACTGAATACTGGTTCTTTTCAGTTCATAATTTTTCATGATTATGTGTGTTGCCAAAGCTCCATGGTGCTGCAGTTAGCACCCAGGCCGATCCATCATGCTTCGTTATGAACAATGAATCAGATATTTAAATACATTATTTGGGTTGTTTCAGAAATAGAAATCTTGACTGCCAAACAGGAACACGGGAGCTGGTGTGTTGGACAGTATCAGTGTCCTGCCCAGCCTTGGAACCTCTTCTTAACAGATGCGGTGTCCTGGTGCTTTGGAGAATACTGGCAGGGCCTCTGTAATAAGTAAAACAGAGCAAAAAATTTTGAAAATAAGGCAAGTTGACTAGAATTGAATCCATCCGAATTCCCACCTGCAGGTGGTCAAGGGGTGTGTTTGCTGTTGGCTACTGAAAAGGCTCCTAAGAGCCTAAGAAACTTCTCAAGTGGTAACTTAAAAAGATGTTAAGTGCAGGTATTCAAGTGGGATTTTTTAGAAAAACAGGACTCTTCAGCTAAATCTTTAGGCCCTTATGAGGGCCTCACTGAATTTACTAAATAATTCTTGACATTTTGCTTAGTATCCTTTATTTTTTTTCTTTAAAAAGTGTTTATCACTGTTGATGTATTCATAATTCATTTCTTC
Organism: Rhinoptilus africanus; assembly: GCA_013400135.1. Lineage (NCBI taxonomy): Eukaryota > Metazoa > Chordata > Aves > Charadriiformes > Glareolidae > Rhinoptilus > Rhinoptilus africanus. The sequence continues at coordinate 97,894 of VXBO01012257.1, read as the reverse complement.
TAAATTCCTTTTGAGCTACTTGAGGAAAATTTTATTTTATGTCACATTTGGAACAAGAAGTGTAGAGCGCTGAAGAGCAAAAGCTGTTATTGTCACACGACAAAGGCATATATTATTCATACCGTAATACCCAAACTGCAGAAATTGATAGATAGGATTTATATAGTCAACTCCCAAGCAAAGTAAAAATACATTTAAAAAATAAACTGCTTTTTGAGTGGTTAATTCAAAATCAGATGGATTACTGTGAGGTACTCTATGTGATTATTTTTACTGTTGGGACTCAAACTACCTACATGTATTTTCTCACTGAGACGGGAGAAGTCTTAATGCATTTACTTTTCCTTCTGTTAGGGTGATTTAAAATCTGAAAAAGGAACCAGTAGATCAATAATTTAGTGCAGTCAGATGAAAAGTGTCTGAACCAGTTGGTTCGATTATAGGATATTACGAAGTCTTACATACTGAACTGTGCATTTAGATTGTATAATCCATATTCAAAATAACTTTGAGTGGAAGGAGAAGTGGCCATTGTGGAGGAAATTAATATCTCTGTCTGCTCTTTTTATATTGTATAGAAAGGTTTGGTTATACAGAGGAGTAGGTGAACCCCGCTTGTTGGCTACAATGTTACAAGTTTTTCTTTTACTTAATCTATTCAACCACAATAAAGAGTTTAAAAACTGAGTAATCTTAAATCATGGCTGTCACGCAGAAATTTATGGGAAAAATATCCCAAATAAGGATGACTAAGTCTCCTAAAATAGTCTCAGTGAATGACCTTATGAATGATTTAGGAGAAGATCTAGAACAAGTCAGTGCTTTTACTGCAATAATATACCGGGGAGAGTGTAATTAATTTACTGTTCCTTGTACCCCCAAGAAGCAGCTAATCGTCTTGCCTCATGTTCACAAATGATGAGTTGGAACCCTTGCTGGCTAAGATTGCTTCTGCCTTCCTAGCATGCCTAGGCTGAGCGCCTGGGTGCTGCAGTTTCTCTCTTCACTCACTGCTGTGTTTTTAGGAGATCGAGACCACTTGTGCGCATCCCACAGAGACCAGATAGTGATCACTTTTTTGATCCATTAGGGAATCCATTCCAGATTCTTCTCTTTCTCTCTGCAGCCATAGAACTGAGGAATTGCAAAGTAATTAAGTTTGTGTTTTCTAAAAACTGATTTGTTCAAAATCACAGTTCTCATTTAGATATGAGAATACAGTATCCTTAATAACTGTCAGCCTGGTCCTTAAAGCTGTGTTCCTCTGAAACCTGGCCATCTCACAGCCTAGTCCCATGGAAATCTGACCCTTGAATTTGATTTATTTATAAAAGGAAAACAGGGAGATTATTCCCTCCTCTTCTTAGTTTTGTGTTAAATTTTCTGATTTGTGTAGCAAATTTGGAAACACACTATTCATGTTTCAGGAACACCATTCTCTATACCTGTCACTTGCCAGGGTCCTGTTGAGGTGGATTTTGAATAATCTGGTTTTCTTATGAAGGGCAGAAACAGTAAGGGTGGTTCTTAGTGAGACTTCCGTAAGCTTCTGTTTGTTTCAACACTACATTTATCATGGTATGCATGCACAGTTTGATCAACCGTGACTACCGAGTAGATGACAAGGGTGTTGTACCAGCCTTTATTGATCTAATCAGCACTTGCTTTTAAGATACTGTGTTAACTTCGATTACAGCTGTTAAATTTTCCTGCTTTTTAATCTCCTCTCTCACAACTGCAGAAAACCTTTCTTAATTCTCAGAAAACTTGTATCTGGCCCAAATGATGTAATTTGTAAAAAAATCATAGCATATACTGTATTTTCTCAGCCTTAAGCTCAGAGATGAACATGACTGAAAATCAATAATGTGCTTGGCCTGCAGCCTCGCCATTTATTGATTCACATGTCGTTTGTCTTCATAGAAAATGCAATTATTGCTTAAATACAATACCGTATTTTGCTAATAAGATACAAATGTCACCACTGAGTAAAAAGGTCACACTTGCATGTAAATGTTTGTCAACCCAATCTCATGCTTGTTGCTGCCATTATTTTGAAGAGGTTGTTAAGAAACAGGAGACCTCCCCTTATTTTTGCTGACAGTAATGGGAGCTCAGCTGTTGATTTAAGTGGCACTAGGGGTTCCAGTTCTCTGATCTGACATAGGCACTTTGCGCTTCTTTGGTTTTATAAAACGCAGTCAAGGCAGATCACAAAGATCATGGAGGATTTCCTCTGCCTGACGCAGGGCCACTGCAGTAGCAGTGATGGATTGTGCAGTGGTTCCGTCATTGGTGTGTGTTTAGGAGAAGCTGCTGTGGCTTTCTCAAGATGGTGGTATAAAGCCCAAATCTTAACTCACCTGCCTTCAGTTCTCTGTGACCTGAGCAGTAGGTAGTACCAAGACAGGAGTCTGCTCCTTGGAAACTCCCCAGTGGCACAGAATTCTCAGTGTCTGCACCTTTCTTCTTTCTCTCTCTGTCACTGCTATGACTGTGATGAGTAGGGCCACGGCGGTAAGCACTTGCTCCTCAGCTGAAGAAGCAAAGCAGGACAGCCAACTGTGCATGGACAAAACAAACACAATAGAACTAGTTTAAATGTATTTTTTGCCTGTATAGTTGGAAATTGGAGCCTTAAATAGGTTTTCCAAATACACTTTCGAAAGCTATAGTGGAAATACTGTAAAAGAAATGTTATTTTTCTAAATTAATCTGTCTTTCATGGTGATTACTCCATTGCAATCCAGCTCTTGTAATTTATTACAGTATCTATTTTGGATAGGGAATCTCCCTGAAGTGACACTACATGGTATTGTACTGCAGAATACCTGGTGAGCAATAGAAAAGGAAAAAATTCTCATATTACTAATTTTTTTCTTCATAGCTTTGTAACTATTGAGGAAAATCTTCATATAGAAGAAAAAAAGGGGAAAAAAGTATGAACTCAGTGAAGATTGCTGAATTAGCTGGAAGAGCTTAATGGCCAATGCCATGTAGAGAAACAGCTCCTCACCTTTGTTATAGAAGTATGTGTTACAGCCCTAACACTTTCACATAGTAACGTGGTTATTGCTTGATAAATGCGCTTGCGTCATTAGTAAGAAATTCAGTTTTTCCTAACTAAAATAGAGAGGAAGGGAGTTAACAATTTGAAAACAGCTTTGTAACCTCTTGTATCATCTGCCAGGTTGTTAAAGGCATGTGATTTTAAGGATTTTATTTTTAAAAAAATATGTATTACTTAGTCAAGAATGGTGGAGTTAGAATGCAGGTTGGTTTAAACAGTTGCTAATAAATCTACAATTGGTTAGAACTCAAGATATTATATAGGAAGATCTTAGTAATTTTTTTCATATGTACTAGCAAAGAGATCCTAGAAACTGCAGAGCTTTGTATGGTGGTAAGCACTATGCAAGTGTATGTGTTGGAGATGAAACTGGGAGTCAGAATAATTGTAGACACTGTATTTGGCAATATTGTAAACCCTTTATATTTAACTGAAGGTCTCTCAAGCACTTGTAATACAGATTTTTCAAAAGCTCAGTTTTCCCATGAGAAATTGTCTGTTTATCAATGATCTTAGTAATTACCAAGGAAAGGAGGAGATCACACTATTATCTTGAAAGCACCAACTTCTGGACTGTGTTCTATGAACTGCAGGAGGCCAGATGAGTATAAACTCAGCTGGATTACCCAGCAGAAGAAATACAGTACATGACTAGGTCACTTAGCGACTGATTCCCCTCCTTCCGCCAACAGAGACAGCTGCAGGGATGGGGAGGATTAGCAGGACAGGTCATTTCAATTTTCAAAAATACTCTTCGTCTTTAAGAACTTTGCACTTCATAGATGTAATTTTTAGTTCTCTATAGGCTGCTAGAAGAGAAAAAGGAAGAAGTGTTGCAGGGCTTTACTTTTATTTTGCCTTCCACCTTTGATTCAGTTATTTTTCTGATGTTTTTCTGATGTTCAGAGGCACTAGGCTGAGTAAATGTATGGCTTCTTAATACTTGTTGTCCTTTATCCCAACCAATTTTTGCAGCTGAGGAGTGTGGATCTACTGAAATAAAAATGCTTTGCAAGATTGCCTCGAATTCTCCAAAATGTGATTTTTACAGGAAAACCAGGGAAATTAAAGCAATACTGAAATGTTCAGTATTGCAGTTTTCATTTCAAAGTGGCTTTCCACTTTTTCTTCTTTTTTTTATGGTTTTGAATTCTATTTTATCTAAAGATAAGAACTAACACAATTCAGTCGAAAATGAACATTTGTGCAATAATTTTCCTCAGGAAAACTTAGGTATTTTGAGGTTTTATTCCAATTTGAACCAAAACAACTCTTTGAAATATCTCATAAAATTTCTGCTCTATGCCAACCTCTGTTTAATTATCCAAGGAGCATAAGTACATTTTGTGGGAATAGTCAGAGAGAGAAAAACAGCAATGCACGTCTTTCGGCTTTGCATTAGGATTTTTAAATATATATATTTTTAAAAAAATATGTAGATAGGGGCAATTCTTAAGGTACATGTGCATGTTGTTATTGCCTTTTTAGTGTGTGCCAAGAGCTCTACTTTCCCTGTGTCTTTTTGAAAACCATATTTATCAGTTCTTAGAACTTGAATTAAAATGTGGCTTAAATAAAAATTTTGTAGAAATCTAAAGATTTCACTTCAAAAATGAAGCACTGCTTAGTCACATAGTTCTTATATTATTTAGTTTCTCTTCTCACTTGCTTTTACAATTTTTTTTCTGCATTGTCCTAAGCAGATAATTTGAAGAAACATTACAGTGAATTAGTAGGCCCGTAAATCACTGTGAAATTCCAAATTATTTAACACTAAATGCCATTTAGTCTAATACTTTGATAAAGTATTTAATATATTTACATCTCTGATCTGAACACAAAATGCCTGTATTTGGCACACCTTGTTTAGTAAGGGAATTTACATACATATAAAATACACGTACGATTTTCTAATAAAAGAGAATGAAGCCAATTCACTTTAAAACTTTGGTTGTCCTGAATGAAATATCCCTTTGTGAATACAAAGTATATTGACATTAATAACAGTATATTTATATAAAGCTCTATGAGTTTGCTCCCTCTCTCAGATGTTTGAGCTAAGATACTTTTTCCCAATGTGGCTAATCTAAATAATCAGAAATGTCAACCTTTGTAATTTAATGTACCTATTTTAAAATTAATTTAAATTTTAAAGTACTATGTTCTAATATCCTTGGAGTTCTGTCCGTTTGTTGTACATGTGGGTTAAAGATCCAATATGTATGTGTTAAAAAGCAGAACTGACAGTTGATTTTTTTTGCTTATTATCATTCCAGCTACTTTACTCTAAATAAAACACTTGACTACTCAAGGGTCAGGAAAATCAGTGTTGTTGGTAACCCTGACTTTTTTTTTTCCTCTAGACAAATTCCCAGGCTTCCCTTAGCTGAAAATATTTTAGTCTGTATAGTGAATAAATACTGAGCCTTGTTCTTTTGGCTGGCCTGCTGTGCAGGAGATGGTACCTGTAGCTCAGTATTTTACTGATTCAGTGACAGTATCGTTCATATTCATTGGCCCTTCAGCCCCATCCCCTTTGTTACTCCTGCACCCCCTATTACTAGGCCCAGAGGGAACAGTGCCAGGATCCCTGTAGGGCCACAGATCTAAAATGCTCTTAACACGCTCTGAAGTGTGGTCCTGTGCTTCAGCTGCAGCATTCAGGATGTCAATGTGATGTTTTCTTTTTATTTTCTTTCTCAAAGTTGATGGATATAGATAGGTGTATGTTTGAGATCTCACTATTGAAGTAAGATGTGAGTTTCTATCTGAAAATAATAAATACGCAAAATGATAAATCGATGGGCAATTAATTCAGTCTTCAGATAACTGCTGTGTTCTACCTTGGCCTTTGAGGGTAAGCTTATCGGTATTCAGTGCTGTGTTCTTCTTAGCTTTTATTTCTTAACCAAACAGAAAGACTTCTTAAAATCATTTGTTCTCCTTTCTTTTCTTTTTTTTTAAATTTTTTTTCCCTTTTTTCTTTCTTTTCCACATCAGATTTGAGCTAATTCAAATCAAGGAGGAAGATGGCTGAGACCCTAAAGTCAGTAATGTCTTATTTTCCTCTCAAGGGTGGTGTTATTGCAGTGGCTGTGATTCTAATTGCAGCAGTATTACACTCTGTCAAAGCAGTTTCAGGCCATCCAAGACTCTGCATTTTAAAAAAAAAACCAAACCCACAAAAAAGCAGCAAACAAAAAAGCCCCAGCTGCTTGAATTTTCCAAAGAAAAGCACAGGCAAACCTGGATGTGTCTTAAAGCACTGATTTTTTTCTCTATTAAATGTCCAAAAGATGCTCCTCTACAAATTTATTGCTGCATACTGTATCAGAGTCAGTTTCCAAATGGATGTGAAATGCTGAGGAAGGTAATTCCATGTGAAAAATACTAAATCCTTTAGGAGATTTTCTGTGCCTTTTGGCTGCCTCAGTGTTAGTACCATGCAGCCATGCACACTCAAACAGAAACCCCTCAAAACCAGGCACGTGTGAGCTTGATTCCAAGACTTCCTTCCCCAGTGTCTTTTCATTATTGCTGTTTTGGTAGCTATATATTGTAGATATAGGTATCTATATAACCTATATATCATAAAAATCCTCTGTCTGTCTCTCTGAACTGATGGCTAAATGCCTCCAAAGAAAAAGTTCTTGCACCCTCTGTCAGAGGAATATACAGCTACTACTTTTAGGTTTCCAGCGCAAGAGCAACCCAGGGTCTGGCCCTGCTGGTGGGGCCCGGAGCCCACTGGTGCCAGTGGGAGGTACCTGCTGGGTGTGGGCTCAGCCCTGTGCGCAGATGCCAGAAGATGAAATGGGGGATTGAAACTACAAGGGATTTTCCTACATTAAAGAAAAAAACCTCTATAGAAATGCAGGAAAACATGTGTAACACCTGCAATTGTTAATTCTGTCACAGGGAACCACTGTAATATTTTGAAAGCCTGCATTGTGTGTGTAAGAAAACAGTTCATGCTGGTTGATAGTAAGAGTTAACTGCATAATGGCTGGATTCAGCAAACAACGTAGGCATGTCTGCAGCTGTAAGCATGGGTGTTTAAAAGAAATTCACGCACATTTCTCAGAATCCTTCATTAGAATAAAAAGCAAAACCAGTAAAATATTTGTAGTTCTGTTGATTGAACAGATATAGGAAAAAATATATCGTGCCACTGATGAAAGATTTTCTACACAGAGTTAAAGTACTTATTTTGAAATACCTTCCAATAAGCTACTGGTACAAATCATCTTCCATGGATCTCTACATTTGGTTAAATTTCATACCAGCTTAAGTGTTTTTCCTCAATTGGAGGCAATCTTAGACAAAGAAAAAAAAATGGAAGAGAAGAAAGTGAGGAAACACTTTCCTGTGTATCTCATAATGCCCCCAAGGGTTCTCTCATACCCTTTTGAAAGGTACCATTGGGTACAGCTTTTTTGTTTCTTTCTTTTCCCCTTCTTACTGCCTGCCTCTCCACCTTGAATCATTTACACTCTTTTCTAGTGCCCGTCATTCTCCTCCTCCTCCTGCTCCACTGTTGCTGTGTTGTTAGAAAACCTGCTACTACAATGGCAAAGAAAAGGAGAGAGGGAAGGAGCCAACCACGAATCAGGCAATGAAGCATGTGCCGGTGGTCACAGCAGTGATCTTGGCTGTAGAGCAGGAACTCAGCGCCAATGACAAATGGCCAATAGATGACAGCTTAAAATGTAGTGTATGAAGTTAACAAAGCTGTTTTACAGCACCGTGCATCTGAAGTTAGAGCTAGGCTTGTATAAATCATTACGGTGTTGTGTTTATGGCTGACAGTCTTTGATAGAGGTGAAGACAGTACAATCAGCAAATTAAGATATGCCATCTTTAAATGGAACCACTAAATACACTCAGTCATTTCCGTCTTCTCTCTCTTTTTAGTGGGCATTGGAGGTATTTAGCTTGTATAAAGAAAGGTGTTCCTGTGTTAAGAGAAGGTCTGTTTTGTAGAAGAATGACATCAGTGATAGAAGGGATGACCTTCCACCCCCATGTTCCCAGAAGTTCGATGCATGGTGTTATTTGTACCTCTTTCTGAAAGCAGTTCGGTAAGGGGTGCTTGGACCTGTTCTGTAAAGAGGTAGTGTAAGGTTCTTTAATTACCAAAACCTGAAGATAATGACCAGATGTGAAAATTTAAGCATGTACCCATGGAAAGGACTTTAGAAAAGGATATCTGAAATCATTCCTGCCCATTCTTCCCTGTGGTAACTTACTACAGTGGTTTATACCATTCTGAACAACATCAAACACTAGAATAAAACTGGGTAACTGCTTTTCAGGTAGTCATTCCCCAGCATAAAGTTCTACTGATATTAGTATTCCTTCACTACTTTTTCAAGGGGGATGTTTGCTTTAGTCCAAGTAGTGGAATTACTTCAGGGTAAGAGTTCAGTAGCAGTGAGCAGAATCCAGCCAAGACACTTAATTTGGCTGTAGCTGAGCACAGACATTTTTCTGCCTCTTGGAGCTCTGTACAAGTTTGTGAGCAATAATTTAGTCTGTCCTTTAAAAAATGCTGTGCCACTTCTTTGTACAGATTTAATATATATGAGATATATATCAAGGAAAAAACTGTATTAGACAAGTACAACTCTCCAATTTCTCGACACTTAACATAAATAATTGCTGCACTATGAAGATTTAAATGGGGATTGCCACTTTTATAATTAATTCTTTTTTTTTGTTTCATCCTCTGTACTAATTGAAAATGGGCTTTCAATGCAGAATGCTTTGAAATTGTGTGAAGAGATGGAATTGGAAATGAACTTAATTAACTACAAACAGTCCAAATCAATCAGTGTTTCACAGTGCCTTTGTAATGTACAGAGTTCATAATTTACTTGGGATTTGCCATAATACATATGCCATAATTGCAAAGTAATCATGCTAAGAGTGTGCAAAATTTAGTGTTATGCTCTGTTGGGATGAAATGTCTATGCTGCCACACGCCAAACTGGACTGGGGGCAAAAGGGTGTATTTTTCCATTAACCAAACAGAGGACTTCTATAAATTAGGGCATTTCTCCAAGTCTGGCAGGGCTTTCAGATGTTAATAGCTAGAGAGAAAAAATTCTTTGAATTCAATGTCCAAGCAATCTGGCATTTCAAATAGTAGTGTTCTTGCTGCAGCATCCATGTTTACAGCATGGAAACCATAAGCTTGTAAAGAAGATCAGGGGAAAGAAATCCCATGCAAAAATGCTTTACAACTTTTCTGTAGATTTCCAGAAAGCTTTTGTGAAGTAAAGCTTCTGCAGAATCAAGGCTATTGAATGGCTCTGTGTATTGTTTTCTACTGGTGTTGGAAAAATAATGCTCGTTAGTAATACAAGTCCAGGATCTAGTGGAAAGGAAGAATAAGGGTACCATGTGCTGCTAACGCCTGGGCTGTTTCTTATGTTGTGGAGTTATAGGAGGTGTGTTACACTGACACTGTGAAGTTTTTATGTGATTCTGGTGCTTATTATTTGAAATTCTAAGGATGTCAGGACTGCTAACCCAATTGAAAGGTTTTTTGCATGATTAATTTTATGGACTATGTTAACAAAGGTTTGATTTTTTTGGCTGGTTTAAAATAATCTGAATATAGTGCTTTGCCCTTGTTATTTGGGGAACAGATGGTGCTGTTTTATTTGCTTTTGTAGGTTGCTTGCCCTCTTCGATATTGTAACAGAACCCTTTAGTAACAGCAGTGGCCTTCTTGATTGTGTTCTATTAACAGGACTATGTGAAAACAGATCTTTGTTTCACTTATAAATGTATGCAAGGAAAAAAATAAGAATAATGCACTCAGACTTGCTGGCTGTTCAGAGGAAATCAGTGCTTTCTAAACTGTCAAACAGTAGTCATCTAAGAAAATAAACTGTCTTGTACTACAACAGAAATGCTACCTGCAAGGCTAAAACATATCCTTCCTCTCCATATCAGTACAGTCTGTTGAGCCACATAAGGATTGTGATATCTAATTTTTGTCCTCTTATTTTCCCTTTCCAAGTTGTCCTTCATATGTGATACTCCTGCAGTAGATATCTAAATTAAGAAGCTAGTTTCTTTGGGATCCCTCTGTACTCATGTTTCATATAGGAGATTGGCCAGTGCTCTTCAAGGTATGCTTTTTCCGAAATCTGCTCTCTGGAGGAGTGCCTTCTTCTCTCTTTCCCCATTTTATTCTTTTATTCTCANAAAAGTGAGACTGCAAGGCTTACTGATGGCATGATGCATTGGTGGCAATGTATAGTGATTTGCAGATTTGAAGTGTAAAGCTTGCCCTGCCTGACCGAAATCCTTGCTGTGTGACTCAGCATCCCCTGTCAAGGGTGGGAAAAGATCCAGGAGAAAGTTAGGAAGCTAATGGAGTAAGGCCTGATTGATTAATAGATAGAGACTAGGCTGCCACCTGCTAACGAGGAGTGGAGAACCGGACAAGGATGGTCCTGTCAATCACGTCATTTATTTCCACACTAACTCAGCTTCCTTTAAGAGAAAACACAAACTAGCTATTCTTTCCCTCCCTTCCTCCACCAGTTCTCCAAAAGTTGTGCTTTCTGCTGATGTCTACTAAAGGAAGCGTGTTCCTTACAAGGACAATTTATAGTTAAGTTTATATCCCTGCGTTTTTATAACAAGAAGTCTCTGAGGATGCAGTTCTTAGGATGAAGTTTTTTCTTATCTTCTTACTGATATGCATTTTTTCCTGGGATCACAGGAGGGCAAATGCTCTCTCCAAACGCTCCCAAGATACTCCATGAAATTTCCTGCTTATTTCACAGGATGACATGAAGAGTGACTGGTATCTCTGTAGCAGATGTGCCTGACTCTTTTTCTTTCTGATAAAAGATGTTTGGGGAACTGGCAGGTACCAGCAATTTAGGGAAGGCGGATGAAGCTGGGCATTAATGGAACTCCAGTTCCTGTTTCTTCCTGCCAGTGACAGCTCCTTGCAGTGCTTGCATTGCTCTGGGCATGCGAACCTGGCCTTGAAGAGTGCCCAGATGAACAAGCTGGCTTCAAGTGATACAATAATGAGCACTTCTCAGAGTCCAGCCAAAATCATTATGCTTGGGGTATTCCCTCCAGATGTTCACCAAAATGTGCACGTACTTCTTTTGCCAGCTAACCGTATGTCAGGAGCATATCTTTAGCTTGGCCCAGCAGGGATTAGCTGGCAGGATGGAATCAGCAAGAACTGGACTGGCTGTCTGGAGCAGTATGCAAGGAAAATGAGAAGCTAAATATCCAATAAGTGTGGTATGAAATGCTGTCCAGAGAGCAGAGGTCAAAAGAGCCAGCAGGCACAGACAGGGGATCGTGGGGCTGGCAAAGAGAACTGACTGTTCAAGGTGTGTGATTCATAGTTATGTAGTAATCACTTCACAAGCTGTCTGGACAGGGAGGCCAGTGACAGCTGAACGGACACATACCTGGGACTGAGCCCAGCCGGCAAGCTCAGGGAAGTTTCCTGGGAAGCAAGTACCAGCCACTTTTTGGATAGTCGGTAAGGTGGCACTTACTGTGATATGGGCAACAAGCTGTCCGGTTATTTGGAACTGCCAGCTGTCTTCACTTCAAGTGTAGCATTACTGCCATCACAAATATAGAAACCAGGCTTTGCCCTTGATACCAATAACCCTGAAAACATGAATATTTGGAATATTTAGTGTTATAAAGAAATAGCTCCCTGTTTACTACAGCACTGAGCTAAGTACTTTGACACGTGAGTGTTCCTGCTGACGGTCAGTGCAACCAGTAAGCAGACATTTTGATGAACAGGCAGCTGAGCACTGCTGTGCATGGACAAGTCACTATTGATTTAAGTAATCTTATGCCTGTAAAGGATTTTTTCATCACTTACTAAGAAACAAGAGGTATATAAAGATGACTTTCAGAAGAAGGAGGTTATTGCTGGAAATCCTTGTGTCTTTGAGTCTAATGTACGAAAACACAGACAAGGCTGCCTAACAGAACAAAAGAGAAAGCCAGCTAATGCCCATAAAGCTTCCAGACATTGTTTTTTAACCCTCGGAGCCCCAGAAACAGATGAAGGGCAATTCAATTGCTCTTAATGATACTCCACTGAATACATGCTTTATTTCAAAAAGCAGATGCTCTAAATGCCATTGACAAAGACAATAATAAGTACTAGTGTCAGTGTCAAAGTAAAACTATACAACCATTTTATACATTTTGTGGCTTGTTAACATAAAATAGATCCCTTTGATATACAAAGCAAAAGCTGACTGAGCTCAACAGTGATGTGTAGTAGCTTCCCTAGGTTTATTTTTAATTCCAGATTTGTTGGTGCAATACAACTTCAAAGAATAGTAATAGCTGTGTTTTTTAATCGGCAAAGCTACGCAAAAGTATGATTCTTTGAGATTAAAATAGATGTGTCTCTGAAATCTTACATGTTTCATACTAAGTTGATGCCCTGGGGGCATTTTTCCATGAAAAGAAACCTGCAAGGTGAAACACTGCAGTTGTGAGTGGTTTTGTATTTGTTACCATGTTGTATGCACACACGCATGCAAGAATGTGTATATAGGTTTCAATACAAAGCTGATTTAAATTGTCTGTAATCTACTGTAGCTGAATGCCTGTACTTTCAGAAACAAAATGGCAGTAATAGCCAGCATCCTCAGTAGGTTACAGTCTCTTATGAAGTACCGTCTGTGGATCAGAGCAGATAGGGGTGCTGGAGAGGCTACGAACATTGCAACTTGCAGCATTCCTGCTGGAGCACTCAACACAAACAGCTACTTGTGCAGTTTGCGTGTTAGCAGAATTGACCTCTGACCGAAACAAGGTCCTCTAGGACGTCTTACCTTTCTGGCCCTTTGCATCAGAATGCTAGGACAAACCAGAGCGCCGTCTAACCCATATTCTGTCTCTGAAAGCAGACAGTAATATAGGGTTTGCTGGAAGGTGGGGGTTTTTTTAAAAAAAAAAAAGAAAATGTTTAAGGAATATGGCAGCTTCTCAGTTTTGGATTCTTAGTAGTTTGTTCTGAGCTGGAGATTGTATGTATTCAGACCCTCATGTTTAATATCTACAAAAACATAGATGTCATTCTTAAATTATAGTCTCTTTTTGAACCCAGTAACACTTTGAGCTCCTGTGATAACCCAGGGCAGCAAGTTCCACAATTTAATGTGTATCACGTTGATTTTTTCACCCTTTTGTTTAAACTGGCTACTGCTTCATTTCTGACCATGCCCCGTGTTCTGTATTGTGAGAAAGTTATATGTATCTGTATAAATTTTCTTCAAACTGTATGTGATTTTATAAATTTCTAGCAGATTCCTTCCATTGTTCTCCCCTTTGTGTAAAGCGTATGGAGCAGGGATAGAACGAATCTCAGCCTCCTAGTGCTCGGTCTAAACCATACTGAAAGGCACAGTGTCGGTGACTTGTGCCATGGGAGGAGATAACGTGGAGTCAGGTCAGGTAATCTTTGAGCAGCATTATTTTGATTCTTTGTAGTTCAAATATTTCTTTTGCTTGGATCAATAGAATAAAAAACACATAGGGGAAAAAACCCAAGAGAAAGTGAAAGGATATTTCTCTACAATTTAGTAACATGCAGATGATTTTGGAGTGGGAAAGTTACTCTCACGAAACCAAGACAGACATTATAAATAAAATTCAGATTAATGCACATCTACACCCTGCAGATTTTGTAACAGCATCCAGATAGCCCAGGTTCACAGTCGTCTTTTAGAAAAGTGGTTCCAAATATTTAAATGTTATTTAAAAAATCCCACCATCAAATAGCCATTTTTGGATTGGAGTAATCTTTTGACTGTGAGTATGGAAGGTATTTAAGCACCAGGGGGATATAATTATTAATTCCAGTAGAATCTAAGTCTCAGGTATAAGTCTGTGTGTCCTAAAGAGGTTAGGGGGATGACCCTAACAGCCACTGTTAACAACACGCATGAGGAAAAACAAAAAGCACGTAGTAAGTAAAAAGGAATGAGAAAATGAGTAAATTGGGTAGTTTAAACAAAAAGCAAGAGAAAAGTGAGGAAAAACTGGCGTCACATGACTCCCTGCATCTCAACTACAGGATTTTAATTTATTTAAGGAGCAAACATCACAAACTGCAGACAAGAAAATTCTGGGGATGGTAAAAAATGATTTTGTGTGTTTCTGACAATACCAATGAAATGTGTGACGACAGCCTCATTCAGAAGTGAGACTGAAAGTACCAAAAAGATGAGATATTCAGCTGGGGGACTGGATGTGTAAAAAAAGATACAGTTCTTCATAAATTTTTCTTGATTGGTTTTATAATCAAGAGATTTATCACTAAGTAACAGTAGACTTGTGGATTGACCATAAGTTTAAAGCTCTGACATCTAGATAGAATTACTGCCTTTGCTGTAACTGTGGAGGATGTTTTTAATTTTTTTTTTTTATGAAAACGCACCAGTCTAGGTAAACTTGAACTGGCACTCCTCAAGAGTAAAAACCTTTCTGTAGAACATAAATTCAAGCTCAGTAATGATGGTCTTAACTTCTCTCCCACCACTTCAGCTCAGTCATGTTGGTGACAACAATTGTGAGAGGTTCCAGCTGAGCTCAGTCCTCTGTTGTGGGAGGTGCTGGGCAAGGACAGCAAGAGACCATCTCTGCTTCAAAATATTTATAGGCTGTACAGTCGCTATAGATCAAAGGAGCGAGATGTGTTGATGAAGTAACTTGTTTCAGGTTAAACAGCAAAGACTTTCTCTTATTTAAAAATAGAAACATGAATGCTTATTAGCAGTGTGAAAGGAGCCATCGCTCATCCAGTGGGCAGTGGGTGATCAGCAGGTGTGTGGAGAGGAGAAAATCGAGCTCATGGATTCTGCTGTCAGCCAGTTTTCCGTCAGCACGTACTGCGTGCTCCAGAGGAGCTGAGTCTCTGTTAAATAGGGACAGTTTATTGGTTATAGGCTAGTTAATTGTTTCTGTGTCAATTAGCTGCTATAGAAAAGGACTTGTCTAGTTTTAATGGTTCATGTACACTGCAGAAACAAATGCACTCTCAAAATTCACTGAGAGAGAGGCCTAGACCACTACAAAAAAGTTCTTGTCACTGCATCTTAAGAGATTAATATTTTGCAACATAAACAAAATTGACAGCAGCTATACAGACCTCACAAAGAACCAACAATTAGCCAAAGGTTATCAATCACTTCAGAGGGATGAGTTTCCTTCACTCCATTGCTATGGAAGTGCTGCTGGTAGGTGTTTTGGTCTCCCCGCTGGGTCAGTAATATTATCTAAGCAGGCAGTGCTGAAGCTTTCAGTGACTGTGCAGAAGTTCCCGAGTGGTGGGAATCATCTGCATGTGAAAGGGCAGCGTAGGGCAGTGGGGCAGTTTTTGCCCTCCCAATGACTGTTGAACAAAGTCCTTCAACCTCTTCTACCGACCCCAGCCTGAGAGCTCAGATTTACTAGTGAAATGTTACGGTGTTGTGATACAGTAATACCAGGAAAGGAATTTTACATGCCAAACATTTTATAAGAAAATAAACTCTCATCACTGAATTCCATATTAAAATTCTCATGCAGTTTACTGCTGCTCTCTTTCAGAAAACCTCACACATTCAACTGAATCTCATAAGAATTGTGATAGAATTAGCTAAGCTTGTTTTGATTATTTCACTCATTTTACTTTATCACTTAATTTCCTTGGTAATTGTTCACCGGTTCATTTAAACTAATCAGCTATTTGTTATGGTCATTCATAGTTTGTTTTAGGTTTCTCTTAGGAATCCCTCAGTTCTTGAAGAGATTGACTTGAGCTAAAAGTCTTGAATAGCAAGAACGAAGGGAGGAGGAGAGTTGAGGCCAGCAAATACTCCTTGTAATGCTCTTGGGCATTTATGAAATTAGGAGCACTATGGAATCGAACAGCTAGAAGTAAATGTGTCACTGCAGCTGCAAAAGTGACACTGTCTGTCTGGTAGGACTGCGGTAGGGTAGGGCTGCACAGCAGCAGCAAACGGCACCTAGCATTGGAGGAGAAGGATATTTCACTCGTGGTGTGAAACTAGTACCCCTGTGCTCAGGCTCATGTTCTGCTCTCCCCTGTGTGAGAACATCAGCTGGGCTGTGGGGAGAGCTTGCTGCTGGGGTGGAGAGAGGAAAAGAGATTTTAATGCAAGTTTTAGAAAGGTTGAAGCTAATTTTCTTTGATCACTGTTCATCTCCTAGTATTTCTGGAATGCTTATGTACTGTACACAGTATAATGTATTAAAGCGACACAAAATAGAGCTGTGCAAGGTGCAGGGAGGCAATTTTTGTAATTGTGAATTATCACTTTCAGATAAAAGTTTCTTGATCGGATTAAACACATTTTCTAGGATCCTGTCAGTGAAAGCTAACAGGCCATTTTTGGTGTCAGAAGTTATTAGAAATGAAACACAGAAATCGGAATGAAATACTGGCGCTCTCAAGTATGTGTCAAAGCTTTTGTAGGCTACAGCAAAGCCAAGATTCACCCATGAGGGAAGTGAAATGAAGTTGATACAGGTATCCAAATGTATCATGTTTATTAAATGCTCAGAATAAAAGAAAGAGACAAGTGCAGTGAAGGGCCCGAGAGGCAGTAATGATTCTGAGGAGGAACTACCTTGGTGTGATGCAGCTGGGGGTTAGTGGCCGGCTGTGCCCCGATAAAGGTGTGTAGAGAAGCTGTAGTACCGTGCTGAATCGTGTTGTTGGTATTACAAGTTCTGAGAATACAGGCAACTAAGAGAATTGGTTATGCAATCAGGAATTATTTCCCTCTGACTTTTGGGTCTGTTTTGTGGCTCAGGAGCATGTGAAGGCAGAAATGGACCCTACTTAACACAGAAGTCATGAATTTGCAGCAATAAATACTCACAAAATAGGTGAGTCTTTCTGGTTTTTCATGAGGCAGATTGCTCGAGAGAATTTTAGGATGTCAGAATCCTTGCTCAGCGTTGCTAGGCCAGGATGTGATATTTTGGCTTGCTCTGCAGCAGTGCTTAGTGGGCTGGTGGCAGGCAGTGGGGAATTAAGCCTTCCACTGCTACTGTCTTCTGATGTGAAACTTGTTACAGAAAAAGCCAAAGAACAGTAAGGCTGTTTGGGTTTGGTTTGTTCCCGTCCCTCCTGAGTATGTATCAACATTGTAAACCCAGTCAGAAATTAATTTTCAGCAGTTCCTTCTGTACAGCCTCCACCGTACTCCTCGATGTAGAATTTCCTGCCACCTTTCAGACGTTTTACATCTCATCCTTGAACAAATGAAAAGCACCAAACAATGCCCCACTCCATTGTTTTCTGTTAACATATGTGTGAAAAGCAGCTTATTTTAAGATTAGGCTAATACTGTGTCTCAAAATTGCAAAGATGATTTGCTTTTGAAATCTTCAGATAGGGAGATATAGCCAGCACCCATTATGTCTGTTTATTTGAATAAGCAGGAGAGTTATTCTAGTTGAGAAGTTCTGTAGTTGCTCCAGAAAAAGCTATAAACAGTGTATCGCTTAGTCTGGAAAGAAATTCAGTTAATGGTAAATTAACGTGGCTTTGGTGAAATATGTTTCTTAGCACGTTCAGACTTAATAACAGTTTTATTGTAAGAGTTCCTATATTTTTTAACACTTCAGATGAACTGGAAGGGAGTATTTATGGATTTTGATGTTACAATATGTGCAAGTTTATTTTTCCTTTCACCTTACGCTATATAAAGTATTAATCTGAATGCCTCCACTATATATCACAAAATATAGCATGCTGGAATTACTTGTTTCTGGATGAAAATGGTACCTAGGTTCTTGCAAAGTTTTGAGATTAATCTTCCATGGTAGTTTAGACCAAAAAAATGGCAAAGTTTTAAAAAGCTTTGATTACCTCAAATAGACCTTCTTTGTCAAAGGGAGGTATTCCTTTTAAAACAATAAGTTTTACGGTTTACCAGGCAACTCCATTTAAAGATTTTTAGTTCTAGTCAGTACTAATTATTATCAGGTTGCTGTTGAGCAAAGACAACTGAAATGAAATTTTGTATCTGCAACATACTATAAGAAAAAAAATAAAATATGAAGCTGTCACTTGTCATCACACCAAGCTTATTTATCTCACCAGCACTTCACACAGACTCTTTGCTGAGAAGAAAATATCCAGAGATTATATTTCTCTGAAAGGGCAATACAAAGTCTTTCCTACCAAAAAAAAAAAATCAAAACTAAACCCCCATTATTATCGCTGTAGGTTTTACTGGTGTGTATAACGTTACATTGTTTTGTGGGTCTATAGTAGAGCTCAAGTGGCAAAACAGTTCTGCTTAGAAAAGGAGCATACCTTCAGGATAGTTAATCAAACTGTTACTCTTGAATGGAAACAAGAGTTAATGTTATCTTAATCATTTAAAAATCCTGGTAAGGAATTTTTGTAGAGTTCACTCTTTTGCAGAAGCTGAATTTCAATGACTTAGAAAGAATCAAGGTTTATGGTAAAAGCCTCTTGACTGATCATACGGTAAGTTTTTGATTAAAATAATAAAAGGATAATATAAAGTTCAAAGCTCAGGCAGGGCAGAGAGTGAATCTCGGGCATTGCCTCTTAAAAACCACATCAGCCCAGAGTGTACGATGATATTGACTGTTAGGGTGGATACAAGATGTACATATCTATGCGATCACTGTGACACACAGACATCTTTAAAATGTAGTGGGTTTGACTATCCTGATTTTACAAGTAGTATATTTTTGTAATTTATTTGGGAGTCCAACGTTACTGGACATACAATTTATGAAAGTGAAAATACAGAAAATGTCTGAGTTTTCTACGAGCAAATTTCAATACTATGTCCTGTAAACCAATACATCCTCTGAGTGTGACAGAACAGTTAAACTGTTGTTTCAGATTCTAGATCACACTATTTTCATCTCTCTCTAATCTCATATTCTCCTTTAAATTATAAATTGCCCAAGTGGCATGGACTAAGCCAAGGGAACTTTTGGAATGTATTTAATACGGTTTTATTAGCTTTACTGCAGGCTCAGGATATGATTTGGTGTGTTGGAGACATATCTGTATTCAATGATGCCTCCCTCAGGATTCATTCTCTTTTAATGAACAGTGAGAGACAGCAGCAGTGTATGTGATGTACGTTTTAGCATGGTTGATGAGTTCCTGCAGTTAAAAAGTATGTGTCATTGTTATTTACTCTGTATTATTTATACTGCAAGCTTCTCAGAGGCCCTAGCCCCATTGCACTAGGCAATGTGAAAATACAGATATTATCTATATTTTTTAGCTGCTTTTACTGAGAATAATAGGCAAAGGCAAGCCTTGAAAGAAGTGTGAGTCAGACTCCTTCCTTCTCTTCAGGTACAGTCAACATTCTGGCACATGGCATGGGCTGATAAATGATTGATGATGGTGTGTTTAACCATTTCCTGGATTTCTAGGAATTGTAACATTGTTGGGCTTTTTGCTGACTTTGTCCTCATGATCCCATTTTACTACTAATTAAATACAATGCTCCCGTAAATTCACTAAATAAAGCCACAGAAAAAAAGACTACATGACGAAGGGACAGTGCGTACAACACAGTGAATCTGAGCTCTGCAATACTTAATTTGTATAATAATAAGTTTAGATTTGAATGTCATTATTGGAAGTTTGGTGTAATTGATATGTCGTTTATGAGTAATGCACTACTTCTGTGTAGTAGCTGACTAACTTCAGTTGAGTCAATTCTAGCAGTCAAGTGTGTTTGTTTAAGCATACTCTGAAGTGTCTCCCATAGCAGGTTTTGCTCCTGTTGGAAGAAATTAATAAGGGCTTTCTGTACTAAACGAATGCATACATTATTTTATAAAAACTCTGAATTTTCCACCAACTGTCATAGTGAGAGATACTAAAAGGCAAAGATCTATTAAAGCATCTTTACTTTGTTTTAATGCCAAAATAAGCCATCTTCTTAAAACACACTGAATGTAATTCAGTAAGTGAAGAAATACCTCAGAAGAATATGAATGAATCATCATAGAGGTTAGTTTATAAAAGAAGTGGGGTGGAATAGTATTTTATGCAGTAGACGGAGTAATTATGTCTATTTAAGTAAATGCGTAGGTCTATGATGGTGGGTTTTTTAGGTCTTTCTAAGTAATGATCCAAATTCATCAGTTGCTATGGCTCAGTATTCCTGAATACAGATTAACCTCAGGAACTATAATAAATAAACTCCATGTAAGATAGGTTTTAATTAAAACATTTTCTGATGTTTTCAGTTTTGTGTTGCTTCTTCCAACTGACTGTGTTTATAAGGCAAAATTTAGCTTGAAATAAATTATTTCTAAGTCATATAATATTCAGAGTAATACTAAAATTGTATTGAATGCTGGAGGAAAAATTATTTATAGTGCTCTGCCTTACAACCATTGAAATCCACTAAGATTATCAGCTCTGATAAAATTATATTATTGAAGAGCTTGACTCAGTGACTATGATAAATTTAATGTAAACACCTTAAAATCAGTTATCTGTTTCTTCCTCTCAGTGGATGAAGAGAGGACTTGACATCCAAATGTTCATACACACTGAGAGTCTTTCCACAATGGCTTAAAAGCAAAACTTTCTAAGATTAAACCCGCAGAAAAGGTTAAAAGTGATGTTAGCTATATCCTCTCCCATTTCAGCGGAGGCATGCTGTGCCATGGAGACACAAAAAGAACTGCTAAATTACTGTAGTGCGTCTCATGCATTTAGCATTTTTAATAGGAACTCCTATCATAATGAGACACTCTAAAACTCTACTTTTGAATGGATCTCTCCTTTTTTTTTTTTTTCTGAGCTTCATATTTAAAGGTTTAATACCTATGTTTGTCAGATTTTCCTGATGTATTTTTAATAAACATCCTACTAACTAATTAAAAGTTATCTGAAATGTAATCTTTGTCTCCTCTGCTGTAAGAATTAACCTAAGTTCCTAACCAGAGCTAATGTTCTTTTTGATCATACTGCATGTGATAAAATGGGTTATCTGAAATTCTGGAATAACTGTATGTGGGTGTACATTAATACTACAGACCTAATACTCTTAGAAGCAGAGTTTGGAAAATGAACCTTGTTGTGATATAGGCTTCCCTTCAGGATTTGATAGTACTGTAGAGATATACTAAGAGAAAAATCTGATTTACTTGGAAGAGCAGAAATTCCTCCTGGCACGAGACATGCAAAAAGTAAAGCTACTTTTGTTTATTTTGGTAGTTCTTCAGTTTTTGGGGTTTTTTTAAAAAAAAGTATTTTCCATCTTTACAAGCTGAATTTATCATCTGTTCTGCAAAACATATTTTGCCATGCTCTACACTGGAGAGACAGAAGGACAAGTATCCCATTAGTGCTGAAGCTTCCTGCCCTGTGATCTGACTAATATCTGTCATGTGGTTATATTTATCTACCTTTTCCTGAGGAAAGAAAAGTAAGCACATCTAAGTGGTTGGAGGTTTTTTTGGGAAATGAAAGAGGACAATTCAGAAGCGTGCACGTGGTAGTCCTTGTTGGCAAAGAGATGTATTGCGGCATTCTGTGGTAGCTGTAACTTGGTGTAGGGATTTGTGGTATAGGGATTTGCTGTAATTGAAGGGAGAGAGAGTGCGCACCTTTTTCCAAGGTGGGAGTTGTCTAGCCTGAGGAGTGACGATATTTATATTTGTGGAAAGTAAGGATTTCCTAGGGAAAGTAAGGATTCCATGAGCTTTCCTATGAACTGAATTCTCCAATGGTTGATTGTTTTGCTGTTGTGGTTAGTGCCGGTTCTGGAAATCTTAGTGTGTCTGTGGCTGCAGTGCAGCTCCTTGGAGCTCCCAGGTATGTTGTTTCGTTATGCTCAACTATGTAGAACCTATTGTTTCTTCTCTTTTTCTATGGGTGTATAGACAGATCATCCCCTGAATTAAAATTGCATGTTGCATCATCTTATAAAAGGCCAAGGAGAGAAAAAGGGGGGTATGGGGGGGAAACCACAAAAAAACCTCACAGAAAAGGCTGTAATTCTTATGCAGATAGAGCTACAGGGCTGTGACTGTAGCAGGTCAGAGTAGAGAGAAAAGGTCAGGGACTGATGCCTGTAATCTCACTTACCTATCCCTGCCTCAGTTCATTGATGACTTGCATAGAAGACACACTTTCTCATTTGTTGCTCTAAAGGCCTGTGTACTTTTTTTACAGTAAGCTCTCTATTTTTATCCTTTCCAGATAGCCCCCATGCCCAGAGAGCTGCAGCACTTGCTCTCAGTGTGCCTGTACTTTCTCATTTCACTGATAAACTTGGGTGTCCTGTTTTTTTTCAATGATAAGGTAGACTATTTCCTTGAGATAATATTTTTGTTGGAACAGAACAGTGTATTTTCAGTACCTTCAAGAATTAAATTCGTTGGTGTGCATCTTTGACTCTTAAAAAGGTTGTAACTTGCATATCACAGCCAAAACCTCGATATTTCAAAAACTGATTGATGTTTGGTGATATTTACTTCCCTATTAGAAANACCATGCACAATGCAGAGATTAATGCAATTAGTCTCCTAATAATTTGCTTGTCCCACTGAACATTTTGGAGATGTCTCTTTCACTGCCAGGAATTGATTCCAGTAATCATAACCTACCAACTGGCACATCAAAGACACAATCAAACCTGGCAGTTATGCTATTACACTACCAATACAACCCACTCGTTGTCCTACAAAAGCTAAGCCATCATTTTGATTATCAATACTGTTATTTTTTCTTTGGTTAAGAGATTGATTCCTTTAACACTGCAGAGTGGAAGAAATAAACTTCTTGCAGATCAATAGCATAACACTCTTTCTTTTCTTGCCTCAGACAATCCTGATAAATGCAGTTTTAGATTGCTTATCTTACTCAACAGCTTAGGTAGAAAGAGCAGAAACCTCTGTATTTAAAATTTGTCTCTATTTTTATTTTTGGTAGTATCTTCTGAATTTACACTGTCTCCTTGCCTTTAAACTGCCTTAATATTTTCAAGTAAGCCATCAGTTTGGCTATTAAAGTCTGTCTGCTATAATTTTTCTGTGTTATGTTGACATTACATTACAGTTGTTTAAAAAGCAGCATTGGAACACCCCAGGTTCACGGGTCAAATTAATTTGAAAGTTGGATGGAGCACTGAATACTATTAATAGAAAATTGATGCTGAGAGATAAAGCTCGTTACCTAGGAATGCATAACTGGAGTATTACCTCAGCATAGGTCTTTCTGTGTCCTCTATAGGAGTAAAGTTACCAAACATACAAGGAATTTTTACTTATATATTTTCTTTAAAAGGATTTTTAGAGGACGTGGCAGTGTACTTGTATGCAGACTGTTAAAGAATCTTCTCACTGTTTGAAGGAGAAAAAGAAAACCCGTCCAGAATTTTCTTTATGAACTCATTGAATAAACACTGGAGTAAAATTGAGCAGTCAGTACGGGGCCTCACTGGTGCCCAGCAGCTCCCCGTCTGGATAGCAGAGCCCTCCTAGGGGAGCATCAGCAGGGCTTGCAGCAGCCAGCCTCACTTGGGAAACTCCAGATAACTATGGACCTCTGGGGTTTAAGTTGTGTGAGCAAGTTGCTTTTGTGCTGTGCTTCTCTGTCTGCCTTTCTGCTGTGATTCTGTGTGTACCTTAACCTCATCCTAGGATGCAATTGAAAAGTCCTTTTGTGTTTGGCCTGTCGCTCAGAAGATGTGTCATTGAACGCTATTACCTCTACAGGTGTCCAATCAGAACCAGTGTCTAACTGGAGTTGCTTTGTCTTACGTACTTATGCTAACAAAGGAGGAGCCATTACAGCCTATTACACATGAAAGGAACTTTCCCTGGACTCAGTAAGTGGTGCAATTTGTTTAAGAACTCCACCAAAGTGCCCTAAGTGGGTCCTTAGTGCTGCCCCGTGGACTCTGATGGCTCCCCTGCTGTGCCCCTTTGTTTAAATCTCTTTCAGGAAACCTCAGATATTCATGTCAGTGAGGTTATTAGCATCTTTTGTGTCTCACCTCTGTTGCAATCCTTTATCCCTGGTTTACTGGAAAAGTGAAGCACCATCCTACCAAGGATGGGTCGGGTGTGTGTGTGTGTGTGTGTATTTAATTTTATATTTATATTGAACTTATAAAAGAAGTGTTCTCTATATGTGGGAATTAAAACTTACCGATGCTGGTAAAAATAATAGCACCTCTAGTGGTATGATGTATGGTTAGTATATGTAGTGATAATTCCCTGATGTAAATTGATGTACAGCAACCAGTGTACCTCTCATCTCTCTGACATAAAAAACAGGTTGATAAAATTCAAAAGTAGAAGACAGGAACTGAAGTGAGCTGTTCGCCAGCGGTTCAGACTCTGCAAACAACATGCCCTCGGCACACATGAAAAATGTAGCCTCTCTGTCTCTTTTTGCCCAGTAGGGTCACGTCCAAATCCTTTCACCTTTACATCACATTGCCTCTTGCTTCACTATTGCGTCTTGCCCTTGTTCCTAGTTTGTTGCTGCCTTAGAGGCTTCTGTTGTTCCAGAGACTAGAGAGGAACATTTATTAAGAGAGATTTATTTGGAAAGGTCAGACTCTACATTACCTCAGCATTAGGTTCAGTCTGCCGAATAATGATTTCATTTAGAACACTGAGGTTCTTCAGACTTATCACTTAATTTAAAATATGACTTTGAGGAATCAAACATATGTCAAAGTCTGGTAAATAAGTGAATCTCCATTCTGCTGAGGGCTTCTGAAGCACTGGAAGCTTTAATGTTTTGTTCATTTACACTAAATTTTGATTTTAATAAAAACCCCTGCGTATTGTTGATATTTAAAAAACGTGGCACATCTTCCCCAGATAAACTTTCTGCTCCAAATTAGAATTCAGGTTGCTTCACATTTCCTGTTTTAGGAAGAGAGAGGATTATAAACATGCAATAGACAGAAAATGGAAGAAATTACTCATTTCTTGTAACTGAGGGTGGTAGTTTAATCATATATGGATAATATCAACAAGCTTTCTTCATGACAGTCTATAAATCAGTATCTGTTGGTTTGTGCTACAGTTCATTAGTGCTTCCCCATAAACTCAGGTACAGCTTCTTTTTTTAGTATTTGCACTATGACAAAAATGGAGCTGTTGTAAAAGTCCAGATTTTGAAGTCGGTGATTTAAATCTTGGCTTCATTGAGAAAGGACCTCATTCTACCTGCTACAGAGCTTTATGCCTGCATGATTTAGTAAAGTATATATTTATATATTTAAAAATAAAGGACATAGGATCTATAGCCCTACGTAACAGCATCTGGAAATTGGCATATATATGCCAGGCACAGTATGAACACAGATCAAAAAGAGACTCTGCAGGCGTCTCCTTTAAGTGTTTGACAGGATACAACAGATTTCGCTGCACAGGAGCATATGAAACAGTATTAGCTGTCTGTGGTTTTATTAAACAAGTGGCTTGTGCTTTGTTACAACTTGTCGGGGCACCATGGTGTGGTTTAAAGAGGTATTTAAAGATGTATAATGGAATAATTTGGTGGATATTTATGGGACCTCTTCCCAGTGCGAGAGCAGTAGGGGAGAAAGTGCTTGTTTGAAATGTAACAAGCAGATGAAAGATGCTGGGGTCACTGGCTAACCTGAGGCAGGGATTGACCTCCTAATACTCAGTGAGAGCCAAGTAAGAGAGACACAGGCTGAGAAGGGCTTTGAACATGAAGATAAGCAGTTTATTTTTGAGGTAACAGGAGGAGGAGGAAGTGCCTAAAGAAAGGGCACGTAGGAAAAACAGTTAAGTTAGGAAAATGATGTTTTTGGAGCCTAGTAGGAAAGGTTGCATAATTACATATATATCCTGCATGCCATGCAAAAAAGTTCTGTAAGGGTTTCGCAAGCTCTGGAAATCTGGTCCTAGAGAGAGGTTGGATTTATAAAGAACGCCCTGGGCCCCGAGGAGAAGGGAAGATAGGGACGCTGAGAAGATTTGTAGGTACTTTGTTGGCATGTTTTATGGTAGAGAGAGCAGAAGGTGTTAGGGATCTCATCCCTAACATAGGTTAAAGAGCTCGTTATTTCGGTAGTTCTATGGAAGTGTAGCATCATGTAGATCCATGAGGAGAGGTCACAGATGCAGCTCACTTTTAGTCTGAACACAGATAGGTCTGGAATAGAGAGAAGAAAGACAAGACATCATAGATGGAGCCTGAGTAGTGTTTGTGGCGGAAACATTTAAGAGAATGTGGGACAGAAGGGCAGAATGCCAAGAGACTCCTGCCAAATGTTGCAGAAAGGGTGAGGATCTGAAAGATGAGAAGTGTGAAGAATAAATATCACAAGAAGGGAATCAGAAAACTGAAAGACAGACAGGGTGTCGGAAAGAACAATGCTTTATGTATTTGCTTTTACTCCTCTCTCCTTTTTTCCATCTACGTTATGCAGTATTGTCAACTCTATTTCTCAGCATTTACTTCTTGCTTAAAACTGTAGCTGCTGCCTGTCTGTAATCTCAAATCCATTACTTCGCTTAAAACATGTTATTCCCAACTTTTCCTAATTTCATACATTTTTTTTTGTTCACCCTGCATGCCTTATTTAATATCTTCGTAGTCTGTATTTATTTTGACACCAAATACAGGTTTCTTTTACTCACTTCAGAGCTCCTCAGCGTACTGGCGTCCTTTATCTGCCTACGTGTATTTTACTGATACTTTGCTTCCTTCCTCTTTGGCCATGCCTGTATGTCATTAAACATCTTGAAGACTTCTTACTGTCTCTTGAGCATGGACATCCTTCCAAGGCTGATGTATAACTTCATCTCTTCTTTTTCTACTGCTATTACATATAAACAGCACAGAAATTACCAACTGAAAATAGCCTTCTGCCTTCATATTTGTAGCAATTATGGGATGGTGGAGATGGGATATCTCCCTCCCTCCCATCTCAGGATACTAAAATGAAAGCTAAATAACAGTTGCAGAACTATTCAAATTTCTGCATCAAAAGCTTACTTCCTCACCACCTTAAACCCCGCATTCTCATTTATGTCTGTTCAAAGTGAATGCAAAATCATAATGTAAAAGGACTATTCAGGATTGAAGTTGATGGAAAACCAGGCATGAAAATAAAAAAGAAAAAAAGTCATCTGCCCTTACCATTAGCACTTAACAGAATCTGTCATTTTGTCAGTGACTGAAGGAAATATTTTAATGAAAAAATTGAGGAGATTCAAGTAATATGTGAATGATAATTGAAAATTGCTTGTTTTGAGACTGACCCTTGAAACCTCAATAAACACAGGACTGGGTTTTCTTGTCCAGTTGGGATTTTATATCTCTCCCATCACAGTGGTGTTTGGGCATCTGTTTTTCTTAAATCATACAAAATGATTTGCAGAGATTAAACAGACTTCAGCACACCTGCATTATTTACAGTATTTTATGCTTAGATCCACTCTAACACAAAAAGTGACTTGCCAAAAGCAACATAGAGATCAATGGCTGAGCTTAAAAGTAAAATTCAGGAAGCCTCATTGCCAGCTTCCTCTCTACCCACTAGACACTAGTTACGCCATAAATATGTGATCAAAAGATTGTTCTAGTGCATGCCTCTACTTGAAAAAAAAAATGAAAAAATCAATCTCCTTGGAACCATTTAATAATGCTGAGGTGACAATATTTTAATTGTAAGTCAAAATGAATAAGCACGTTACTTGCGATCTGTGCCATATCTGTTTTCATTCCTGAAACATGACCTGTCACAAGTAAAATATTTAGTGGACAGTACAATGAAATCACTTGTTATTTTATGGGAACCTATGAACTCTGATCAAGGAGAACTGTTGTCCGAGCTGCACTAAAATGATCAGGAAGCCTGAGTCTGCCCGTTTTGCATTGCTACCTACCATTTAACCATGACACATCTGAGCGCTGCCTGGGTTTCAGCATCTCCATTCTCTTCTTTTCCTCCTCTACATATAGTGTCTCACTGTAAGGAAGAGAACTAACCTATGATCAAAAAATAAGGGGTACGTGTACTTATGAACAATTTTCTATCGGAAAATTCAATCGAGGTTCTTTTAATCAAAACATTGATCTTCAGACACATATTACAAAACTGAAAGCAAACCTGGCTGCCATTGCACCTTTTCAGTCATTCTGAAAATGACTCCAAAAAGCCTATCAACAAAAGGTGGTTGGGAAGAGAGGCAGCACAGGTGCCGAGAAGCAGTTCTAAACACAGTGAACTTGATAGTTTTTGTTTCTTTCACTCTATGAGTTCAGTCCTTTGGGGCGGCAATGAAATAGGTTTGGGCAATGCCAATCAATGAAGTGAAAATCACCTTAAAGGGTAAGCTATAAATGCAACAGTTAGAGATTAATCTCTTGCACTCAAAATTGGGTCTGAGTTTGTTTTTATTTAAGGGGGGTGCAAAGCTGTAAAATGACAGTTTGTTGTTTGTTTTTTTTTTTTTAAAGAAAAAAGTGCTGGATTCCTTGTTTAGGTGGCAGAGCTGTTTTTTGTAGATTGCAGTGATTTTACCCTGAACAATGTTAGCAATGAAGTCATTGCTGCTGAATGCAAGGAGAAAAGACACTGATACCTGCTCTCAGTATTTTGAGGCCATTATTTTGTGCTTTAATTACTGCCCACACCATCAGCAGACTTTGAAGTACTCATATCAGCTGAGTGCACGTCTGTTCACTAGGATGTCTCCATCCAATTTTTAATTTATTGACCTTCACAGTTGCATGGTTCAGTGTAAGTAAGGATGAGATCCCCGCTCTCAGTTTTTTCTCCTATGTCTTTTTTTTTTTTTAATATGAGTTGTGATTCTCTTCTTCCTTTGTCATTATTTGTCATTTAAATCTTACATGATTTTTTCAATGAAGAGTTTTCCAAACCTTTTTCTTTCCAAGATAAAATTGTGTTGGCATAACAAAGTGATTTCCTGTCAGTGACTTTATCCAGGATACATCTGCTCTCATCATTCCTGGACATGGTGTTAATTAGATTTCTCTGAAGCCTATCTTGCAGCAGATGTTTTAGGCTTACCCTTTACCGTGTATCCAAGAGGTCAGAGACAAACTTTCCGAGGAACAGAGTTGTTTCTTGTGTCTTGGAGATGCAGTTTGCTGCTATTTTGAGTGTTTTGCTTTTCACAGATCAATGAAACGCTGTCCCCAATTTAATTGCAACATCAAGCAATTCATCTCCATCCATTAATAATGTAGTGCAGTGATATTGTAGGGCTCTCAGTGTTTAATGGGAAGGATATAGATTCTTTTTCTTTTTCCTGCATAGCAATAAACATTTGGGTGCCGTGAAGTGTTGATTACAGTCAAGAAATATAATGTCTGGGGCACTGGGGCAGCATTTTCACTGCTGCGTAACTGAATACTTCAAACTGTTAGTATGTTCCTAGGTTTTTGTGCACTATTTTGAATATAATTTCTTTAGGCCAAGACCCTGTACTGAGGCTGGTGCAACACAGTTCCTCTCACATAGTGGAGGTGCCAAACTCATCCAAATATGCAAAAATACATAAAAACAGAGAAAAATGATACTGCTGTGTTTAAGTAAATTAGAGAAACCCGACTTAAGCAGGCTGCAATCGAATCTTTGTTCCCTCCTGTCCTCAGCCCCCCCCATACCCAAGCATGTCTCCGAGGTCTCCTCAGGGCTGGTGGCTCTGAGCAAGGGCCATCCATGGCTTCCCTGGGCCCAGCGCCCCGGGAGGATCCCGCTCTCCCCAGCTCTCCTGCCCTCGGTGGGACTGTGCCCTCCCTGGCTGCTGCCGGCAGCGGAGGGGAGGCCCGGCCTGGCATGGGCAGGCGGCAGCGGCTGCTGGGAGCGGGCAGTCTGTGGAGGCGGATTCTGACTTTGAATATAATCCCTGATAAGGCTGGGTTGGGAGTTTTGGTGTTATAAGTCATTAATTTATTTATGATCACTAGCTACAGGGCTTGAAGTTGGTCCTCCTGACTCTCCTCCCACTGACTTCTCCCCTCCCTTGCCCCCCCACCATGTCTTATTTTCTTCTCAAGTAATTAGAATCCTTTCTTCAATGCCTACATCTTTTTGTATAGCTTCCTTCATCCTCGTCCCCAGTTCTTCTTTTTTTCTTCATATGTTGCCTAGCGAAAATAGCATACGCATCAATCTGTGTCTTAGTTTATTTCTTTGTTCCGGTGATGCTGGAGAGCTAGCAAATCCATATCGTCTAGTCGTCTTTGGGTGTACTGATTTGCTATGTTGCCTGCTTTCCTTTTAGGATATCTGAAAGTTTCTTGTTCATTTTCATATGTTCAAACTTTGCTTTTAAGAATGGTGGGTGAAAGTTGTTTCTCAGACAGTGGGTTCTCTATTAATTAGTTACCTTTCTATTTTATAATTCTAACACGGTGTGTTAACATGGTTCAGAAG
This sequence comes from Rhinoptilus africanus, assembly GCA_013400135.1. Taxonomy (NCBI): domain Eukaryota; kingdom Metazoa; phylum Chordata; class Aves; order Charadriiformes; family Glareolidae; genus Rhinoptilus; species Rhinoptilus africanus. The sequence goes on along the minus strand of VXBO01012257.1, from coordinate 67,357 downwards.
CTTATGAGACTTATGTTCACTCTGTCTGCAACAAGGGCCTCTGGAAATATTTGTTGCTGGGGTAAATGGGATGTGTGTGTGTGTGTTAGATTTTCTGTGTGCTTACTTTTGGTTTAATTGCTTTTATGTTTGACTATTTGAATATTAGGACTTCCCATTTTTTGTGTGAATGCATGTAATCATATGTGAGCAGGCATGAATGACAATGCAGGAATTTTACCCAAGGGTGTGCTTGATGCTTCAGTTCTCCACCAAAGAAAATGGAACCAGTATTATGTGATCAAATTGACTATGTTATAAGCTGAATAACAAATGCTTGAATATGTAGGTCAAACAAAAGTTACAAACACAGAGAACGCATACATAAATGATCTCCTGAACCCTGTGTTCTTAACAAGCAGAAAGCATGGGTACATCTGCTTAAACCTAAAACAGCAAACGAAAATGTTTTGTCAGATTGAAATGAAAACCAGAAAAATGGGTGAAATTGGTCATAGAGGCACTTTACTATGACCAGTTCTTGTCATATGAAAGAAAATAAAAGCTTTAAAGCCTGGTTTATTTAGTTTTTAAAAAACTGTTTTCTTCTTTTTCAGAAAAAGCAGTTCTGTATTAATTTCTTCAAGAGCTTAAAAAGACCTTCCTCTTGCCTCAGAGAAAAGGTAAGATAATTGTCTTAACAGTTCTTCTGCCTTGTTTTTAACCCCCTCCTAACATAGCCCAATATGAACTTCTCACGGGGAGTTTAGTGCTCAGATTGAAAATGTACTGCCTGCATCTTTAGGGGACCTCCCGTTCATTACTTCGGTCAACAAAATCTGATGAACTTTCTGTAATACATAATGCTAGATCTCTGTTGAGGAATTTGGAGAAAAAACTATCTCTGCATTACCAGTTTGTTCTGGGCAGTATTGGAACTGCCCCACACTCTCTTCCTTGTTTTATTGCATCAGTACAGAAATCCGATGGGTAGCTACAGTCATAAAATGGATGTTGTCTGGCAGTGCTCCCTCCAGACAGTTTTCAGCAGAGGACCCTAATAACTGAGGCGTAAAGGATGTAGAGTATTGGCAGCTAGAGTCCCTGCTTTGCTGCTGCAGGGAAGATTCAGCTGCTTCTTTTCATGTTTGGTAAAGCAGTGCTCGGAACAGTGTTGAACACACTTATAGGATTAGGGACAGAGGGCAGCCTTCTTCCAGAGAGAGTTGATTTCCACCAGATAAAATGTTGCAATTTTGATCTTTAATATGTAAAAATATTTTTATACTTAGTGTGTAACTATAGGGTTATTTCACCATTTTCTGCCTTTCTTTGTAAAGTATCTGAGACAAAGCTGTGGCTTTTATTTCCAGAGAAGGCAGAGATGTTCTGAATAATGTCTCAAAACCACATCTTTTTGGTGCAACATTTCTTATTTATAACTTCTGTTTGCTGTAAGAGTGGAGAGAAAGAAAAAGTAACAAAAGGGGATCAGGAGGAACGGAAAAGACAGCAGTGAACACCCTTCTATTTATACTTAACGATGTCACAGAATTGTCAATCTTAACATATTGCTGTGGCATTCTGCTACTGCAGATATTTCTTCTTCTTTCATGATAATGAAAATGAAATACTATTTCACCTTGAAAGCTTTACTTCTGCAATGGGATTTCAACCATTGTGCATTTGTCCAGAAACCACCAAACCTTGAGATGAATAAAAGGTTTGACAGCTGTATATCGATAAGCTGTAGTGCCCTATTTTCCTGTGTTCTTACCTGCCTTACATGGTGTGAGCAGGCTATAACAGAAGTGTGATTATTGCCACATTTCTAATGTGGCCCACCCAGAAACACAAGTAGTGGATTATGAAGAAAAAAATACATTGTTTGGAGGGCTGTAAAAAATACAATTATTAAAAACCCCCAACTGTATAAAATCTACTACCAATTGGCATATAGGCCTACTTGAACCATTTCAAATTAATTCTAGAAATTATTTTTTTAATGTCTCACTCTGTCTTAGAAGAAAGGAAAAATTGATAAAATACACTGTCCTTCCAACTAGCTCTTACACCGGCCCCTACAGCAGAAAATGCAACTTTAAAGTATAGTGTGCTGTATAATTTATTAGCATACGGGTTGCCTACAGTATGTACTAAATCTTCTGCATAACTTATTTATTAGTGATGTGAAGTTTTTGATTTTTTTTTTTAAAGCATTTCTTTTGATTTTGTTGAAATGGAAGGTTTGGAAGCAGTTGTTATTGGTGTCATTTCATATGGTGTAAGTATACAGATACATTGTAATTTTAGAGTTGCAAAGTCAAGCAGAAATTATGAAATCACAACTCCTTGTGTACACTCATTGTGAGGTAATCACTGTGAGATAATTGCTGTGAAATGTACAGGTACTTCTGAAGCTCTTTAGTCTAGAAATAGCAGATTTATTTCAACAACAGTAGTGACAGGTCTTTTCCCACCACTTCACTCTTGGAAAAGTATGCTTTCCAGGAATGTGGTACTGTTTTGACTGATATTAAGTAAGTAAACAAATAAACAAAATTAAGACAAGGCAGATGTTGGGCAAGATCAGTTTCAGCCAAATAGTTCAAAGTCTGCAAAACTTGAAGCATCACTCCACCACCTTGTGTGAAAAAAGTGTTAAGTGTATCTTGATCATGGCTTTGACTCTGTATGTACTGTAGGAGGTGTAAGGTAATGATGGAGGTGGATCAGTCTCACGACTCAGAGATGAGCTGTTATGTTCTGCAAGGCGGTATACTCTTCACTGACAAACCTAGAATTATGCCTGATTGCAACAAATTGGCATGCACAAAAGCCCTTTCTTTGGCACTGAAAGAAAAATGTAGGTACAGTCTTTACCTATAGGAGATTACAAGATTTCTGCTTGCAAGGGCTTAAATAAAGTTATATGAGAACTTGTAAAGTACTGTCCATTTTGAGAAAAACACAAAATCCCCATTTTGTTATTTTTCGTAAAGGGCTATAATGGTAATTACTTTAGGGATCATAAGTCACTTGCCAATGGAGAAGTAGGTAGATATGTAGCTCATAGCCTCGATTAGGAAAAAAGAAGTTTGCAACTGAGGAAGTGCAAATGCTATAGAAAATTCATTAAGAACTGTTGAAGAAGTTCTTGTGACAGAGTTTGAAAAGTATTTGTGGCTTTCTGCATTATCATCAATAGGATAGTTGAAGGGTCTGGTACAGCTTTGCAACCACTTCTGCATGTTCATAAGCTTTGTGCCTGGAAGTTTAACTTTGGACTTAAGGATTAAATCCTAGGAAATAGATATATAGATTCAGCAGTGAATTCTAACCACAACAGATCAGTTGTATTGCTCTGTTCAGATGTTTCTTTAATTTCCTCATGAAAATGACCATCCTCTCTTCTCTCAAAAGTACAATTATAATGCAATATAATGCAGGTGGCTGATGATCACTGTGCTTAGCACGTTATAACTTCAGTATGTTTATTTTTCACTACTCACTACTTTGGAACTCAGTGTAAATCTCACTTAAGATGTTAGCTGGCATTATGCTATTGAGAACAGGGGAAGAAAAAGAAGGAGTAGTCCAAAGAAACTCCTAATACCCTGGTGGACTACGTATAGTAAAGCCCAGATTAGTTCTGTCTGTGGGGCATGGGTGTTGTCATTACCATAGACCAAAGTAAATATTTGCCTCCTGAACCAGAGAAAGCTTCTGAAAAACTATGTGCCTTTTTGTTATACTGTGGATGGTAAAGTTCTGACTTACCACAGGAGAAAATTCTTATCAGAAAAGACATAATCTCATGTTTTAAAGTAGGTTGACAAAAGAATTCTGGTTTGGTTTTGTTTTGTTTTGTTTTTTAAGAAGTTTGCTCATTCAGACCCATTTGTCAGCCTGGTGTATACTCATAAGTGCTGAAAAATGCAAATGCAAACACTCTGAGATGAAGACACATTCAGTGAAGAGGTCATTCTATTATTTTCATGTATTCATATTACACAGCCCCAAAACTATTGGACTATAACTGTGCAAGGAATGAAGGATTGGTTTTGGAAGGGAGTTACAGAGGAGATTCATTGTATGCTGTGGTAGATCTATGCTGCAGGATGTCTGGAGAGAACATAGCTTTAACGTAGAGTTGAGAATTGAAAATTAATTTCTGTGAAGGGAGAGACTTTGGAGTTGACAGTATATGACCTTCATTGAATGCTGAGCTGAGCAGAGATGCTTTATGTGTTTAGTTAAAAAAAAAAAAAAGATATTAAAATAATTCAAATTACTTGGGACCTCAAATTCTAGTAAGTTTCATGGTGGTGTTCATTCATAAATCTCTTAAGAGTCATCTCTTACCCATGAGAAGAGATACATTTTGTGGTTTCCTAAATGCAACATTGTGCATGTAAAATAGAGATATTTCCTGAAAACAGTGCTTTTTCATGGAGTGTTAAAAATGATTAAAAACTCTTCACAGAAGGATAACAAAAGCCACTGAGGGAACATTGGGTAGTGATACTTCTGGCAGCTGCTGCTTTGCAGATTGCTCAGTATCTGAGTTAAAATCAACCCCTAGATAGTATGATGAGTACATTACCTAATGTGATTCAGAAGAAGCAGTTTTCATATCGATGGCTTTCTTGCTGTATTAATGAAAACATGAGTCACCACTGTAATGGGGACATCACTAAATTACGCCAGAATTGCTAATGCAAGAGCAGGTTGTTAACAAAGTAAAATAATTGTGTGCTAATGGTGTTTGCATCCATGATGATCCATATTAGCAACTGTTGTATTATGTTATCAAGAAGTGAATGAACTCATCCATGTTACAGAATCATGGAATGGTTTGGGTTGTAAGGAACCTTAAAAGATCATCTAGTTAGAATCAGGTTATTTATGTACTAGAGCTTGTCTGGTATATTAGAAAATTTCTGAGAGCTTCATTAGGGAAATTGATGTCCAAAGGATAGACAGATGATTGACATGTCTATTGTGACTTCTGGATACATTACAGTTTGGAATTTCAGCTTCTTCCTAGCTTAGTTTCCTAATATGAGAATAAAACTTCAGCTCTGGAGTTGCACATCTAGATATCTTAAAGGTCTGTAGGATCTGAGTGTCTCTGTCCTTCAGCCATTACTTCAAAAATCCCACTCAGGCATATGTATCATTTGTTTGCATCTTTCCTTAGAAGTGGTGTCAATAATGAAAGAAATAAGAATGTGTTCTTCTAATTAGAATTTTTTGTGTAATTTGGAACTATTGCTGATAGAGCAATGGTGAAAAGCACTGAAAGGAGGCTTGTGTAGAACTGACAAAAACATATAGAACTTGGCAATGGTGCAAACGTTTTCTTATGAAATGGAGCTTATGAAAAAAACCTAAGCTTGAAGCAAACAGACAAACAAAGAAGGTAAAACTGTGCCTTGAGAAAAATGTTAGTTTACATGTAGGAAGTCTAAAAAAGAATTAAAGCACTGCAGTCTGACAAAGAAATGCCGTCTCTTGTGCAAGTTGTACAAAGAACACAAAGAATATGAACAGTAAGCATGAGATAAGCATCTGGTCTTCTGAAGAAATATTTGCTCAATTGTTGTAGTACTTGATGTTTTGTGAATGTTTTCTGACATGGTATGTTTTTGTGATTTTGAGAGATCACTAAGTACGAAATATCAAAAGTGACTTCTACAGAAAAACTCCTTTCAGGGAGTGCATAGTACCAGTCCTTGTAAAATAAGTTGACTTTTACGGTTTTATGGTTTTGGAAGGTAAATGGGGAACTTCGTACCCCCAGATTCACTAGTCCCATTTAGTAGTATTGTTTTAGGAGCTCAGCTTTGTGTTTAGTAAAGTTCACATGCATTTTTCAATAAGCATGATCTGTTCATGTTTTCTCAGTGTTGGTAATTGACAATTCAAATGGGCAAAATATGTGACTGAGCTGTGTGAAAATTAACCTAAGCCATAAAGTAGTGGTTGCTCAGGTTAAGGATGACAGGAAGATGTTCTGTCCAATGCTATGCTATTCCGTCCTATCCTTACACAGGTGGATCCTGCTTATTTCCATCCTACCAGCAGTGCAGTGCAGGACGTTACATGTGTTTGTTCTCCCATGTGAAAAATGTATTCAAGGGAATGCCTGATATGGAAATGACATACAAGTGTATCTGTTGGAGGAGAAGAGGTCAAAACCCCCTCACCTTCACTTGAAGTGCAGAACATAGGCCCTTAGACCTATGGGAGTTCTTTCATAGCTGGGGGCTAGATTCCCTCAAAGCTGACTGTTAGTACTAGTATGCTCTGGGTAAGATACTATAGAACTTCATCCAGCTACTGCTTTTTCGGAAAGTGTCTCTTCTGAAAAAATACAAAGGCTTTAAACAGTTGAGTGTCATTTCCAGAGGAGGGGTGTTCTAACATGGCACTCTGCTGTGCAAATGAACGTGTTTCAGTGAAATGATAAGTCTGATTATTTGATTATTAACGTAAATAAATATTGGGAAAAATCCATCTGTAAATAGGAAAGAAACTGAGTAATGTTACTGCAGATAGGATTCATTTGGGGAGTAAGATACACGTATAAGTGAGAAAGCTTTGGTTTGGTTCAAGCGTGTAATTGTTTTACGGTTATAGCTCAGAGATTTATCATAGGAGCTCAGGCTGCCCTCTTATTGAAAATGTTAATGTTTTTAAATGATGATTAAATGTTAAATTAGAGTTTTTAACTGGTTAAATCAAATATTTATGGCATGATACCACGTAGATTGGTTAACGCATTTACCTTCTCCTCCTCTCCTCACTGCAACTCATTTATGCAGAACAGACCACTTCTGTATTTTTAAGACATCTGGTGCGCTCCTTGCAATAGAAGTTAATATTAATTTCGTGGTATAAACATAGCTTCTACTTTTAAGCTGAATCTTGCTCAAATCTTTTAATGTGATACTCCACTTCCCTGTAGCGTAGCTGTACTCAATTTCTAAGAGAAGAAGCAGGTGAATTCTTGCCTCACTAAACTCCCTGTTCCTAAACACTAGAAATTCAATATGCCTCAAAAAAGATGTATCTGTTATGTCTTCCCATATTATCATTATGAGGTTTGCTTTGTTGATTGCTTATTGTATTCTGTACCTCAGTCTGTATTGCAGCTTTGAAGTCTCCTTGGAGTACATGTGCTCATCGGGCTAGGGTATTTCAGAGATCAATCTGTGTTTAATTATGATACTTGTGATACTTCAATTTCATCTCGCTGTTCAAACATGCGATACAGTGGAGTTGTTTGGGTTGTTTTTTCAGTGCTGCCTTTTTAAGCTCTTCGCTTCAGTAGAAACATGATCCTACCAAGACTTACAGGTGTTTTAGTAGTTTGGTTTAAGATTGTGGGACTATGCACAGAGTGAGCAGGCGTACAGAGATGAATGCTTTCAGAAGCACTGCCTAAATTACTTTAAGTCATTGGGAATCCCCTCCATCATAAGCTTCACAGTGCCAAAGAAAAGGGAAGCCGAGGAAGTTGAGATTTTGTCATGTTAGTATTCTGAGCTGGGCATATAAATGGACTGTTTGTAAGTCTGGCCTCTCTTCAAGTGATGTGATTAAGAGAAACTCCAAAGAGTTCTCCAAGGTAGGCAACAGCAGCTCTTTTTCCTGTGTATTTTTCATTGTAATGTGTGTAGAGGTCCAGCAGAAGATGCATGCTCTAAAAAAATTCTCCTGTTGTTGAAATGTTATCTGAGATATCTTCTCTGTTTCCTTTAGAATTCAAAGAGAATTAGGTACTTAATTCTTTAAGGCATCTCTGAAAATCACAGTGTCAAGTTCAGAGGCCTGTCTAGGTATAGGTGCGTATTTCATCAGTGTGTCTCTAACATGTCAAGCTATGTGTGGGGTAGATAAATAGAAGTGGATCTATCTTATGCTGTATGCCTCGTGAAATGTTGCAAATAATTTCTCGGTAGCTCAGCAATGAATGTGACTTCTATGTGCTCTGCAACATTGTTTTGAAGATCATGAGTAATAATTTTTTTCCAGTGTTACTCTGAAACCTTAGAAGTTAATTACTTGAGATAGTTGGATTATTTTTGCTTATCTTTATTCAGCTGGGCTTACATACAATTTGAATGTAGCACCATGGTATGAGTCCACTTCAGATACAGTCAATTATATAAGTCTATCAGCAGCTATTTTATTATGGGAACAACGGAGACAGAAGGCTTGTGTTCTGTGATGAATGTAGATTAGAAAGAGGTCACCCTGACATACATAATTAGTTTCAGAATTTTAAATTAATAGGTAGCGTGCCCCTAAGGCATCCATACATTAAGGCTGAGGCTGCAGGATATCTGGTCTGGCTCCTGCCTGCTTTTGTCAGCAATGACATGGCTTAATGCACCGCTTGTATAATGGCATAAGATATTATGGCAGGGCTAAATCACTGTAAAAACAAAATTTGCATAATACTTTGGTCATACTACATGTATTTCCCTTTGGAAACATTTGCACTGTTAAATTATTATGCAGATTTCTAGTAGATGGTTGGCTCAACCTGGTATGTCTTCAGGTGCTTTATGAGAGCTAAGCAGATGCTTAAACAAGTTTCTGCAAGCAGTTAATTGAGAAGATCTGGAGGTGTATGAAATTGGTAGCCTGTCTCATTACATGAACAGTGCTACCTTAAAATGACTAAACTCAAGGTGAACTGAAAGGCATTATTTCCCAAGACCTGAATCATATCATAGAATCCAGATTTCTACCCCAAACTGGAGCAAACCGAAGCTGAGAACTGCGTTTCCAAGGAATTTGGCTCATAACTCCATCTCTCACAATAGATCGATCTTTTATGGGTCGTGTCTGCCACTGGCAAGAGGCTGTTATAGGTGGGACCACGCATACTTTTCCGTCCTGATCTATAGGCTTAGGCACAATACCTGAGTTTGGTGAACTTTTTGAGATGCACTGAGTTTCAGTTTAATTTGTATCAAGTTATAAATTTGAGTTAGAATTTTTATCTCTTGGAACATCTGACTAACAGGTGAAATCTGATAGCATTTGACAGTTTTCAATTAATCTAATATAGATTATTTTTCAGTTTATTGAAATGTCAAACTGGGGAAAAAAAGTTAAAATAATTCATTATTTTTCAAAAATGACTGCAACGTGGCCATGCATTTCAAGGAATTGAAACTACTGAATTATAGTAGTACTAGTGAAAGAAAACATGGGAGGACAGGAGGATTTTCAACAGCATGGGTTTTCTGTATTTTTGTTGACTTTTGAAATCAAATGCTTAATCTATTATCCTTATAAAAATATCTCATCAGGTATCTTTTTACACCACAGCAAGCTTTAGTTTGAGGTGCAAAATATATGTAGCTTTTGATTTTTAGGTATTTTTAAAAAGTGTGGGTCTTATATGATCAATGCTGTTCTAAACTATCAGAAGCCAGAAATCTGCAGATGAAGACAACTGCATAGTATTAGTTTACTGCCTTTTGATTTCCCTCAAAATGACATTACTTGTCAGTCAGTGGCTCTTATTTAAGTAAATGGAATGTGTGACAGATAGATCCATGAGTATATTCAGCCTTTTTTCCTTTTTTTTTTTCTTTAGAGATAATGTTGAAATAGAATGTCCAAGTAATGGTTTCCTGCTGCCACAGAAATGCCATAGTAAAACCAATTATTTATTTTATAATTATATGTTTTATGGAAAATAAATAATGGAGCAATCCCAAAATGTTTATTTCTAAAGTAGAAGACACTGATTCTGTGACAGCCCTCTATTATGATGTATTTACTTCCGTTATTATGCTACATGATTGATGGGTTGCAAATTGAATCATTTTGTCCTATGGGAACTGATGTAGTTGAGTGATTTGCACACAATACAAGTTTTGTTGAATTCCTGTCTGTCCTTCTGTCTGGCCAATTCAGTCTACCTTTCTTGTTTACAGAGCGTATGAAGAAAAGCACTTGATTTCCTGTCTATCTGTGACCATTTCTCTTAATGTTTTCCAGAGCTAACTCTTCTTACATTCTTGATCCCTTCTCCACGCAGTTTGTCAGTGAGAGGACTGCAGAGGTTCCTCTTTTGCTGTTGAGACCCCTTTCTTTGAAATTTTACTTGTAAATATCTCTACTTACTGGCAGTGGCTCCCACAGAACCTTCATACCTAGTGGGTAGTCAGTTCCAGGAACGAGAGCGTGTGAGACAATCACAAAAGAGGATGGACAAGGAAAGGTGTTTATTTATACTTCTTACTAGGAAAACACGAAAAACCTATAATCAGGACACAGGCAGAAGCATCTGGCAAATGTTCCTATAAAAATGACTGAAACTGCAGAAACATATATATTAATTTCAGTTTCTGTGGTTTGAAAAGACGTGTAACAGCAGAACTCTGAAGATGTTAGCATGAATTTAGAGAAATCTCTATTTACTCTTCCTGAAGATAATTTATTTAAACTTCTATAATTTGCTCTGTAAACAGCACATTTTTTTTTTCTTCCCTGCTATAAAGTGAGAATATGTAAAGGCAACTAAGACATTTCTTCCAAAGTGGGACAGAATAAGGAAATACAGTCTAAAATTCATTTTAAACTTTCAAAAATTCAAAATGCCTTCATTTTTCTTTTGGTAGAACCCATTGTCTTTACCTTTTCCCTCTTTTTCTTCCTGAAATCTCAAGTTTGATTCTGCTTTTCTCCTGCCCTTACTTAAATCTAGATAGTTTTCTAGGCTCCACTGAGTTTTTTCCAAGTTTATTTCTCTGAGAGTAGATTATAAAGTCTTATCTTGTTGATATTGTATGTAATGGATGAAGACTCAGAGAAAAACAGAGCACGGGAGAGAGGGGAGAAGCAAACAGTACCAAGTTAAAAGATCGCAAATTTACAAGGGAAAATAAACACCCATTTCTGAACATTGCCTTTCTCTTCTGCTTGTTAGAGACTTAGAATTATCAGCTCTATATTAAAAACAGTTTTTTTAAAAAAAGCATGACACAGGAACATTTTTTATAAAATAATAAAAAAAATCTTAAAAGTAATAGCTCTTGTTAATATATCAATGATATTGCAGTAATAGGAAAAAAGCTGCATTTTTCGGCGTCACTGCTGTAGGTATGTATTTTTAATTTCAGTCACAATTTCCTGCTGTTCCAAACACGCCATATAATCTGCAGGGATCTGGGGAATTAATTAGGTACATTTCATTTCTCCTCTAACTAATCCCCTCAATTCTCTTAGTTTAGGGAGCTGAACACACCAATGACTGATAAGCCACAAGGGCCTTATTTACTTTACAGAAGGGTTCTGCAAATCCCAGTGAGACGTTGGCCTGTGCTTACATTTTCTCTGCTTAGTCCTTGGGATAGTGGCATTTGAATGTGACCCTTGAAATGAGAAGTATTATTGCACTTGGAAAAAGCAAATGAGGGTAGATTAATAAGAAAACCATAGCAGTTTAATAATAAACCTTTTCTATAGCCAAGTATTTTCTGCTTAAAGGGCCTCAGAGAGGATACATAATATCATTTAAGATAAGCAGTATGAACTGTGCCCACAGCAATTCCAAAAATAATAATTACAGTGAAATATCTTCATGATTTCTGGATGTGGTTACTGTTGATTAAAGTGACTTGTTTTCAGTCTGGTTTTAAACCATTCTTTAGTATCAGATTATCTTTTATTATCAGAGAATTGGAAAAATTATGCATCTGTGCTGTGATACTGATAATGTTGAGCCTGTGCCTGGGTGTGAGTTATGTTGCAGCAGCTCTTTCGTTTGAGCATACTAAAAAGGTTAGCAGCAGGCTCTCGTTTGGTTCTGCCTGGTGAGCTGGTAAGGCCAGGGAAGAAAGAGTGAGGTATTTTTCAATGGGCACTAAAGGGAGGCAGCAGCACATACTCATTTTGTCAGATTCACCTGGGGCAGTAGCTTCATGGTTGTAAACTTGAAACCTTTGGACTTGGGTCAGGACTAGCTGGCCGAATAATCCCATTGATTTTGTTGAGTGTGGATTTGCTGTGCGTGTATTTTAATCATTTCAGGACAGGGATTATTGAGGAACTCTGTGTATGGAACCTGTAAATCCCTTCTGAGATTTTTTTTTTTGCCTGTTTTTGTAGTTTTGAAAGCCTACAAAAGAAAGAAAATAGGCAGAACGTTTTCATCTTTTGTCCATTGGTGATGCTAAGAACAAACATCCGATGCATCCCAGCTTTTCTTGACTGTTTCAGAGCTGTAGGGACTGGGCCAGATTACTCAAAGCCCCATCCAACTGGCCTTGAACACCTCCAGGGATGGGACATCCACAGCTTTTCTGGGCAACCTGGGCCAGTGTCTTACCACCCTCACAGTAAAGTTCTTCTTAATATCTAATCTAAATCTCCTCTCTTCAGTTTAATATTGTTACCCCTTGTCCTATCACTACACTCCCTCATAAAGAGTCCCTCCCCATCTTTTCTGTAGCCCCTTAAAGTACTGGAAGGTTGCAATAAGGTGTCCCCAGAGCCTGCTCTTCTCCGGTCTGAAGAACCCCAACAGCCCCAACTCTCTCAGCTTGTCCTCATAGGAGAGGTGCTCCAGCCCCCTGATCATCTTCGCGGCCCTCCTCTGGACTTGCTCTGACAAGTCCATGTCCTTCTTAGGTTGGGAAGAACGTGGCAGGGGGGTTGGAACTAGGTGATCTTTAAGGTCCCTTCCAACCCAAACCATTCAGTGGTTCTGTGATCTATTGTGTCATTCATTAGGGCAGAATTGCAGCTTTCTTCATCACTGAAAATAATGACTTCAAATATACATCTTGAATGTGGAGAGTGTGAGTAAAATCTTCAAAAGATTTTTGTTGGAAGGCTCCTTGCAATAGAGAAAACGACATTCCCAGCAGTTCATCTAGGCAGAAGACTTTATCAGTACAGTTGTGAAATGCTAGGAGACAACAGCTCTGAAACATTAATATATTCACTTTCATAATTACAGTGAAACATGACAATTTTTTAAAAGTGAAATCTTCACATTAGGTTGTTATATAGGAGACACAACTTAGAAAGATTTGTAACCCATTGTTTCTCTTTTCATAATTTCTCACATTACATATCCAGAATAGTTTCCCTGATAAATGTACAGTATCTATAATGTACTTGCAGTGTTTATGATGGTTCTGAAGCTTGTGTGAGGCTTCTTTGCCAAAATTTGACTGTCATTCTTCTGAAGTCAATTGACTGGTTCTCCAAAAGTGAAACAAAGAGCCTGTATAACATCTCTCCTCTGTATTGATCTTTTCACAGAGCCCAGAGAAGCATTTTTATCCTGTTGCTCATTAATGTGGCAAACACTTAGACATTTATCTGGAGAGAGTAATTATGTTATTTCATGTGCTATAAAATCACCGTTTCGATTTTGTACATTTGGAATAATAGCTTTTCATTGCCTTTTCTTACCTCAAGTAAGGATGGAGCTAATTATTCCATGCTAATTTCCTTTGTTTTATTAGTTAAATAGAATGCTTCAAGTGCACAGTCTTCTTTGTTAAATGCTATGCCTGGATTTTAGGCAGCTGTAAAAGTGCTGAGAGTTAGAGATCAACTAGCATTCCGTAGGCTAAGATCCAGATATTTCTGCTGTTCTATGGTGCTCTCAGTAATATTCTGTAAAGTTCACTTTAATTCAAGAAAGCAGTCAGACATCTTTGAAAAAGTCTACTACTGTGCTGGAGTATTTCCAGATTTGCAGAAAAGTACAAAACACATACTAGTTGGGATCCTTCTGAACCTCATAGAACAGTTTTTGCTTTGTAGTCTAGGATTGGGAACTACCTTTGAAATTCTCTGCTCATCATTCCAAAGTGCTACGGCTAAAATTCAGAAGCACACATGTTACGGAAGCTGGAAAATGTAAGACATCAATGACAGGAATCTTAGTGACATGTCCACAGACATGCAAAGGAATAATCACCTCTCTAATCTTGATGTAATTTTGTTGCAAAGCTACCTAATTCTGCAGTGAAAATCCTAGTTTTAATTTCTCCTCTACCAAGGAGATTATTTTACACAGAAATATATGCATCTCTGAATAAGGGATTTTTTTTTTTCACATTGTAACCAAGAACATTGTTAGCATGTCAGAAGGTGTCTGACACAAGAACAATAGAAAGAAAAGAAACTGTCAGCAGTGTTGTGACCATATTGATTACATGGAGCTTAGCTTTTTTTTTTTATATTCTCTCCTGTCTGAAATTAATTTTTTTTTCTCTATTTGTTTGAGCAAGAATGTGTTTAGCAGTTACACAGTGGAAGCCCAACACACAGAAAACACCCTTGTTGCGTGAATGGGGCGAGATAGTTTTGGCAGAAAATAACCCCCCCTTGCATTCTAACACTCCTCACCGAAGTGGGAGGCTAGGTGCGGCTGAGTTTAAATTCTGATTGATGCCCAATTGTCCACTACCAGCCCAGTCGTGCTTACCTCCACGATCTGGATGCACTGATGAGTGGCCTGCACTGTCCGCCCAGTTCGTTCCTGAACCATCCTGTCCACCCTCAGTGGTCACGTTCAGGGAAACCCAAGATTACTGGTTACTGATGCAATGCAGTTTGTTAGTGCAACTGTTATACAGGTTCTTTGGGTTGCCGGTGAGAACTACACTGTTTGCAAAGCACGTTATAATGCAAAGAGTTATAATCAATGTAGCTTAACTACGAAGAGGAAAAGAGATTCTCTATAGAGATTTCGAAGTTCAATCTAAGTCTTACCTACAGGTGTCCCTATGGGGGGGAAGAAAGGCTCAGCCCGTCAACTGGTCCCAGAAGTTGGAGGCAGTCAGTGATGGAATTCTCCTCGACTTGTCCTGATGGTGTCTTCCCTGATGGTATCTTCCCCAAAATCCCCCCTTTCTCGGGCTATTATTATACTATTTTCCTTGGCTTTCAAGGTGGAGTTTGAGTGACTTTAGTCATAAGTATCTTGATTTTGATTGGTTCAGAGGCGGATAGCCTTTGGGATGGAGGTGTGTTTTGGTATTATACAATGAGCGCAGCATATCATCAATATTTGTCAGAATTCTGGCTCAGGGTAGCGAGTTGGCCGCTTATCTGTCCATCGGGTTCTTGTACCTGCCACACTTCACAGGGAAGGGCCATGGATAATGGCGTTACGTTCCCTCCCCCGTGTAGTTAGTGAGCTGCTGCAGGTGCTGGAACAATACCACTGCTGGAAACTATACTGAATATATGCCAGGTGCAGCTACGCTTCCCACGGGGCCTCTTCTGCTATGTGTGATGAGTGCTGTACTTTTGCAGTTTTAGACAATTTTAGTGGTTATTCCGCAACCCTCCCTGTAGCTGTAATAATTTAGTACTCTGAGGATAAAACGCACATTTCTTGAATGTTATTCTCATGTAATGCCATATTCAAAAAACCTCTGTCTTTTGGAGAAAAAAAATCTACTTAATTTTAGTGACTTTGGGTGAAATCTTTATTTTTCAGACTGAAACATGTAGATGCCCAGGCAGCTAGTAAAATACTTTCACATTATTGAGGCTTGTTTGCTTAATTGTCAAAACAGGCTTTTTATATGATGGTCTGATATTAGTAAAGATACTGATAGTGCTGCTCAAATTTTTTCAGTTTCAATATTGGTAAAATTAACGTGTTCAGTTTAATCATAGGGCTGGAAGGGCTGTCTGGAGATCATCTAGTCCAACCCCCCTGCCAGAGCAGGGCCACCTTAGAGCAGGTTGCACAGGAACGTGTCCAGGCGGGTTTTGAATGTCTCCAGGGACGGAGACTCCACCACCTCCCTGGGCAGCTTGTTTCAGTGCTCTGCCACCCTCAAGGTAAAGAAGTTCCTTCTCACGTTTAGGTGGAACTTTGTGTACTCAAGTTTGTGCCCATTACCTCTTGTCCTGTCGCTGGGCACCACTGAAAAGACAGTTCACACTTCCTTTAAACTTAGACTGTTGGCATTCTAACTTACAGGATTCATCCACATTATTTAAAATAAAGTTCAAGTGGGACATCATTCGATTTGTCTAAAATTATATTTTGGAATTTCTCTTCAGCGGGAATTTTTGATGCTTCATGTCCAATGCAGTAAAAGTGGTTTTTGAATTTCTGACTTTCTTTTGGAGTGGGAATTCTAGAATCCTATTTTGAAAGATGAAAAGAACCACTTATGTTTCAAGCTGGACTGATAAAACAACTCATGTTCTCACTACCTTCACCCATGCAAGGAGATGATTCTGTAAACGTTCATAACTTTCATATTAGACTGAACCTCAAAATTAAGTGTAAATAAATTGAGTGATCAACGTTATGCTCTTGGGATTGTTAGAAATAGTAAATTAAACTTGCTTTTATGAAGGTGAGGATTGAGGGCCATGAGAAGACTCCTTAAAATTTCTTTATCCATTTTTGTACTCTTTTTCTAGTACCAGGAGCAAATTTTATCTGTTATTAGTAACCCTCGTTGCCTGGATACTTGTCTGCATATACTTCTGTGGTTCTTGAGTACTTCAGCACAACATATTTATGCAGATTTTGAATATTTTATTTTCTCATCTTGAAGTTTTAATAATGCAAGTTTTCACACTTCCTATTTTAAAATCACAAATTACAAAAAATACAATCATGAAACACAATTTAAAGAGTTGTATCAATCATTAAATCCTCTAGGAATGTCTGATGTGCTAACTAAAATAGGAGAAACTTAAAATGTCTATGCATTTAATTCTTCAGTCTTGTCATAGAAGTAGCAACCTCCACATGAAGCATTTCCTAAAGATTAATGAACAAATGAAGCTAATGGCCCTAGGCTATATTTTGCGACATCATCTCCTCCAAGTGGTCATTAATCCTTGGGAAGCCTCCTGCCTGAGTCGTCATTGCTTAATTATTTCATTAGGATATTGCACGTTGATTGTGGTATTACAAAAAGGAGAAGGTGATCAAATGGCTACAAGGATCAGCAGTGTGTAATAGTAAAATGATTCCCATGTATGTAATGGTTTTACCCATATTCCTTGAATACATGAAGGAAAAAAGTCTGAGCAAAGTAAGGAATACAAAAGTCAATAGATTTCTGCACCATAACTGAATTAAAAAGTGTATTTGATTCCAACCCTAAAGTAGGTGCTGTAATGATTTTTGAGAGGGTATTATAATTCTGTCCAGTGACATTTTTTCAGATTTATGTCCTACGTAATCAGAAGTGATTGCAGAAGATATATCTCAAAAATCAAGCTTCACGGGTGAGGTTACGGAATGTCTTTCAAGGGAGTGTCACCTGCATCAAACAAGAGCAGAAAATTAGGAATTAAACACGGAACTTATTACTTTTTAAAAATAAATATATAAACAAGGAAATGCTTCCTTTTCACTGGTGCAGAAATCTTTTTGTGAGCAAACCATATAGATTTTCCTGCCTCTAATTTTCATATAGTTGTATAAAATAGGCAGGAGTTCAGTGTTTGTTTTGTTGTAACCTGCCTAGACATGTTTTCCATCCCTAAGTGTGTTATTTTTTACAGAATGACTGCTCTAAGTGTAGGTGTTTAAACAGCTGAAAGACAATAGCAAGCTCTTGGTTAGTTCAGGGCTAAAGTGTGTCTCTATCCAGCTTGTGTATAATGTGGATGAAGGTTGAAAGGTGTTTGATGCAGAAGCTTGTATGTTACTCAAGGTGTTGCTTCAAGTGAATAATTCTTCAGCTTTGTTTCAGGTAAGAAGGAACCTTAAGCAGTTAGGTAAAGGCAGTTGCTGGCAAGAGAATAATGAATCTACATATAAACCGTTAAACAAATTGCGTGAACCCAGGGGTGTTCATCAGAAAAGCCTGAAAGGTGGGTAGGGAAGAGTATGATCACATCATTGCTTCTAAAGACAAGAAACACTCTGGTTCCATCTTAGGTTCTTTAGGTGAAATACATATTTATGGTTTTTAACATTGAAAAGCTCTCCATTATTTGTGTCTGAATCAGAAAAATTTGTCGTGTAGGTTTTTTTTTTTTGGTTGTTTTGTGTTTTGTTTTGTTTTTTTAATTGAACTTGTAGTTTATTCTATCTTCATTGTAACTTTTCAGGTCCGTAGATTTGGTAGGCCACAATATTTTGAATTTGATCTTAATGTTTCAGGAGGTGGTGCTTACTATCTTTATAGTGGAATTCTGAGAATAAGTATTGTTTTGTTTGGTTGAAATTAGGTTGAAATTAGTACATTACTAAAGCTTAGCCCCCAAAAGATTTTACCTACTTTCTCACAAAGAAGTTTAATTCTTTCTTTCCTTAACTTTAGGAGTTAAGCTTTTTTTTTTTTTTTCCTTCAAAAATAAGGTACGCTGTGAGGGAAGACATCGTGTCAGATTGAACAGTTAGTCACAATAGGTTTTTATCTTAAAAGAATTCAAAAGTTTGAGTTCTGCCATCTAATTTGACATGTTCAAACATAAACTTGTTTCAAAAAAATTTGTCAGCTGGGTTTACAATTCTTCTGGTAAAATATCTTGCCCAGCTCTACTTCATATTATGATCATCTTAACAGTATTTAATCTCTATTCTTTATTTTGTCCATCTGTTCATTTTGGACAGTATTTCATATGTATCTCACAAAGGTATTGTAAAGTCTTTTTCATCCAGATTTTACAGCCGGTCCTTAAGGCCAAGTAACCAAAATCAACCAAGTACATGGAACAAATGGAAATGTTTTTCCTCTTTTAAGGTTAATTAGATGGTATTTACATATGGAGCAATATAGTATAGGGTATCAGAGTGGTATGTTCTACGTATCCTGTTTTGAAAAAGGGGTTACTTGTGCAGTTTAATAGTGTTTTTTGTGAATTTATATACCTCTGCTTACTTTGTTTTTCAAAGATTAAGACGGCGATTCATATTAAATATTAAAAGAAGGTATTTTTTTATATGCTATTCTGAATTGTCAGTATTTTTCCTTCTTTCATGAAGGTGCAAAATTATAGCATCAAAGAAAAAATCAGGTTGAAGAAGACCTTTAGAGACCCTCTAGTTTAACCTCCTGTTCAGAGCAGAGTCAGCTTCTAAGTGCACAGAGGTAGTGGAATTTTGAGAAGCTTCAGAGATGGAGAATCTGGACAATCTGTACAAGTGCTTAGCCATGCTCATTTTTATATTTTTTTTTTCCTAATATCCAGTTGGAATTTTCCTTCCTTGATGCAGCTTGACTCTTGCCCTTTAACCTTTTGCTGTGCACCTGCAGGTGCTTCTCTTCTGTGAGCGAAACGAACCTGGCTCCCTCACGTAAGCGTCTTATTTGCCCTCTTCTGGTACTCAGTTTCTCAGTGTGTTTCTTGTACTGGGCAACCCAAAATGGGACACATTACTCCAGGTGAGGCCTTCTGAGTACTCAGAAGAGGGGAACAGGCAATTTCCAGAGCGACTGTGTGCAGAGAATCAGTTTTTTAGAACTGCATTTTTTTTTATTTTTTTTTTTACTATATTACTTTAACTGGATCTATTTCTATTGTAGTGCTTAATAAATATAAACAAACATACAGACATGCAAGCAATTAAATTCGAGCAACCTACTGACTTTCTGGATAAAACTACAGTGTAATTACGCAAACACAGTGAAGGATAACAGGTTTTTTTTTTCCCTTATCAATACAGAAATTTCATTATCTATCCTCTAGCATTGGCCTTCCCTAGACTGAAAAATAGAGGAGGAGGATAATGAAAGAAATAAGAAACTTCTTAAATTTATTTGAAGCCATACATTTCTCATTTTGATAGAAAACATTTTTCTCAAAGTAATGGTTTATCATTGATTTCTCTGTAAATACTGTACTTGAATTACCCTTTCTGCAATAACATATTGGAAAAATCTTACAATTTATTCAATATCTCAGTAGATCTGCACACTATGTGTTCTGCTTAGTGTAACAGCATCAAGTATAACCCATCCATGCTGTATTTCAGCCATTGATTTTTTTGAAACTAAAACAACATTGAGTTTGATTTGCATTTAGAAAGTATCTCACATCTTCACAGTGATGCTTGCAATTGCTGTACTCAATTTTGACTTTACTGTATGCATTTTGTGACAAGTTGATTACCAAACTGTTGCATTTAGAATAAATTGATGAAATTCTTTAACACAATATATCATTAATTCTAAATTATGTAGGATTTGAGAAAGATTAAACATGATGTAGAATTCTGCAGTTATATTTAGTAGATTAAAGCTAACTAACTACTGACAGTAGCCCTTACATTGAAATTCCTTCTGTTGTTAGATCTTTCTGTAATTGTGATGTATGTATTGTTTTATCCCCTCACCCTAAATGTCAAAATGGGAGACAAAATCCAAGACTAGATGTATCATTGTTCAGATTCTACCCAGCAGCCATACCAGTATTCTGATGTATAAACATTTACTTGAAGTACAGTATTTTTTCTAAGAATGGCTATTGCAGTAATTTTCAAATTATGCTCTGTCTCTGTGTTGGCCTTCAGGTTAATTCATTTTTTTCTTATGACAGTATTAATCCCTTTTCTCCAGTGGCTCATTTTTCACATTTTCAGTATGATAGAAGACTGCAGTATGTTAAAAATCAAGACACTTCAAATGATGTCTACTAGATGGTATTAGTATTTGATAGCATGGCACAAATTTCATTTACACATCTCACACTATTATTTAGTAGAGAGTAGGGTTAAATTGTTAATTCAGGGGAGGCAGCATCTCAGCTAGGGTAAACTTCCTTAGAGCTATGCTTGCATATGCCAGCTGGAAAACTAGATCTGCAAAAATGTGACCTGTTTTTCTGATTTCCCAGTGACTTCTTTTATGACCTTTATCAGGGCGTTTCTGCCTAATTTCTCCATCAGTTAATTCCAATTGTTAGGTTTTTGATGTGTTTATATGTAAAGATCAGACTTGTTCAAGTGTTTCAGTAGAATCTGGAGGAAGGTAGGAAATAAGAAATGGTTACTAGTACTCCTGTGATCTGAAGCTTAATTTTTAGCACGCAGAAACTAACTTAAAGCTATAAGTACAAAAGTATGTACATGCATTTAAAAAATCAAAAATTTTATCTGGAATTAAATATCTGGCTAGGAATTTTTGGTTTTCTTTTTTTCAGTGCACTTGGTTGACTACTTCCCATCAAGATAATGATTTTATGTCTGCATCCTACGGTTCTCCAGCTGGTTAGAATTGCCTTCCATACATTCTAGGTAGCTGAATGAACAATACAGACTAATTCCCTTTTTAGTTGCTTAGTCACCTGGCAAAGAAGCATGAAGACATGCTGCCATTAGTTTCTTAACAAGTGCTGATGATTATTCCAATCGTATTCAAATGAAATGGGTGAAAAAGTCTAGCTATTTTAGAACCTTGAATATAGTTCAGAATTGACCCTAGTAACGGGAATAAAAGTGTAAAATATGTATTGTTTCTGAATTTGGTTCATCCATTTCGAGCTGCAAGCTCCTTATAGTCATTCCATAGGAACATGGACGTATCTCAAATGGCATGTTAAAACTGATATCATGAAAAAATTAAGAGATTTATATTGAATGGTCAGGATCATAATTGAGCCTTCAGTTCTGTTTTCCTTTTATATATACTGTTACTGCATAAATCTTGTTGCATTTCTTTTTATTAGTGTAATGCTTTCCACATTTCCATTTCCATTAAAATCACATTCAAAGCTATTAATGGATCATTATTATCCCGTACTGTATCAATTAATGGAGCCAACATGCAAAGAAGAGGATGTAAATCAATCCTACATGTGAGACAGTGGCCTTGTAGACTGATTTTGGTATTCCCTAAAGCCTTCACAGTGGAGTGATTTCTGATGGTGAGGTGAAGTGATTGAGAAAGAGAAAATACATACTTAGCAGAATCCTTCAGCTTCAGAAAGGGGTCCAATCCACACGTCCTTTACCTTAATGGAAGCTGAATCAGATTTGTTTGATGCGGTTTGGGTTTTGGTGATTTAAATTTTTTTTAGGAGTGTAAGAAATTTACTATCTAGTTGCTTTTCTGAAATATGTTTAAAAAAATAGCTGTAGACAGACTCTCTAAATCTGATAAATTCCTGATACTATTCATACTTTTTTACTTCCTGCATCCCTAAACTGATTTGACTGCCAACCAAGTATCAAAGACTTCTAGCTAGTTTGAAGTCAATTTAGTATTTTAGGATAGTAGATGATATAGCTAGATTAGGTAGAATAACTAGTGCATATGAATCACGATTATCCAATAAATGGTGCTGGTGACATTATTTAGGAAAATACACGCATGTACAGTGCATTTCAAATCTGAGTAAACAAAATCTTGGAAAGATGGTAAAATCAAGGAAAGAAAAGTGATTTGCTCCAAAAATAAGTGATTTGTTTATCCAGTGGGTCACTCAGTAGTCCCTGTCATTAACCACAACACCCATCTCAGACAGAACCGCATAATGAAGATTACTGCCTCTCAGAAATTATTTTCCTGAGCTTTATCATTATTAGTATTCAGCATATACTCACTGGTGAGATTCAGAAGTTTTTAGAAATCCTGTTACAATGAAGTTGACAGAAACTTCAGGTTTTTGTTCCATAAAGTTATGGTAACAATCACTCCTGCACGTCAGTGGATGCATCACATTGAAGTTCATTCATGAGGACAAAAGACCAATATGAAGCTCTTCCACGTGGTGTGAGGGGGCTCTTCGCCTGGGAATTGTGTTCAGGTACTGCATATTCTGGCATAAGATGCCATGTGATGTTTTGGCATAGAATAGGGCAAGGAAGAGGCTCGTGCTCTGTACATATGCGCATACATACACACATAAGTGTTTGTATATACTTATAGGGTTCCTGCTTGTATTATCTGTTGAAGTTAACAACAATTTAGGACTTCAGAAACTTAACTGTATTCCTGATTTTTTTTTTAATATATATTTTTATCAGATTCTGAATTCTAGCTATAGTATAATACGTTTATTGAGTATAGGTACAAATACATGCATGCCCAGACACGTTGGCTTTTCTAAGCATGAGTTAGGAAAGTAACCCAAGCCAAGGAGTTCATAGACTGCTTTGCAACTAAAAAAAAAATAGGATTGGGCATAGAACATTGCTCTAGAGTTGAAAGGATGTAGAAGGGAAATTTAATACATCTGATTTGATATCCTGCCTGTGAAGGCACCCATTATTTAAGCCCAGAAATTCTGAGTTTTCCAATATGACTTTTATTTATTTTCCAATGTATTCAATGTTGGCTAAAAGAGGAGTTAAACAACTGTCAATAAAACAAAAGGTTTACTTCTACTAAAGAGTGAATACAAATGAGCAAAATTCTGAGTCACTGTGTGAAACCATACTGTTTATGGCTGTGGTGTCCATACTGGTTGTTATACACTGGGTGATACTAATATTTTTGTATGTGTATTACTGTTTATTATTATTATATCCTGAGATAGAGTTCTTTGAGATACGACAGATGAGTTGTTCTAAGATGGTTGTGATTGGAAAGCTATTTGTTTCCATTTCTTCTTCAGTACCTTGTCTTTGGTGTTAAAACAAAAGGGAGGGCGAGTAATAATTTTTTTCCTATCAGCTCTCGTAAGAGATGTTTTAAGTAATATAGTAAGGATCTTTTATTTGCCTGATTTTGAATCTAATGAAGAGCCACCATGTGGTCCAATGTAACTTTTTGTAGCATATTGGCACCCATGCTTCATAAAACCTGTTGTAAATCCCACCCAACATTCTTAAATAGAACTACTTTCAGATATTATAAAATTTTGTTTTAAGAACTAGAATTCGCTGATGTTTGCTTTAATCTCATTGACAGAAATGAACTCTGAATGGCTAATGTTTTCTTATATTTGCATGCTCATTCATCCATATTTGGTTTTAATAGATTTATAAGGGTTATAAGGGTTATTTTAAGAAACACAAGGCCAGGATATTTTATAGAGGTAGGCCAGGCAAAGTGTAGATCAATAGTGTATTTTCAGTTAGCTTCTGTGCAAGTGAATTTCAGTTTGGTTAGAACAGCGCCTAGCAGAACAAAACAGTGTGCCAGTATCCATCGTTATTATACTTCACGTCCCTTCTGAGAGTGGGAAGCTGCATGGCCTGCGTTATAACAGCTGTGTGCTGAATGTGAGATAAGGTCTAATGTCCTCCAGGAGATGAATTGAACCCATTTAACTTAAGACATTTCAAAATAATCTAATGATTTCCTTTTACTATACACAAGGCTGGGTTCCAGTTCAGGCCACGGAGCTAGCTCAGCATTTTACACTTAGTAACTGCTTTTTTCTATATCTTTCACGCAAAGGTGAGAGACCAGAGTCTTTGTTTATTGGGTTGCACTGGCAGATTTCAGACTTATGGCAAGCCATCATCCAAAATATGCAAAGAGTTTTGATGGAATAAGTAATTACCTGTGACAGCATACACAACATATGGAGAAAAAAATAAAAATTGCTCCTGCTCCTACCTGTTCTCACATAAACCGTGAATAACTGTAATGAATCCACTGTAATTCCACCAGTGTAAAGTCAGTGTAAGGAGGAGGGGAATCGGCTTATATGAGCACAGTGCCTGTTAATATTATAATGAAATGCTGGATATATTCCAACTATTATCTTGGGAGTGATGCAAGTCAGTGTTCAGCAACAGTCAGCTGACATTTTCTACAGGAAAAATCTACAAATTTAGAACATTTTTTTCCCCTTATTTGCTGTTAGTGGTCTCTGTCCTTTGCTAGAAGTGTGAACTTCCCTCTATTAAGACTCTGTATCTAAGTCTCTCTTAATGTCATGCTTGTGAGTTTCTACTGTTATCCTTCAGCATCACAAGAGTGAAATAGCACATTTTCATTAATTATTTTGCCATATTAATGTTTTTTTCTTGTATCGAAATATAAATTCCTTTCCTTTTAAGAACACGAATTAATCTGTTTTTCCACTTGTTTTTTACAATCCTAAGGCTTCAGATTTTATAATGAGATAAGCAAAGTACCTGCTCCAAAACACCCAGAGTGTGCTAACTAAAGACTACTAGGGGGACGTAAAGGATTACTGTTAAGCTGTTAAGGTTCAATTGATTTCATCTTGGGTGGTCCACAGACATGAATACCTGTAATCTTTCATAAACAAATGCATGTGCATGCCATCAACTTGGCAGTTGTGTAGAGAACGTACTGAGTATAAAACAGACAAGTTATTTAGCATTTTATGTAATATCCATTCATAAAATGTCATTTCTGGTAACAAAAAAAAAGCCATTCCTGTTAAATAAAGAACTGTATTGTACATATAAGTATTTTTCTAACCTTGTTATCTGTATGTGTATATAGGTGAAGATAGGACAGATGTTCTGTTACCAACAGTTCATTCCAGGCATGAATAACGTAGGTAATGCAGGTTCAGTGCAAGACTGAAAGGTAGTGCACAAAGTAAAAAGAGCAACTTGCAATCATTTTTCTTTCTAGAATATAGATAGGACACACATTGAGTTGACAAAAACCTCCTGCAAGAATCAATGGAATTGAAGGTTAATGTTGCTTTAAATTTTCATCCTTGTATTTTCAGCCAAAGGACGTTTAGAAATTAGAATCAGCCCTGGTTTTTCAGTGTTCTTTTTTGCCTACTTACTGTACAAATAACATTATTTCAGTAATGTGTCATATAACATGGGTGAAAAATACAGTCGTTTAAATCATTGCTTATATTTTAGGTGTGAGCTCAAATGTCTCTGTAGTATCCTGACCCTGAGTTTATTACCTAGATCTGCAACATTACAATCCAGGGCAGCCTAAGTCTCTGTCTGCCATGTTATCTTCCACCCTTCCATGGTGGGATCCTAACGGAGAAATTGGTTCTGTAAACTACAAGCCTTACAGGGAGATGGAAAACAAACAGCACTATAAAGAGGATTAAAGATTTTCACTGGAAGGTTGGTGTCTAAAAAACAGGTCTGAACCTATTGGATCACTTTACTTAAGCCACCGAACTGTGGTAATTAGACTTATGGGGAAAGAGCATTCATATTTTAGAAGACTGAATTGCTGACTCTGCCTTCTGCGATATGCACTGCTGAGTTCCTTCCCTGGTTCAGCAATGTGCCTGATCCCCTTCAGTGATTATCTGTTCGTGTAATTTCAAGGCAAATAGCAGAAGCAGATGATAGGTGAAGGTCCTCAGTTTTGCATGCTATCTTTCAGGAAAACAGCTTTATTAAGCATCATGCGATGTTAGCTGCCTCTGTATGAAATACCAGGTATTAACAAATACTGTTGTTGAATAGTGTAGTCAAGCAAGTGTCCAGAACTTTTGGTTGTATCATTGCTTAAGGCAGCGAATAAAGTGAAATGTGAGCTTTTGTTGCACCTTTCCTCTTCTTTTTCTCTAACGTTGTCATTTTCATCTGGCCTAGGAACTTGTTTTTAATAGTGCTTATCTTAGTTTACCAAAACAAATCGTTGTCACCTAACCTGCATAGCTTGTTCCTAGGATTTTCTTAGGAATGCTTATACTTAAGAATTAATGTTTTTGGCCTGGTAGCTTCTTTGCTAGATCATAATTATTGCATAGCATGTGCAGGAATCCTCCTAAAAAATGCCAGACATGTACAGGCTCCCTAGAAAAGTCTGTATTACTTGCTGCTCCCCACACTCCTTAACAGCCATGAGCAGCATTCCAGAGCCCAACACCAGGGCACGACTTCACGCTATTTCTGAGAAGACAGTTGTTAATACAGCTCAACTTTTAATGTCAGTCAGGTAAAATATCTTGCCTAAATGTAATATTCCCCACATACCTTATTTGGAGGTGCAAAATATTTGCTAAATCACAACCTGTGGAGGCATCTCCAGTCCTAATTAATCTGAGCTTTGGAAACATTTAATTTTGATCTGCCCTGCAGGTCAGGAATCATGCTGATAGACGTAATTTATGCTGCTGTGAAGAAAGTCCCCTGTAGGTGGAACTTCAGGCTGCAGAAGGGAATATTATTCTGTCTGCAAGATTTTAGCAGGAGGGGGGGAATGAGCACCTTTGCTTTTGACTTTACTTGTGAGAATTTTCTTTTCAATGCTTTTAATAGCATGGAAAAAACTGTTTCTATTTGCTCTTCCTAAAAGAAATGCTGCACTTCAAAAATTGTTTTAAACTAATTAAAGCAGGTAATGCAGGGCTCATGTATTGCCCATAAATGTAGCCGTTAAACTATGGGTAACTACAGTGATTTGTTCAGCACTGGTTCTGAACTTAGAGGAGGAAGGACTCTGTGTGTGTGTTTGGGATCTAGAAATTACTTGTTTCTTATTTATTTGCTGAATTTTTCTCAAATTCCCTAACTTTGAGACTGTGGAAGAGATGATGCAAAGAAATTACAAGGTTTTGCCTGTTAATACCAAAGTGGGTAACATGGGTTGTTGGAGTGAAGGGGTTGTAAATATACATCTGGGCAAGTACAGGTATTTAGTACAGAGGCTGCTTGCTTTTCAGCAGTTCGTTGCCTAGGTACCACTCAGAACATACTTGCTCTGAAACTAGGTGCCAGAACATAAGGAGGGGAGCGTAAGAAGGGGAAGAAGTGAGGGCTTGTTACTGACTTAATGCGAACGGGCAAAAAGCGTACACAAGGAGGTGTTCTTGCTCCCTCCTGACTGGGCAGCTACTGGGACCTTGTAAGAGTGGGGTATTCTGTTGCTTTCTCCTCTTACGCTTCTTTCCGCATACAGGAAGTCTTCACGGAACATAACTGTGATTATCCATGTGATCAGGCTGTACCTGCAGAGGAAATGGCTTGATCTGTAACGTCAAATTTCATTTGTCGAGATCTTGTTAGAATTCAGTTTCTGCACAGAGATGAGCAGTGTGTAGTGTAAAGCAGTTGTAAAATGTGTGTACCGTGAACATTTCTTCTTTTGTATGAGGAAATGCCTTCTAGGAAAAGTTACTTTTCTAACAATCTTAATGTATATTTTTCAGTATCAAAAAAATTCTAGGTCCTTCTTGAAAAAAAGGTCAAAAGAAGAGACACTTTAAATAATCATTTGAATTACAGTAATTTAAACCCCTTATGTAATATCCCAGAAAAATCGCAAAGAGAAAGATTTTGTCCTGTCACAGAGCTCAGAATTTGGTCCTCTGACTACAGAGTCTTAAATGCATAGCCTTTTTTTGGTGATAGTTCTTTATAAAATGCGTGAGACACCATTCCTTTTACCTCAGCCTCTTTAATTCTTCCAAAACCATGTTATGCTGCATTGTATCATTTCATATTTCACTTGATACAGATTTGTGCATCCCACTTGGACATGAAACAGCACAATAGGTATGATGTCCTCAGAGAACAATGGCTGTACCAGAAAGCTTGTCCAATTAAGTGAAAGAATTTTTAAACAAGATAGTGAAACGCAGAAAGCCTGCTTTATTTACTGTATAGATTTTGTGGGGATTATATTGACAGATTTCTATGTGCAATTTTTTCTATGCGAAATTTTTGAAGACTGCTTTTTTTAGTATGATATACAAAGCAATGAAAGGCAATTGCTAATGCTTCTGAGACGTGTAAAAGTGCTGGACCTTTCCGTGGGTAATGCACTTAATGAGGAAGAGCACTTGTTATACCTGAATTGCAAAGTATTGATTGTGTTATACTTCTGCTGTGTGGCTGGCAATGTTGCTGTAGTAGAAGGCGTGAGTTTAGTCCAACTGCAGACAATAGGCAGGTGCTGTGCGAGGAGGTTTAACTGGCCTCTTTTATACCCTACACTCAGACAAATTTGGCAGGGCTGGGAAAAATGGTGTAATGTCTGTCCTCTTAGGAAGCAGACACTGCTGGAGTCTAAATATTCAAAGTAACATAGTAACAAAGTAACAGTGGAGAGGGAAAATACACATTTCCATCTCAGTTCTTGTACAATATATATTATCATAATTTCTTAATGTCTTTTATCTGTATTGGTCAATTTGAGAAGGTCATGCTGTTGCCTTTTTTCTTCTCCTATTCTTTTGGCAATTGAAAGCAATGTATACTTTCTGCTGGATTGCAATGGGAAGAATAGGTCAAAGATTATGTATTGTTTACATTTAGATTGTGACTCTCCCCATCCCTCAGAGTTATCTTTTAGAAACAAACTAGTCATATATTTTTTCCTGTGGCCAATAACACAAATATAATTGATGTGACAGACACGATCCTTATAAAAAGAAAATGACAGCCTCCTGAAAAAAAACAAGCCACAGTCTGTCTAGATAGACAATTTGGTGGCTATTACACAGGCATGTCCTTTGTGTAAGGGGCATGGAAAGGCTCCTGAAGGATGCAGCAGATTTCAGCAGCCTCACTCAGTTTGACCCAAAAGGAGATGCACCATTTTCTTTCACTTCACTGTGTTTATCTTACACTTCTCAGGATTTTCAACTCTATAAGCCTTATAATCAGTCAAATAAAATACATTCCAAATTTCCATGAAACTTTGATAGCACCTGCAGATGTTTTCATGAATATGTATTTAAAGGTAGCAAAACTGATTCAATAAGCTTAAAATTTTATAGCTTTTTTGTGCATATGTGTGTTCATTACTTTTCTGTTTCTTCTAAGAGAGGTAATTTCTCAGTAGATGCGCATAAGTTCATACAGGAATCTGCTCATCGGAAATACAGTGCTCCACAGCCCGTTGGCCTCATTGAATCAATCACTAAAGTGGACACCAAGAAATAATGTTAATTTTAAACCATATAGGGCAAAAAAAATAGACAATGCCATCAACTTCAGTTTCCACTTGGGATACATTTCATATAAAGGGACAAATGTTAATTTTCAGTCCCATGGCTAAACTGGCTAGATGTTGTGGGGACAGTTGTGGACTAAAGGTATACAGAGCCCTTCCATACTGCAAACCTCAGAGGACCAAAGTCAGGTGAAAGACACGAAATACAGAGCTGTGTTGTTTGAATAGAAATATCCTTTTAATGGGAGTGTTTAGAATGGACATTTTTCTCTCTTCTGACGGAATGATAAACATTTCTCTTTAGAGAAATCTTGTGTACCATAGGACACTCAGTAGAAGCTAGAGAGTTTCTGCAAAAAGCAATGCAAAGAGACTGAGTGCTCACATTAGTGCTGCAGCTGAGACCAATTGTTAAAAGAGGACTGAATGAGTCAGAGCTCTTACTGCATCCAGTCATTTTATCCACTGTTCAGCAAATCAGCTGACTAATGACTGCAGTACTTGGAAGACGGAAATAATTTTATTAGCTTAAACTTCACAGGAGCTAAAGGATGTGTGAGAAGATAGTGCAAGAAATTCACAGTTGATTCTGACAGTCGTCATTCGCAAGAGAAACTGACACTTAGGATAACAAATAGTAAACTTAGGAATGTGGGCAGAAAATATGTGCGATGAAGCACATGTTATTTCATGAGGATTGTATTAAATTATTTTCTCAATTTTAGAGTTTATGGCTTTATATATAGCACATTTATGTGTAAAATAATAAATATCTTTTTTTTTTTCCTTTATTGGCTACATTAACTTGGATAAACTTAGAAGAATTGATTCACCACTTTCCCTGGAGATTCACAACTTGAATTACTGAGAAGATGAATGATAGGTAGGCAAGTGCCTATAGAGGAAAGAGAAAACAATTCAGGAACTCCCAACTCATCTTCCTGTATCAGAAAAGAAATATTTATTTCTGAAAATAAGCAGCTATAACACTATTCTTGTTTGATATTTAAATCTCTGCCTTTTCAAGCTCAAGTGAGGCAAAATTATTCACTTGTATAATTAAAGAAGAGTATGGACATTGACAATGTGTCCTTTGAGCTGACAGGCAGTGCCTATGATTAGAGGTTAGCAGTGGGCCACGTATAAAATGAATGCAGGTAATCTTGAGTGGTTGGGCTTTTTTCTTCCTTGCCTACTTCTTAGAAATGCCTCAAATTGACACTAATTTGATAGTTTCAACTCCCAAAGCCCCTTTGGATAGTAAGGGTAAATGCAAGAAATTTTCCTTGGTGTCAGTAACTTTTGCCTTTCTTCAGGTTACAAAAGGTGATTGACGGGAATAGCAGCTCTGCTCGATGCTACCATTGAATTTGAACTAAACACTAGATTGACAGGCAATGGATATGTTCTTTTCCTTCCTAATAGTTAACACTGACGGTGATCAGGATGCGAAGAGTCTTTGATGGACCTGCTGAATGATGTATTTTTTTAAACTTAGATTAAAATACATATTGTAAGCTCAGAATGTCAAAAGAATCTGCTAAACAAAGTCATTTATTCACTCTTTTCTTGCATATGTCCCTATAATCTCTCCCGATGAGTTGAAGAAAATGTTTGCAAGTCAGATATAGCCCACAGAAGTGAAAAACATGCTGCTTGCCCTCTCTGTTATGTTATTCTGGTGGTAGGGATCATAGAACCATAGAATCACAGAATGGTTTGGGTTGGAAGGGACCTTAAAGATCATCTAGTTCCAACCCCCCTGCCCTGGGCAGGGACACCTCCCACTAGACCAGGTTGCTCAAAGCCCCATCCAGCCTGGCCTTGAACACCTCCAGGGATGNCCCCATCCAGCCTGGCCTTGAACACCTCCAGGGATGGGGCTTCCACCACCTCTCTGGGCAACCTGTTCCAGTGTCTCACCACCCTCATGGATGATAACTTCTTCCTAATGTCCATTCTGAATCGACCCATCTCTAGTTTTCATCCATTCCCCCCAGTCCTACCATTACCCGACATCCTAAAAAGTCCCTCCCCAGCTTTTCCCCCTTAAGATACTGGTCAGCCACAGTAAGGTCTCCTCGGAGCCTTCTTTTCTCCAGACTGAACAACTCCAACTCTCTCAGTCTGTCTTCGTAGGAGAGGTGCTCCAGCCCTCTGATCCTCCATGTGGCCCTTCTCTGGATGTGTTCTAGCATGTCCATATCTTTCTTATAGTGGGGGCTCCAGAACTGGATGCAAATGGAGTCACACTCCGTTTGTTCCTTTCCCTGTATAGCACAACCTGAGTTAATCTGCAGCTGACTGGGAATGCTGTGTTTGAGGAAGGAGAGTAGGACTGCTCTAAAAAGAACTTTAGGAGCAGGTTCTATATGGAGCCTTTTATGAACAGGTGCTTCACTCTTAAGGATCTTTGATTATACCTCTTGGTAATGCTTAATAGCAGCCATGATAAATTATGGAACATCAGGTTGAATAACAGTGAATATGTTGGGGTGACAATTGGCAATAAGATTTAGAGTCCAACCCCCTGCCAGAGCAGGGCCACCTTAGAGCAGGTTGCACAGGAACCCATCCAGGGGGGGTTTTGAATGTCTCCAGAGACGGAGACTCCACCACCTCCCTGGGCAGCCTGTGCCAGGGCTCTGCCACCCTCAAGGTAAGGTAGTTCCTTCTCATGTTTAGGTGGAACTTCGTGTACTCAAGTTTGTGCTCATTACCTCTTGTCACTGGGCACATTTAGCTGAGCTCCACGAAGTGTTCAGGATACAATATAAACAATAGACTCTCTCTGCTGATTTCCATTTTTGGCATCTGTGTCTTAAATTTACATGACTGCATTAATGAAAATATGCTTCTTTCTCTTTTTTTAAAGGAAATTAAAAAATTGTGTGGGGTGAAATATGTAGCATTATCATTTGCAATCAGGGATACTGTCCTCAGCTATGAAATAACATTGGTACGTCTTCTCTGTGTCCTATCAGAGTGTCAGACAAGAGAAATCAGTCTTCCACTGGGCTACTGGTGTTTAGTATCGATATTGCACTTGATCTATTACATTACTAAATACACTGGAGTGAATTTTTGAGATCACTGGCACAACTGTTGATGGGCAAATACCCTGAGATTTGGCATTTGCATATTTCAAAATAGTATTTCGTACTGTTTCTAGGTTATCTGTGGGATCAGTGTTTTGTCTTGAATATTTTCTGGTGGATTTTGAATGTCTCAGGAGTTCGTTACATGGGTGATGTAATGCTCTGCTTTAATTTAGAAGGGGTTTATGTGTTGTTCTCTCTCAGATGAGAGCTGGCGCTCTATGAAGAGTTTGTTGTTGGGTGAGTGATGACCTGATAGCTCAAACACCATGTTGGATTCATCTCTTGATTCTAGAGAGCTATTGGCACTGTTCTGAAACAGTCTTCTTAATGCCACTTGTTGGAGGTGCTGCCTTTTTGTAGCAATTTTCCAAGTAGTTACTCTTTTTCTCATTTTTGCTCAATATCTGTCTTTGTAGCTGGACTCCTACAGTCAGAAATGGGAAGATTTGTTTACGGTCCTGCATATTATGTCAGAGCATGGTAAAGTGAAATTCTCTGAACAAGGACTTTTGCTGTGGTGGTGCTCCCTTGAATACAGCTTCAAACTGCTCTTGTAGAATTAAAAATAAAAGACAGGTCTCCATTGAACTATGGAATGACAGGAAGATAGTTGCGACATCTCTAGTAAAGGGTGTGGGTTTTTTTAAAATAAATTTTATCCTCCCTGTTTTTCTTGCAAATGCTTAAAACAACCTGTTTTATTCTGGTTGACTAGAAACTTCTATTCAACACACATTTTTCCTTCTGTTAAACCAGCTACAGAGCTTCACAAAAAAGAGGATAAAGACATAGTCCTGTTTCTGTCTCTAAGTGCTCACTAGCCAGTAAAACAGGTACAAAAGGAAATACATGAAGCATCTGCTGAAAGACAACAGGAGCAGAGGTATTGTGCATGTGCAGATGAGTGCAGTACTTCCTACCCTTTATGAAAAACTTCCAGAAAAGCTTAAATGAGCCCTTGTCTTAGCACAGTAGGCAAAAATCAGAGGTGGGCATTCTGCTCTGCCTCATCTGTTATGTAGTGGTTATACCAAAGGTGAACGTGTCTTGCTGAAAAAAAGTTGCAACTGTAACAATTAAAAGTTGAATAATACCTAAGGAGCAGAGAAAAGAATTAGATATTCAAAATGCTTAAATTGATAAAAATTATGTCAAATTCTCTTCTGTATTCTCTACTGTCAAATGTCTCTCCGTGTCCTTGTGAAATATGGGACAAAGAATGGGCTGCATATTTCAGGCTTTAGAAGGAAAGAGCCAACTTAAATCCAGTGAAAGTTTCATCTGATTAATGAGTCAGACTCCAGTATTTGTCCTGAAGTAATTAGTATGAGATTACATTCATCTATCTGCACTTGCAAACTGAACATTGCAATTAGAAGAAGGGGTGTACACTTTGTGCATTATGTTTATGCAAAATTATGTTCCGGGGACATCACTGCTGTCTTTTTGTCAAGCCTTCAAAAATTTCTGAGTGTCTGAACTAGTGTTGTACATCTTTTCTCGGGAACTTTTAAATTCCATAGTAACATGTTACTTTCTGTTACAGACCCCTGTTTCCTAAAGCGATCAAAATAGAAGTTCTTCCTGTATACTTGTTTTCTCCTTGAAGATATATTTGTTGCCTGCTGTTCAAACCCAGCTCCAAAGGTAGATTTACTTATCTTCTCATGGGCTCTTAAACAGTGTTTATCCTATTTTTCACAAACGTATCTGAGTGCTTCAAAAACATTAATGAAATTACGTTCACAAACCAGCTTTGAGATGAATGGTATTATTATCTATCTTTTCAGTTGGAAATGGATGTACAGAGAGATTAAGGCCAGAAGTGACTATGGGTGTTCTGTTTTAGACATTTATCACCTTTCTTCTGTCTGCCCAAAATATTTAACATTACATAGCAATTTGTACATTTATATATCAGCTCCCATCATCTCTGGTGTACCTGTGAGTACCAGACAATGTGCACAGAAGTTGAGGATTGAACTATTTCCCTCGAGGGCAGAAACACTTCAGATGAATTGTGCAGTTTCTAGAGTGTTTGAACCGATCACTTCCACCAATATTGTGTACAAACCGTCAAAAAACATAACAGATCTCAGTTCCTCAGGGCAGTTCCTGTCTTTCTTGGGCACGAGACCATCCCCTTTTACCTGCAATCTCCATCTTTTTTATTCCACACTTTCCAGCTTTTGCAAAAAAGAATAAAAAAGGACTCTGTATGTAACCATTAAGCATGTCTTTTATACTAAAAAACCCTGTAATAATGGATAAATTAGTGGCAATAGAAAGGAGTTCATATAGATTTATGTAAGGAAATTATGCCGTATAAATACATGAGTGGTTTTTGAAGCAGCCAAAAGACATGTGGTTAGGAACGACTTGGCTGGTGTACCATATGTGGATTTCTCCAAAGCTTATGATAAGTTCTCTTACATTGTGCTTTAAAATCAAGCTGTAATGTCAAAAGAGACATTGCTCTTACAGAGTAATATCAGATTAAAAACAGAAAAGAAAGGCTAAGGAGACATGAGGAAGGTTTTGGAAGGAGCCTTGTAAAAATCATTAAAGGGAGCTTTCTTCTACATATTCAGGGAACAAATAGCAAGGTGGTAAAGTTCAGAAATTATAAAAAAATAACACTCAGTAACAGCAAAACTAGAGCTTATTGCCATGAGTCACCGTGCAAAAAAAGGCAGAAAAATTTCATTGTTGCTAATTCAGAAATGGTACCTGTATGCACCTTCAGAAATGCTATAGTTTTTGCTAAACTATTCAGAGAGATCTTGGGCGTTATGGATTATTCTGCAAAAGTGCCCACCTAATTCCAACACTGACTGAAAAAAGCAGACACATTTTTAGAAGGTGATGTCCCTCCAATTTGGCAAGGACATTTCAGACCTGGAAAAGAGATGGAGAAGAATAATGAGATGACAAGAAGGCTGGAGTGAATTCCCTGTGTGGAAAAGTTAAATGGACTAGAACTCAGAAAAGAAACAACTGAAGCAATCATATAATAAAGGTCTCTAAATGGATGCAAATAAGGAGTGATTATTCATCACCTCTTGTAACAGAAGAACCAATGGGCAACCGTGAAACTCTCATAAAGCAAATTTAGACCAAAATTCTGTATTTTACATGCCATGCATAATTCAAGTGTTTAACTTGGGATTTTTAGGCTATCAAAAGTATAAAAAGAGCAATAAGCAATTAGAGTAAATCACGGACCCATCAAGGGCTATTAAACACACTGATGCAGATGAAAACTCTAGCTCAGGAAGTCGGGACGTTATACTGTCAGGATTATCATCTGTATTTGCTGATTTTATACTTTTTCCACACTTATAAACTGTTCTCTATGCTGAAACACGATACCAGATTACATTTTTCATCTGACCTAATCACAGAATCACAGAATGGCAGGGTTGGAAGGGACCTTAATAGATCATCTAGTCCAACCCCCTGCCAGAGCAGGGCCACCTTAGAGCAGGTTGCACAGGAACGCGTCCAGGCGGGTTTTGAATGTCTCCAGGGACGGAGACTCCACCACCTCCCTGGGCAGCCTGTGCCAGGGCTCTGCCACCCTCAA
Organism: Rhinoptilus africanus; assembly: GCA_013400135.1. Classification (NCBI taxonomy): domain Eukaryota; kingdom Metazoa; phylum Chordata; class Aves; order Charadriiformes; family Glareolidae; genus Rhinoptilus; species Rhinoptilus africanus. The sequence continues at coordinate 30,953 of VXBO01012257.1, read as the reverse complement.
GGGAAAGAAGTTCCTCCTCATGTTTAGGTGGAACTTCCTATACTCAAGTTTGTGCCTGTTACCTCTTGTCCTGATACAATATAATAAAGCTGTTCTTATTTTCCAACAACCTTCCTGACTGAACCCCAAAGCAGGTTTGTCCTGTGCACTCAATAAGGCAAGAAAAATTTGAAGACTATAACATGCAGCTATGTATTTGCACAACAAGCCAATTTTGTCATCTTTTCAAGAAAGTACTGAGAAATTACAGCAGTGGGTTTCACAGGTAGATTCTAACAGCAAGGGACAGATATTTTGCCAGGACTATAGCTTTCTGCTCTGGTCCTCAAAGTCTGTCCGATATCCTTCTTCTGCCTCCTTTTGCCAAAGTTGATTTAATCCATCCGTTTGTATCTCCTCAATTTTGTTTGTGCATCGGTTCTTCTCTTAACTCCTTAGATGTTTAACTCAAGACCTCTAGATTCTGCTCACTTCTACATCCCATATTCTTTACCAGCTCTACACTACTCTTCGCATCCTTCTTCCTCCCACTTTCCAAGTCCAGTCATTAGGGGTTCACATTTGATTTGGGGTTTTTTTCCTGCAATCCTATTTTTTTTTCTTCAGATTCCAGTATCAGCATCTGAAAATCCAACTAGGGATGTAATAGTTCCGATAATTTCCCTGAGGAGAAGGCTCTTGTAAATAAATGTTATTCCCAACAGCTAGAGTTAGGAAATATTATAAATGACTGAAAACAAGGCAATTAAAAGCATGTCAGTTTTTAGTTTTATGATTGGGGATGTAGCTGCCGTTTTCTTATGCGTGTGTGACAGATGTTGTGGCCAGAATGCTAGAAATATACAGCTGTTCCCAAGCTCATGGAGCATGCAAAAGGCTGGAGTTATTTCTGATGTATTTGTTTCAGCTGAGTAGAGGCTGGAGTCAGCCTTACCTCTTGACACTTCCTCCTTATCAGGAAATATTCAGAAGAGTCTTCTGCTTCTCTTTCTGTGATTCCACCTTCTCTACATAAAGGCTAGAGCTATACTTTTTGAGAGGGTATTCAAAGAAGTCTGAAGAACAAAAAGAAGAGATAGAGAGAGAGAATAGACTCTTGAGTCTTCTTCCCTGCATCATGTCACCCCTGCCTTTCAGAGATATAACAGAGAGTAGGGTAAGGACTGCTCTCTGACCATCTTACATCCAAGTAAAACAAGGAAACAAAGTAGATTGAACACCAACCACAAAGATGTCACGCTGCACATGCTGTGCTGGCTGAGCTTTTTATTTCAATCCACGCAAATGTTTTTCAGAACCATCTGTACAAGGGAAGTGTTGTCAATTTTTTCCCCACCCACACCATTCTTTATGCACCTTAGCCCTGTACAGTTATTGGCTGTGTTACACCCCAGCTTCTCAGGGGTCTTCCTCTTCAGTGGTCCAATATGGCAATGGTTTTTACCATATATAGTGCATTCCAGTAAAGCTGACAAAAGTAAAGGCAGCTCTCCTGCGGCTATGTTCTTCCATTAGGTGAATGTATTACCATACACCCACCATAATTTACTCTAAAACATTTCATTTGCAATGAAAGAAAAGAAACCCCTTTTCCTACTGTAACTGCCGTCTGGAGCTAAGTTGTTTTACAGTCTTAGACAGAGCATGCATTAGATATTTCTGCCTCTCCCCTGTTCAGAGTGAGAAAGAAGCAGAAGTACGCTGTAAGGTTAGTGCTCCTTTAGTCATGTTCCCTAGCTTCTAGTGGCCTCTACATAGGGAAATGGCGGGTCTGCAGGGAGAGAAAAGAGTGTTTCCCCTTTTCTTCATATGGATTTTTAGGGCTTATTCAAGTGTTTTTACAAATACAATGAATTTATGAAATCATCTATAGCCAAGAAAATTGACTCCAAACCTTTCTATTGCAGGGAAAAAAACAAAGAACATGTAGGTAGGATTTTTCTGTTTAGAAGGTTTCAAGTTCAAAATGTCATGGTTTTCCTGAATCCATGTTGCTGAATAAACAACTCAATGTATAGCACAGCATCAGGACCAATCTGTAATATATCTATCCATATATCCTGCTATTGATCCACATCAGTAGGAGCTTAAATTAAGATGAATCATGTCAACTGAGAATAATAGAGTTAGAGGATGAAAAAGAAAACGGTTTAAATTCTGCCTGTTCCTTTCTAAAGGATACTGCTTTGAAACCCGACTGTCAAAGTCTCAAAATGTTGAAGCTCGCAATGTAATCTGGAGGAAAATTCCTGACTGGGTATGCCAGTCAATAATTTCTTAGGCAAAGATTGGTTAACTCATCAAGTACTGCAATTTGTATGTTTCTGGATGGGTAAAAGGTGACTATTTAAAACTTTGTTTAGAAAAATCAATTTCCTGGACATGCTTGGTGGTTCTGGTTCAAAATTCAGCACAAAGTTGTCAGACAGTAGTGCCTGCTGGGTACGAGAAAAAGCTGGTAAGAATGGTAAGGTCACAGTTTTTTCTAACAACCTAAAATAGAAACAGGTTAACTTACTTCAAGTTGAAATTAACTATAGAGATAGAATGAAAAGCTAACATTCAGGCTTCAGTCTCTTCCTCCTTTCTATGAGGAGGACAGCTGTGGGATAGCTCTGGTTCTTCAGCATGTTGGCTTCTTACAGAAGCTGCCTGAAGCTCTGTGGGCACCGATGCCATTTTGGTGTGGAGCTCCCTCCCATGTCCTGTGGAACTGTGGGGCCATGGCCAGAGCACAGGAAAGTCATGATCATGCAGTCTGGCATTCTCTGTACCAAGCTGTAAGCCCCTAACCAGACTCTTTGGATATCAGTTAAAATTAATTTCTCTAGAAGTCTGAAGTCCATCAGACTTGTTTTTACATACAGGAGAAAGATTTGCCATTTCCATTTCCGAATATTTGGGCCTGTGGTGGGGGTTGGCCCAGAGCATCAGCAGAATGTCCACACAGTCTCTTGCTCACTGAACTTGCTATTCAGCAATTATCAGTCAAAGTTCTTCCTAGGAAAACAAAACAGAGAGTTAGGAAAACAGGTGTGCTAAAAAATCCTTCTGCCATTTACTAACCTGTGCTTAGAAATAATTGACTGTTTCTGTTTGAAAGGCTTAAATTTAGCTTAAGACACTGGAAGAATTTTGAGAAATTGTTTGCCAGCTAGCGTGGACATGACAAATTGTTCGCTAGAGATCCAAGATTAGTTGCTTTGATACCCACCCTTCACTAAATTGAGCAACAGAATTCAGTATATTCTACTGGTGATAAAACTGGGGAGCTGTATAGAAGGTGCTGGAAACTAATCAAAGGCTGAGACCAGGGATGGACTGCCCAAATGACTGGATTCATCTCCTGGGCAATGGCTAGAGCTGACAGACTATTTGGACCCAAGTAGCAGTGAAATCCATGTGGAAAAACCAGGTTAACCTGCTATCATTAGCTTTCCATTAATGTGGCATGGTTTGATTTATTACCTTACCTAAAGAGCACAGCTATTCAGAAGTGGATAGCTCTAAAGTTTAATGGCCAGATTAACTAATGCTGATGCACAGAGGTTTAAATTAAACCTCTCTAAGTCATCTTGGGCCACTGCAGGATTCCATGGAAAGGATGCCTTTCAGACCCATTCCTTGCTTAGGTTATGTCCAGGCACCTTTGAATTTCACTTTCTAAATGCTGTAAAGGAAATGTGCTAAATTGCCTCAGACAAGGTTACACATTATTATTTTTAAAGTGTTTATTTTTGTTTTGATCTATACAAGCTTCCTAGACAGTATGGATATCTAATTCCATGAAGACACTGAATATTTTGCCTTTCTTTTCCTCTGCTGTAGGATTTCACATTCTTCCAGTAGATGGGATTTTGTGGCTGATTTTCTTCCTTTTCCAATATATGCACTTCTGACTCTGAATTGTCCTTAATTTTAAACATGCTAAAGTCACTTGAAGTCTAGAGCTGACAATTAATCTCTATCTCTGTCTTGCTTTACAACCAAAGGGAAATGTTTTATTTGTATTTTTAGACTATCGCCAATGCTTTTGCGTACTCTGTTTTCTTGTTCGCTTTGCAGATATTTGAGAACAAGTCTCTTGCTTTCCTTCACTTTTCTATTTCCATTATGAAATAGAAAAGTCCCCAAAAGCTGCAGCATTCCCTTGGGTACACAGTTATCTGAGCTAATACACAGATGATTTAGGTAGTAATAAAAGTGATGTATAATGAGTGCATTTAGTGTTTCATGCATGTGAAGGATTCCAGCAGTTCAAAGGCAGAACTGATCTTGATTTTCTGTTTTTTACACTTTAGGAATAACCAAGCTATTACAAAGTTGTCTGATGACCTATGTAATTGTAAAAATTTACTTGCATAGTATTTCTCCCCTGACACGTTCTCTTTTTTTTCTATCAAATGCATTGTTCTTTATTAAAAGGGATTATCACAAAAGAAAATGAAAAATTTCTGTCTATTTTAAGTAAGAAATATTTTTTTACACTTAATGTGTTTGCCTTACTTTGTGCTGAAAAACTAGTGTCTATGTGGAGAGTATTGCTGTCAACTTTCTCTAGGCAAAACTTTAGAAATTCTATCCCTAGTGACTTTTAGGCTATCATTCAAATGGGGTACTATAATACTTGAAGTATGCCAAGTGTAATTCAGACAGTTGTTATGCTTTTGACTGTCGTAATACATGAGGTTGGTAGTTTAATATCCCTTGGCTTATGAAAAAATGGCTGTGCTATAAAGTGAAAAATATTGACTTGTAGACGAATGTTTGAAAGGCCAGATACAATTGGTTGTATGGATCAGTAAATGTACAAAAGAAAGGACTTATTTTTTGTTCTTCATCCATCCGAATAGCTTTTTAAGTCACTTGATATTGTAGATACAAGAAATACCCAGGGTTTGGCCAGAATTTTTTCTCTCTCTCTTGGTGTGTGGACAAGCAGTTATTCCTAAACTATCAAGTTAAGACTCTGCCATCCAACTGTGTTTCATGCATCCCTTATAAATCTCACAAACATAAAATCTGACAGAAGTTTATACCCTGGTTGTGTTTCTTATTTTGTTGAAGAGTGGCTTTTGTGCTTATGAAGCAGACTAAAAGGTCTATGAATGAATAGGGAAAAAAGGGATTATAGAAAGAGGAAATTAAAGCTACTCCTGAACACTATCTGATTCAATCCAGACACTTTGACTAAATGTAGCAGTAGTTTTGACCGGTACAAAACATCCCAAGTCCTGGATGAGAGCATCTCCACATCTCCAGCATTTGAGATGTTTAAAATCCAGAATAATGGCCAAATTCTGCATCTTGAATACATAATTTTTTTTTTTTTTTTAATGATCCCTGGGAAACAATGGATACAGCTTAATCTGTTACTTGAAACTACAAGTATTTCTAGATAACTGGTTTGGTTACTCAAGAACCCTGAGTCTTAAGTAATATTTACAATGCTGGAGCTGTGATGCTATGATTACTGGCCTCTATCAGATAACCGAGTCATTTTCTGTGGCCATACTTTCAGTAAATAAGCTAAAAAGAAGTAAGGGAATCTCTTATCCTCCTTACCTGGGTTCAACTTCATTTTTAGTAACTCTTCAGCTCTGAAAGTTGAGAGTATTGTCAAGCCTTTTCTTCCATTAACAACAAGGTAAAGTACTCATACCTGTAAGAAATCACATGGACTCAGTTAATTAGCTTCTGAATTGACTTGGAGGCAGTACAGATCAGAGTCTGTTAAAACAGCTGGGGGTACCTTAACTAGCAGTAAATAGGAGCCTGTTCTTTGTCTTCTGCACTACTCTTACTTACTCACACACTCTCTCTTCATATTCCGTGTATATGTTGGTAATGTGCAAGTCAAAGAATAGCTGTAAAGAAACATATTCTACATTTATACATGCAGGAATACTAAAGAACTGGTAGTAGCTATAATGCTGCAGCAGATGAAGGTGAAGATCTAATGGAATGTGCAATTAATATATGCAGCATCATTCTTTCATGTGAGACCATCTGATTAGAAAGAAACTATATATCTAGCATGGGGATTTGCAAGCAGTCCTGGTTATTGTCATGCTACCTGCCGATCATGAGCAAATTTCAAAAGGTAAAAGGTATGATTTTGTTTGTTCTATGAAAAAATCATCAGTGACAGAGGTGGTATTTTAAGACCAGCTATTCATTAAGGTTACCATGTTTGCCAGTGTAAGATACCTTGTCTCTATTACTTTTGACTTTGCTAATTGCTAGCCATCTGCAGTGCAATTTCCCGTCCTCCCTGTCAGCTGACATGCTGTTGGAATTTTGAGGTGACATGGTCTGCTCTGTTAGAACTAAAGAAAAAAAAAACAAAACCAAAACACAGAAATCCCTCTTCCTCTTTACCATTTAAAACATTTAAAAACCAGTTAACACCTAAAATTTAATTTACACAGTAATTTTTGTTCACTCATTCCCCACTGGTACTAACTTCAATGTCAGTTTTGCAATGTAGGTAAAGAAGGAATATCCTAAGGTCAACTTTTCCTTATGCTATGATGACTTAATAACAGTTCTAATTCCACTGAAGTATTTCAGATTCAAACAGTGCCTTCCAAATGGAAGAATCTGTATCTCATGGCCCTTTGCTAAAAGTTTCAGCTATCCAATTGTCAAACATAACTATTTCTCATGGTGATGTTACTCAGATAACTACTGTTCAGTGTGTTCAGAGAACAGGTTTGAATTAGGAGATAAGCAGCATTGGTTGCATTAGTGCATGTAGTTGTCAGATACATCTAGCCCTGTAGCTTGTGATCACCAGTGAAGGATTTAGTCAGATTTCACGCTAGTGACAATTTTGCTCCCAGTCACTGTAAGAGGTTGGGGCTGATCTGACGGCAGCGTATGTTATTTTGGCAAAACTAATGTCATTTTCACAGGATAAAACTATGTTGCTTCCAAACTCACTAAATGTATGAGATGTCTAACTTCATCATGAAACTCATTTGAGCAGTTTTTAGTTTCTGGTATTGTTAAGCTTTTTTATTTTATTCGAGTAGATTAATTTGTCAGTATGAAGCTCTTTGTTCTTTCTTTGGCAACTGCATTTGCATAGCATTTTTTCCATTCCTGGTCTGGATTACTTGGTCTCATAAAGGGAATCCTCTTTTTGTTTAGTAATTATTCACTGATTATTATGCAATGAACTAATTATTATGCAATGAATTATTAGAAGGATTAGATGGCTTCTTCCAGTGTCTGGCAAAAATATTTCCACAGTGAAATACTTCTAGTATTGGTGATGGTTTCTTTGCAAGAAAATTTCTGTGCAGGTAATTTGATGGCTCTGAATATTCACAAACAGGGTCTTTGTGCTGCACAGGGCTGGACACTTTACTCTTTCTTATATAATGGATTTATTCCTCTGCAGAATGAGAAATTCTTAATTCTTTCTGGTGTCCTGTGCCAGTGCATTTAATAAATTTTATTTTTAAACACTGATACTAGTATGAACATAAAAAAACTAGGAACATTTGTATAAAATAATGAAGGCACAGACTAAAATCTAGAGTAGTGGTTATGTTTTAATAACCTCTTGTTTATTCTTACATACAGTTTTATCTGTAACCCTTGGGATGCTGACTATATAAACAGAGGATTAACGGTGTTTTATGACTTAGGTGATGTTTCTGCAGTTGCTCAGCAAGGCTCTAAGGTGCAGAGTGCTCTACTTCTATGAAAGCCAGTGGAAACTGAGAGCTTCCTCTGCCTGTTGGAAATACTGAGCACCGTGCAGTCTTTGGCTCAATAAGATGTATTAGAGGGAAATTTGTCTTTTGTATGTGTGTCTTCTCTTCCCCAGAAATTTCCTGCCGTATTACATCATAACACCTCTGTACCATACAGTAGTAGAAAAGCAAGGGACCTCTGATCCAGCCTTCAAGCCTTTAGCTTACAAGAAGGAGGAGGCAAAAAGGCTTCAGTACCGGTGGTAGTTCTCAAGCCCTCCCAAACTATTTAAGTTCTTAATCAAACATAAAGCTGAGTGCTTAATATTTCCCTTAGGAATAGCAATTTCCTCATAAAATCAAGTTTCCCAGTAGCACATGCAACAAATCTGTGAGCAGCATCCTTGGGGAAAATGAGTAGATCCCTTTTGTCAAAAGTTCCTTGTCCCTGATGTTCTCTATTCTGTACATGCACTCACAAAACTGGCACATGAAGCCACATACTGTTTTTCTGTGTTTTGTTATTACTGAAGTTCATTAAAATAATGGCAACGTGATTGACAACTGGATTGGGTTCAGTGTAAATATCAGCCTGGGATAAATTGCATTTTTCAGCGTTTAGCACTTGCAATCATGTTTATGCTTGTTGTCTTTTCAAACCATACAAAATTGGATAAGAGTGTTCAAATTTCACAATAATTTCTCTTTTAGTCAAACCTAGCCCTCAAAGTGACCAGAATATGAACTTGATGGGAAATGGATTCATTTTCATTTGCAGTGAAAAATGCACAGGGCATGTTGCAGGAAAGAGATCTTTGTTAAATATGATAAATGGTCATTATTATACTGTGACAAGAGCGTGGAAGGTTGTGCGTGCACATGAGAGGAATGACTTCATGCCTTAGCCATTGGTGCTATGAAAATCTGACACCTTATAGCCATATTACTGTGAAGAGTTGTGTCCAGTTTCTAGGTTTCCATGTGGTGTTTTGTGGCTCTGTAAGTGTCCAGCCATCTAATATTGCTTCTGCAGGGCAGTCGAGATGTTTTCAGGAATTGCTTATCCTACCTTTTCTTATCTAAAGTATCCTTTCTCCCCATAGTCCAAGCACTTTGGTGCTCTAAGGGCTTTGAGATTTCCAGATTTCACAGCCATGGGGCAATATTTGGTGAAGAGCTTCTTATCATTTGGGGGCGGAGTGGAGAAGGTTCTTTTCAATAACTCAGACCATATTAAGGGAAAAACGTTGTTTTGATTTTTTTCCCTTTTCTTCTGAAAGGTTTGCTGCCTTTGATATCAAGAAAGGAGGCTGATAGGGTTTCATATTAGACACTAAAGCATAGGTTTGCATATAACCATGTATAAGTATGTATATTAATATCTGAAGAATACAATATTAAAAATTGCTATTCACTTTTAGTATCTTTGCTTTAAGCCTTTTCCACCTGCTAGTAGTCAGTATTCAGAGCCAGGCACATGGAAAAGAAATATTATCTTCTTAAAATTGCTTCAAGTCCACTGTCTGTGAGCTTAAACCAGCATTCATTTCCCATATATTCCGTGTGCTTTTTGAAATCAGTCGCTTTATGTACTATTTGCTGATTAGATAGTTTTAGATTCTCTTTACTGTCAGTTTCACTCTGTCGTTACATAAAATTTTTTACTTACAGTAGAAAAAAAAGGGGGGGGGGAGAGGGAACAGTGCTATTACTCATGTGCAAAACTCTTTAGCAAGTATCCTTTAGGCCTAACTTCAGTACAAACCCTAAACCCCAAGTTCCAGTAAGGATTTTACAGGAGTTAATTAAATATCTGGAAAACGGGCAGTTTATCCAGTTAGTTACCCATTTGCCAGAAGGAGAAACTGGAACTAAATTGCCCTTTATGAAACAAACAAATAAAACCATATAGGTAGCCAGTTCCAGAAGGCAAAACAGAACTCTTGCCAGCTGCAGAGATGGAGTTCCCCTTGCAGAGGAGGTGTGGTCCCCAACAAAAGTTATTGGTGCAAGTCTTCAGTGAGGAAAGCATGATGAGTTTGTCCGGCTGCGTTTAAGGCTTGTCTGCATGCTGAAGAACAGCACAGCACATCCTTGCAGCTCTTATCTACAGAGTGATGTGGTGCACTGGTAGAGGGCTTTGTCTTTATTCACAACACATTCAGTGTGTCTCGGCAGGGGAGGAAACAACACTCTTGCCTGCCAGCCTGTCCTCTGCCACCGTCTGCAGAATAAACTGAACTCTAACTCACCATTTAAGAGAAAGAGGAAAGGTAAAGAGAGAAAGAGAGAGAAAGGGATTTGCTCTCTGGCTTATTCATACATTAGCTCTCTGCAAAGGCACAAAGCAGAAGGAGCAGCATCAGCAACCTTGCAAGCAGTGACTCTGTTTCCAATTAATATGGTCTGAGCTACTTTGAGAAGCCAATTTATTACTTACACATATAACACTTGAGCTTTACTGAAACCTGGATGTGTCAAGCATACCTTGCTTCTGATTTATACATAAAGACTTGCATCTTTCACAGAACAAACCTTATCAGGAGAGATTCAACCAAGGCAGGTAAGAAATTTCTACATAAGTGTCACCTTCTACATTGTTAACATATGTTAACAGATATTACTTCTGACTACATGCCTGGCTGTCGTTGAGCACTTAGAACTACTGCCTTTGTCCTTATGTTATGTTACCTTTGAGCAAGTTTAATCCCAGGAACATCTGCAATATACTTTAAAGATGCATTTTAAATTTTTCTTAAACATTAAATATCACAATGAATTGTACACCTTAAAAGTTAAGTTTTGAGTGAAGTAATATGTTCATAGAATGTGTTTTGAGATATAGCTATTGCTGTTTCTATATGATGCTTAATAATGAATTTATAGCATTTTAAAAATAAATTTCTTTGCTGTTGTGTTCGGATGCATAGGATTAGTGCAGCAGTTAGATTAACTTTTCTAACACATATTCCTAGGTAGCCCTAAATGATCTAACTGAATAGTTTTAAGTTTAGTCATGCTTATCCCATTTGCAGAAATATGGTTATGAGCTTTTCCACATGGCGTAAGTGATTTTTTTTTTTTATGGTCAAGTGGGTTATTTCATCAACATGCAATTCAGTAAAAGTAAGGAAAGTAAAATGATGATAATACAAGTATAGTCCATGCCTAACTATGTGAAACAAAACATGACTTGGTTATAATGCAGTATTGAGTAAAGAACAATGCTGCTGATATTTAGCAGGTCAAATAAATAACAAAGCACTTTGAGCTCAGAGTTAAAGCCAGTCTTCTCTGCAGTCTTGACACTGTCTAGTAGTTGGAGACAGAGAGTAACTGAGACAAATGTATTGGCAAAGGTTTCATCTTTATGAAGTTTATAAGACGGTAATTTTTTAGGCACTGGCTGGATCTAATCTTTGTGTCATATATCATTTTTGGAACTCTTTGTGCTTAACATAAAAAATAGTTCAAATGAATCACTGTTACAGGATGAGAGAAGAGACCTAAAAGAACTGTACGAGGATGGATAATAAGAACTGCGCTAGTGACATTGAACATTAAATTTAAACATCACTTACTCTAGTAAGTGCATAAACAAGCCTTTTTTCAAATGCTTTCTTATTTTCCATTTCACCTGTTAGCAGTCTTTTTCTATAGGGTTGTTCCTGTCTAATTATTTAATGTAAACAATATTTTCAGTGCTAACAGAATAAGGACTTCTGGTGATGTTTTCTGTAGTTTTTAATTTAACTTTGACATATTATTGCTAATCAAAGTGGACCTCAGAACAGCTCTTGCTGCACATGGCCTTGGGTTTTATCCAGTCGTGACTTATTGAAAGAACGTGAGGAATTAAATCTCATTGCTTATCTGGGCTTTTGTAACTTTTTTCATTTAGGTTATTTTATTTTAGAGCTGAGCAGATGTGAATATTCTGTTTCAAAAACTATCAGCTTTTGCATGAAGTAGTGCAAGTTTCCAGATCTATAAGAAGCCAAACTCTTTCTCTAGAACTTTTTCACATGGCTTTTCAAAATGTGGTCGTGTTCTGTAGGGAGACAACAGCAGCTCTGCATTTCTGGGAGAAACATTAAATGTTAAATCTTGGTAACTCAAAATAAGTGAAAGATCTGCTACAGTTTACTATTAAGTTATTGCCTAAAAACTACAGGATCAGAATTTTCACTTGTCCCAAAGCAGAAAGAAAGAGGGAATAGTCAAAGAATAAGAAGTTAGAAAGTGTGTGATAGTTTTCTTATACTTTTGGACCTCTAGGCAGGAGACAGCTTTGGGGTAGAGCCAACAAAATCTTGAATTGATCCCTTAAGTGAAACAAGTTGGTGTAGCTACAGTGACATCAAAGGAGAAACACCTGTCTGAGGATCTGGTTTTTGGAGAGCAAACAATATACATATTTGGATGCTAATGCTCTTTGTAGTTTCTACAAGGAAGCTAGTGCTTTCCCCATCGCTGCACCCTACAGGGCTCGGTGAACTGGGGTCTGTGAGACTGAAGAGAGTAGGGATTAAATGAGGAGCCCAGGATGCCAACCAATGAGAGCGTTTACACAGAACATTGTTAGACTTTGAGTCCTGTTCTGAGCAACTAACTTTTTTTAGGAAACTGACAGGAGAGAAGCTGAGAAATCTTGAAGGCACCTTAGCACAGCTCTAACAATCTCAGGACTTTCACATGCTCCCAAAGGTGGTTCTAGAATGAATGCAGTGATACGGGAAGGCTTTGCCATGTATCATTATAGTAAAATGATGTCCTAAAAGAGAATAAAACCAGTCTGTTGGAAATGCCAGTTTGCTATGTAACCTCACCTGCAGGAGAAATTTCTGGTCCATGGTTAGTCCCAGGGCATTTCTCCTCAGAACCCTGATGGATAGAGCTAGGCCAGCAGAAGCCATACTAAAGACGCAGCATAAATCACATTTGCAACGCGAGGGAAATGCTTATCTACTATAAGGCACTGTTTTTTCTCTAATTAGAAAACACTAGAATAGTGACAGCTTATGCCAAATTACTAATTGGCCCAACATTTTATGGAACCATCTAGGGAAATGTTGCTTGTACAAAATCTGATCAAACTTCCATTTTTGTCATTCTGCTCTGTGGTCTCTCAGGAATAAAAAATAAGCACAGTGCAGAGCATCCTGTGTCTTCAAGTAGTTCTCTGTGCTTACAGTGGGGAAATGAACTGTTTGGAGCACTTCTGTCAGCCCTGCACCAGCCAAGAAGGGCCCCTTTGCGTTACAGAGAATGAGAATTTTTTTTTCTCCCTTGTCTTGTCCTGTCACAGTAGGAATAATGCCTGCTGTCGTAGCCTCTGAGGAAATGCACATTCCTCACACTCACCACCTTTGTCCCACCTCCAGGAGTTATATTAATCAGTATTTGTCACTGGCATTTTTCAAAGTGCTGTGGTGCACTGGTCCATTGTTAGTCAACTGACACTTATTAATTCCTGTCACTTTAAGGTTTGCACTAACAGCCTGAGAATAGATATTTTCCCATACAGGGATGAGTTTGGCTTTTTCAGCTGAATGCATTTATACAGAAAATACATTTGTTCATGTGCTTACCCAGATGAACAGTTTATGTATACATAAAGATGCAAGTTAAGAAGCCAATGATATTTCTAATGCAGGCTTTTCAGTGTAATAGTAAATACGTGAGTCTTCTGATCTCCTGCCATCCTAAAAGCTCACCTTCCTCTGTTACGCTGTTTGTGGCACTGCAAGCACTTTGCCTGGTATTGCGTGGTGTTTGGAGAGTTGTAACTCAGTCTTTGGGTGTACAATGTCATGTGTTCACCTGTTCTATTGTTTCTAAGTTAGACAAAGGAAAATAATAAAAGTTCCATGCCTTCATATGCAGTTTTGCACTCCCTCCATTCAAATTTGAAGGTTTTCAGAAATATTTAACCAAGGAGGTTGATGGGAAAGTGTGTCTATTCCAAAACCAAGGATTTCTGACTTAGAAAGAGTTAATCTCCTATTTCATCATGAATTATATTGCTTCTTGAAGAAAAATGCAACATTTTAATAACTGAGATATATTTTGCAGAATGGAATCATTTAGCACCTTCAAAGCATAATTGATACAAAAATATAGGAAAGGGCAAACTCTGCTGCAGCCACCAACACTGATAATTTCTTTTATAAAAACAAAGGACTTTCTTGAGAAAAGATGCATATGGTTTGCCTGAAGCATCAAATTCGGGAAACTCAAAACTTGCAGCTTACATCTAAATTTTTCTCTCATGCAGTGTGTTTTATTTACAGTCTTCTTGGAATTGCTTTCTTGTTTATAGTATGTCAATGTTTTGTAACGTAAAGGTTCAGTTCAGATATGAAGGAAGATGTTTATTCGTCCATGTTTAGTCAGGTTATTATTCTAAGCTGGCCCTGTAATTTCCCCTCTTTAGTCAATGGAGAGAGGCATGCAACTCTAAAAGCGGTTTAGCAACAGGAGTCTAAGATACACAGTATGAATAGATTCAGGAAGTTCCTTTCATTCTCCAGTGACTAGAGGGAGCTTAGATAACTACAGAGAGCCTAGACTGTAAGCTTAGATTAGACATCTAGCTTTCAGGAGTGAAATAAAGTAATAGTGCTAGATGTATGTCTGTAGGCCTGTGAAGAAGGTGCTTGGTCTAAAAGGCTTAGGTCAGGATTGAAAATGCTGTAGTTGATGCAGATTGAAATTTTCAACACATGTAGGTCTTCTTTCAGTATATATCTGCTCTCTAAAGCAGTTCTTACCAAAAGCAGATTAAGTGTTACAGCCAGGTTAAAATTGCAATTTTGGCTGCAGACTTCTAATGATGGCATTCTGAGACGGTGAAATAGGTAAGAAGAGGTTCCTTTACTGAGGTAAATTGCTGTGAGAATAGCATATCTGACAACACCCATAGTGAAAAGCATGTATTGAAGTGGATGGCAAAAGTTGAAAAGTACAGTGGTTTATGCTAATTCAAAGTAATTTCTGAATTTGGCTTGAAAAGCCATTTTCAATAAAAACCTCAAAATGGATACAAGGTGCATTTCCTGGCTAGCAGGTAAGATCCTTTTAACATTAGAGAGGACCCGGAGAGATTTTTCCTGTGATTAGCTTAAAGAGATTGCAGTGTGTGCCGCTGCTGAAGTGAGTGAACCTTGCCTCCCCAGTGTTGTTCCACTCCAGTCTGTTCCTTCATGTTTTCTGTGTCAGCACCAGCCATACTGCGGCAACACGGGAATTTGGATCAGCTCAGAGATCTAGCTGAAAATTAGTCCTGTAGAAAGAAGTTTATTCAGCTCCTTCCATGTCTGCACATGCCTTGTGCTGATGTAAGGGGAGCAGGGACAGGGTCGCAAAGTCAGGAGCTCAAAAAAGATGAAGTTGTCTATTCCCCATTCCAGCTCTAGCATGGGTTTAGATTCAGAAACTGCACCTTACATAGTCTCTGAAAACTGTATGTAGTGGCAGTGTTTTCAGTACCTGTATTCCAATTACTGCCTATGTTTAGATTGTCAACCCAAAGATGATTATGTTACTTGATACTCAAAAGTGGTCTCTCAGTTCTCTCTGTATAACTTCACGGTAGGAACCCTCTTGGCATTCACACAATTCACTAAGCAAGGAGGTAGGATGTGTTGGCTCTGAGTGCAATACCTGGTCTAATTGACTTCTGTTATGCAGTCAATAATGTGGATCTGTTGTGCATGATACGTTCCATTGCTAAGTACTCATTCCACACTCTGATAGTCCTAAAACTGTACCTGCAGTGAGTGTTGTGGTAGGTATTAGACATAATCAATGTGAGGATATAAAAAAGACGTTAGTCAGGCACACGAAAATAATGAGTTTGGCTTGGTACCCAGAAAACTTTTATTTCAAAATAATGAATTTGGGATGGTTCCCCTTTTCTTTTGTGTTTAGCTTATTTAATGAAAATTCAAATCGTGCTTTCAAACATTTCTCCATAATTGCTACAACCAGGAATATTTGTTTGTTTGTATGGTTTTTACTTACAAAACTTAGTTTTTTATGCAAGCACAGGCTTGAAGGAATTAAGACTTTGAAACCTCCCCATTAATATGTAATAAAACTTGCTTTCCAGAGTGTTACCTAAGATTTAAACCAGTTTTGCAGTTAAGGTTCCTAGTATTGGAGTATTGAGACCATAATCCTTCTACACCAATGAAATCCTGCAAAAAATTTTTGGCAGAAGTTTCAGTCCATCCTCGCCTATACTTTTTGGTTAAACTTATCACCTGAAAAAGAATTAAAATTGTTCAATATGTAGATGTGATAGCAATGATTAAAGTATAAAAAAGATTCAGAGAAAGCTCATTGCTGGGTGATAGAAAAGGTTCACGTCAGTTTGAGAATGCAAGGTGATGGCGAAAAGTGTCCAGGTTGTATAAGTACTTACAGAACTTCTTTCCTCATATGTTTACTTCCTTATGTTTGCTTGCCTGTCATTTGCCTCCAAGATCAATGTTAGATAAAACTTTATAGTATTGTTCATCGTTGTCTCTGCATTTGTGACATTTTAGAAAAAAGATTATCAAATTAAATACCTGTGTTTTCCTTTATTCAGTGCAGGGAAATATTACTTATATTGAATTTGCTTTGAGTTTCTGATAGACTCTCAATTAGTTGATGTTGCCAGATGTGTATATTGTAAGTATAAGGGTTTCCTATAGAAAGGTTGATTTAATACCTGATAAAAAGAAAGGAAGGACTCCTGTATATTACTGAATGTGAGTAGTCTGAATGTTCATGTGACATAGAATTGGAGTAATGGATTTCCAGAGCACTCATTTCCAGTCACTCATATAGAAATGGTACTCAGGAAGGGATGTGAGGACAAAACACCAGAGTCCCTTACAGATTCAAGGATGCCGGAAGGCTCTCTTGGGATCACAGTTACCCACTAAAGAAAGACCCATGCTGTCTTCAATTTGTACAATAAAATAACCAAAAGACTCCTTCATCAGATATGCATCACTTTCTTAGTTCTTTTTTTCCTTTTTTTTTTTTGGAAAATTGATGTGTTAAATAATAATTAAATATTGATTATATACAGATGGCACTTAATATTACTTAAACTTGTAAGAAATACAGACCCAGATACACATCTCATTTTCAGTATATTCCAGAAACTTTCCATACACAACTTTTATATATTATTTTCTCATAATGCACTAAACATATGCAGTCCAATGTTCATCAACCATCTTTTAATACTCATAACTTATAAATGATGATTTATTTTCAATAAGAAACATGCGGTTGGTCCAGATGTTCAAACAAAATGACTCCCAACAGGTTTTGAACACAGGTTAATTCAAGAATGGGTAGGTTTAAATTTGTGTAGAACAAAATCTGCCCTTATTCAAATGGTAAGAAAGGCAGTAAAATGCAAAAGAACTAGAAACAAATTCTATTGCTTCTAGCTTTTACGTGTGAGGAACATATTATGTGCCTTCTCTACACGGTAGAGTTATGAAAATATTTATAATTTATTTAATGAAGGTTATAAAAAAATCAGAATATATTTGTAATATCAAATGAAGTGATTTTGTTTTTCTTTGTTCAGAAAGGAAATGAGGTTTTCCCTAATTTTGGTAAATGATCTTTAATTGGTGGTTTAATGCTATTTACATTTAGCATGTTCTGTTTAATTTCTTATCCTGAAAGTCAACAGTGACTTTCACCAACACCAAAAAGTTTAATCTAACCTCTTCCTTTGATTATTTAAAAGCCTGTTGTATAATCTCTCTACCTTGCAGCCATAGATCAAGGATAGGTTGCAGGTAGAATGTTTTCTTGCTGGAAAGCTTCATCTGCATAATTGCTTAAAGCTTTTAGAAATGTTTAGGCAAGACTGTGGGAAAGGAGGATCTTTTTTTTTTGTTACATTAGGTGGGTTTTGGTATTGACTGACTAGCTATAACTTATTCCATGAGTTGTATTGTTTTGAGAGCTAGCATTTGCTTCTGGCAGCTCTGGGCTGCAGCATTATCTTTCGCAGTTTTGTACCAAAGTATCGCATTAAAGAGTTAATCTCCATCTTTGTAGAGCCACATCTGGCATTCACAGACTGACACCAGAAAAAGTTAATAGTAATTGACAAAATCTCTTCTCTCACACTTATTCTTGTAATGTGGAAGATATCACTCCATTTCTGAGAAGAGCTTCCTTTACCATTAGAAGTTAGAGGTGTTTTTCTTCTCAGTATGTTTCAGGAATAGGCATACATGCAGCAAATACCTCGATTATTTACAAATAATAAGAAGATGAAAAAATGTGCATTCAGATCTCTTTGCATTATATTATTTCCTTATCTTTATATACAATGTGGTAACTAGTAGCTCATATACACTTCATTGTAGTATTTTTTTACTGCATTTGAACACAAAAATATTTTTCAAGACACCTTGTGAAGGTTTTGTTTTCTTCACCTCCTTTGTGAGGTGTTTGAAGAACTTTAACTGATACATAAAGCATCGCCACAGCGCTTGTATCTTTTTATTGTTCGCTTTCATGAGACCCATTTGGGCATCAAGATCTGTTCCCTTCTTACAGAAAATTCATAATAAGGTTGTCAAAGTTTCACTTAGTTTGAGCAAGCAAACAAAGAAATTGGTGAAGGACCAGGTAATAATTGTCTCCAGCCTTGAACTGAACCAGATCTTCAGCCTCAGGCACAACATAGTGATGCCAGTTACGGAACCCAACTGCTTTGTGAACGGAGAGGGAGCGCAGTGCTCTGTGAAGGTGGACGAGGAAACTAGAGAATGTTGGCTGCAAACAGCCCTTGAACGTAACCAATTTATCCTCCATCACATTTCATTTGTATCCTTCATTCATCCTGTTGACCTTGATACCAAGTTCATGACAAAGTACCACCAGTCTTTAGCCTGTGCTGTACCTGATGACGTTGTTAAAAAACAAAGTCACATTAAATATGACAATCATGTATAGGCTAAGTGACAAAGAATTTCTCCTGGTTTTAAGATTTAATTAAAATTTTAGAAGAGACAGTGAAGTATTCATGGAAGACTTGAATGAGTACTGTGAACAGGTGAGTGTTTGTTAGCACCTATACATGTGTACACACACACGTGTAGATTTCTCTGAGGTAACGTTTAGTGTTAGTCTCATTTTCATTATGATCTCTTTTAAGCAGATGTAAAAGTACAGAGTTCCTCTTGCAAACTACAAATGTTAAAGGTCAGTGTAGAAAGTCAAGCCATTTTCAACAGCTGGTGATCTTATAAGAATTGCTGATGACATTTTACAGTTGTGGAGTATTACGGGATTCAATAATTCACTTTCATTGTTCTTCTGTAAGGAAAGTCTTCCATATTGCAGGGTAGTCTCAAAGTATTTTCACAGTATAATTTGAAAGGAGAAAAAAAAAAGTAGCGGGGCACATAATAAATGTAGAGATTTTAAAGTGAATGAGAAGGATTTGAAAGTTTTTAATTTTGTGAGAGAGTCTGGGAAGTGTGAGCTTGGATTAACCAAGACAGGAAGTCAAGGAAACAAAATCTAACCAAAATATTTTACTAGTAGGCTATTTTGAATGCAAATTGCTTGCAGCTTCAAATAAGACTGTGGATACACTTGTAGTTTGGGAAAGGTAAATGGAAAAGGTGATAAAGGTGATGTTTTTACTTTGATAGAGGAAATGTGTCAGGCATTTGCAATTAAGATTGTCGTCTTTGTATTTCTAGAGAATCTTGAGGTGCTCTTAAAAGACTAAGTAGCAGCTGTATTTATGAATAATGGTTTTGTCTGATTTGGGCCATGGAAGTATGCGATTTTTCCCATGAAATTGTAAATTTGGGCTGCAGTAACATTTACAGACAAGGATCATTGTAGTATACCTCTGCAAGCTTCTTTATTATGCCATTCACACAAACACTGTTATGTGATGCATTGTTCTGTTTCACATCTGAGAGAATAGATATGATGGACAGACAGTCAAAGTAATACTGTAATCTGCTGGGGAATGGCTTTTGGGTAGCTTCAGGAGTGTGTGGAAGAACACAGAAGGGTGCACAAGTAATACTGTTGTATATGAGCTTTATGCACTGCTGAAAAGAGTTCAAATTTAAATGTACCAGAGTCTGATGATAAAAGAGAAATTTTAAAAAATCCTAAATCCTCTAAATATAGACTTTCCTGTTGTGTACAATTTTAATTGCAGTCTAGGGTACAAACTAATTAGTGCATACATTTCATAGTTTAGCTAAGTTTTTGAGATGCTTTCCTCAGATAGAATAACCTGTCAGAAAAGCCATGTAAACATGTAGCATTTACAGTAATTATTGGCTATGCATTTAGTAGCCGCAGATGTATTCAGAAGCAACTACATCAAACCTTGGTTCCAGTTTCCCTGTAGGATACACTGACAGTCTCAGTACAATTACTTGCTATACGTATCGGATTATAGACACTGAAACTTACCTGCATACCAACATTTGAAGAGGAAAAAGGCAACCTTCTTGCATGGTTGCCAATGTTGTTTGTATGTTTGTAGCAATAACTAGAAAAGGACAAGTAGTCAAAATTGTACTTACAGTATTGATGGGTAATATGATCAAAAGGCTGAAGTCCTTTCAATATGGAAAGAAACATTTCTGAGTTACTGGGAAAAAGATGTCGGCCAGAATAGGTGCTGTGAGAAGTGTGTTTGTATGTGATTTTGTGTGGAAGCATGCAAGACTTCGGCTTTTGAATGCTGTAGCTGGACCTGTCTCGTTTTAGCTGTCTGTTGAATCTACGGACATTTCATTAGAACTGCTGCCCCCATCATCCTGAGTGTTTGCGTTGTGGTTTTTACTGGATGTATATGTATTTAGGTGAACAGTACCTCAATACAAAATTCTGTGGCTGTTAAAGGAATTAAGTGTATACAGGGTCCTGACAGAGTTGCATCATAAATACCTTGTCTGTGAAATGTACTATCAGTGTGTCTGGTGGTCATAAAAAGTCTAAGTGACTTTGATTTAAAGAGCAATTCCAGCTTCTCTCAAGGGATGGTGAGAATAATGGTGCCTGGAATACCACGTGCAAACCAAAAGATAATTATTGCGTTTACCAGCCTGTTCAGCACAACTGTCATTTTCTTCATAATTAAAATCTGATCTCTGAAGAGCAAGCGACTCCTGAAGATCAGCAGTGCTGCACCTTGCTAGATTGTCATTCAGAAAAAAAAGTCGGTTTAAATGTCTAACATGAATTATGGTTTGTTTAAGGGAGTGCTACTCCTGGCTTCTATGATTTAACGTGGTTAGCCTTTCAGAAAATGAAAGCTATATTTTAATAGCTCAAAAACATGATATGTGGTGTGTGGGACATATACAGTGTAATTATGAAACTAA
Source organism: Rhinoptilus africanus (assembly GCA_013400135.1). NCBI lineage: Eukaryota > Metazoa > Chordata > Aves > Charadriiformes > Glareolidae > Rhinoptilus > Rhinoptilus africanus. Next base: position 9,853 of record VXBO01012257.1, on the reverse strand, counting down.
TGAGGTGTGGCTTACCAATGTGATTGGTGAAGATCTGCTCCAGTAGCTCCTGTTAATGAACTGTCTGTCTATGCCAACGCTAAGCTTGGCAGGGTTTATATCCTGGACGGTTGGTTAGATTGGAATGAGAGGCTTCTCATGATCCTATAAATGATCTGGATTTTATGGCAGTTACACTTGCCTTCAAAACTAACCTGACTGAGAATCTATCTACTAATTCTTCTTTGAACAGTAAAACACATCTAGTAATAACTTGTGGTAACTATCAGTGTTAACACAAGTAAAGAAAGCCTGGAGTATGTCACAGCACCGTATTCCTGATCCAGCCTGTGATTGCAGCCACGCTGTATGTACTGACAAAGTGGAACTACTGGTGTACTTAAAGGGTGAAAGGAACAAAATCTGAGTACCTAACTGTACCATATCTGACAAAGAATAGGTATTTCAAGGGAGCACATAACAAAGACTGCGATGAACCATTATGAAATTACTTGGGGAACTTGACTGCAATTTCCTCCTAGCTCCAGCAGTTAACGGTTCTGCTTTTTCCTCTCATTTACACTCATGCAACCCTATTGATCTCACTAACTCCGGGTTAGCTATTAGCAGCTGTTAGATACGCAGCTTCAGTGTTTGACATACTATGGTTATAGGCCAGTGGTTATCATTTACAGCTTAAAATATCAGTAATGATTATCAGCATCCAATGTATGCCACAGGAAGCTGAACCCAAATTTTGCAGTAAAAATAGTGTAGCAGATTGCAAAACCTATGGCAACTTCAGGAAAATTAGAACAAATAGATTTTATATGGAAATGAATATGAAATGAAACTGTAATCTGTAAGGAATCTTTAAGCCTTTATGTTGGTCTTGAATCCATATGCATCATTGTGTCCTAAAATTTTTAGCAGTGAAGATGCCAGAAATTTCTGTACTGACAATTCATTGTAGAAATTATTGAAGGGAAAATATAAATCTGAAGGTTCTTTCCCCCCATTGAATGGTATGGCAAGTAAGTTATAGGGATAAACCCATGACTTGATAGTTTCTTAAGCATCAGCAGCAAGTAACTAAAAAACTTAAATCATCAGTCTTTGGTTATGTACTTTACAACTATGAGTGTTTAAATGCAATTATTATTGTTCTGTTAAATGAAAGCTTAAATAACAGAATTTATTTCTACTGCAAAGTTTCAATTTTGTGCCAAATACTTATACATTTGACTTAAATGATAAATTAGTGTCAGAATTTGTCATTCTCATCTGAGGATGTGCTATTTGAAAGCAAAATTAAAAGGAAATTCGATTGCAAAAAACATTTCAATTACTGCATAATACAACTGCATGGAATATTCTTCTTTCCCTACTGAAAGAGATGTATGTTACCCATTAAGTAATAAGCAGCAAGAATTTTCCTTATCACTGAGGAGAATAATGTCCACTAGAAGTTAAAGACCGGTTAATTTGCTTACGTAAGTTGGGTTTTAGCTGGAGTCATTTTTATTTCTGTATTTATTATCCATCAGAAATTACTGGTTTCTTTAGGTGTTCGGAGAACCAATCTGAAAAATGTGGCTGGAGTCAAGGCACTGGAAGTTATCAAAACCTGACATAACAAAAAAAGACTGTAACTGAAAATTTGTGGATATCTTTTGTTGATTTTTCTACAGGGAAAAAGGATGGGGTAGCTGAATGATTATCTCCCATTATGGATGCTCCATTCCAAGCCAGAGTTGAGAAGTGTTGGCAAAGAAGAGTCTGGGTGCTCTAGTGCCAGTAAAGCTTCTGACGATGCAGGATGCTTCATCTCGCCCTTCACGGGTCCAGATTCTCTTATCTTACAAAGGCAAAGCTTCCCCCACCACTGATGTATCTTGTTAGCATATGCAGAGATGTTAGGCTCTTTCAGTGATATTTAATTCTTATGCAAACTGCCAGAACTACAGGCAGGTAATCCTTTGCATTTCAGTGTGTGCCTGTTAGTAAGAAAGGCAGTTTATGGTTTTATTTTTTAAAATGGTTTGAATATAAATAGTTTGAAGTATATAGAAGTTTTTTAAGAAGAAAAGGTTATTGAAAAATACTTTCTAATGGAGTTTTCTCATTTGGACTTATTTCACCGAGAAGTGAAAATATTTGAGGAAATTTTTCTTCAGTAAAAATAATTTCTTAATAGGATATGTTCCTTCGCTATGCTGCTTTACCCCAGCCTTCTCCATAGGCCGGTCTTCCCCCCATCTGAGTTTGTCCTTTTCTTGTCACTTCCCTCATGCTTCCAAGCCTGTGGCTGAGGGGTTCTGCTGCGTGGGCGGTTTGTACGTGCTGATGTTACGCGTTGCAAACAGGCATCTGTCCTTATGGGGGCTTCTCTACTGCAACTCTCATCCTCAACTGTCACTGCTTGAACATCCCCCCCACACACACATTCCCCCCAGCATTTTTGGGGGTTGGGGTTTCTTCCCTACCACCCCCTTTTTTCAGTAAGACACCCTCTCCGTTTGAGGTGGCCTGTCTTACTGAGACAGACAAGGGACGGCATCTGTTTTCAAAGGCCGTGGCTGTCTTTCCCAAGAGAGGCTAAGCCAACCAGCAGTTTTTGCATACATTACATTCACTTTTATGTAAAAAACAAACCATAGAGAAGGCCCAAATCAGGTTATATTTGTCCTCCCAGGCAGCAGTTAACATTGAAATGAGGTGCATGACTTACACAATTAAATGAAACTGTAGAGATTTTATTAATAACCATCACCCATGCTCACTGCTGTTTGTCTTGCTTGGGAGAAAAAGGAACAAGGCCTGTACAAAAAGAAATGGGGCTTCATGGGATGTAAGTAAGTTATGTGTATGCATGTGCCATGAACATAACTGATACAGTGCCACAGGCAGTGGCAGTAACTATCATCTCTCACAGTAAAATTGCTTTGCTTTAATTAGAGGTTCTGACACTTCAGATGCTGCCTTTTTAGTGCGTTGGTTGGTTTGTTTATAAGGCTTCAGTGTTTTTCCCTGGTAAAACTAACTTAATGAGATTGATTTCATTTTACCCGGAGCCCTGCAAAGGGAAGCTATCATAGGAGAGAGCAAGAACAACTCCCTGGGAACCTCTTCCCTGGGAGGGCTGCTCAGGCAGAGGCCCCTGGGCACACTGGCCTTTGCCAGGGGTTGTCTGTGCACGAGAGAGTGCACGTGCAAGAGAGGGTGCTCCCCTATGGGCTGTGCTGCACAGCAGTGCTGCTCCTGACGCTTCTTAAACGCGGGTGATTCCCTGCTCCCCCTTTTAGAGCAGGCTTTGTCAGTTAGCTCCTTGGTTTGGGCATTGTTTCACCAGCAGCATTTGCAGTGTAGCAAAAGCAGCGTGTGCTACTGAGGTTGTTTACACAAGTATTCATCTGGAGACTCTTTATTTAAATGATATGCTGAGGGATTTTATCTGGGCAAATAAGATCATGCTTTCCTGCATTTAATAGAGAACGGTATAGTCAGTTGGATAATAGTTTTCCTTTATTTTCTGCTGGGAAGAACAAGAAAGCTGGTGAAGCCTACTTGGTCTACAGTAGAAAATAGGCACATGTATGAATTGCCAGGCACAGTTCACTCTAAGTATTTTACTTGTGTAACTTGACATTTAAATTTCTAAAAAATATTTCCTTATCTTGTACCTTTGCTTTATTCTCCGGATGAGATAATACTGTTCTACTTCTGAGTATGTGAGCAAACCTCTTGTCTTTGTAACAAAGGGATAAAAAGATTTATCATGAAAAAAACTTGAGTGTAAACAAATGTAGCTCATCATTTTAATCATAGGTCAGGTCATCAGATCTGCCATATTTTGGCACAGCCATATGCCACTTAAACCTAAGTGCTTCCTCTATGAATTAATAAGTAGACTTGCTAATTTTATTCTTATGTATGAAGGCAAAAATCTGTTAAATATTTTAATCCAATCACATGAGTTTATTTCTTGCTAGACATTTGACAATGACTGATTTGATTACCCTGGTTTCATTAGTCATAGGGAGCGTTAGACATTTTGGGGAATTTACTTTTATAAATATGCATCTTTAGCTTATAGTCTTTCGCACGTCAATAAATTTTCTCCCTATTCCCTTTGCTATTGTACCATTGAAAATGAAAGCAGTGATGTGACAGAGCAAACATGTAAAGGATAGAAAATGCGATTTTTTCACTTCCTGGCAGAAGTAAGACAGAGATGGTGGCACAGTTGGTACAGATCCTCATGTTGGCTCTGGTCCGGACTGGATCTTCTTGCAGCTTAGTGAGTTATAAGGGATCTGCCAAACTCATAGTTGGGTGATTCGGAGGTGCAATATAAATAAACACTTAAATATTAGTTCGAAAATTAACTTTGAAAGGTGAGAGATCATCCCAGTGCATGGCAGCAGCTTTCAAAATAGTTATTAGTCTCCACCTTAAATAGCCTCTTTTTCTCAAGTGGAAAAATGCATTTGCAGTCTGGTCCATAATAGCCCTTTAATCCAACCAGTCTGTGTCAGAAGCCTGTGTACAACCAAAGAATCTAGATTTAATAATCTTAAATGTATACAGACTTGGAATGAAAATATTTTTCTCCTGGCTGCATGGCTCCAATATACTACTCCTATTGCTTTTCTTTTTCAAACAAGAAGTTACTACTGGTTGGTTGTTCGGTTTTTCCCTCATTGTGGAAGAGAAGAAAGTTTTCCATAGAGGCTTAAATTAGTTATGCAAAATGTGAGCATCACTCAAAGATGATAGCATATCAAGAATTTTAGAATTTTGTGTGATGTAGTAATTAAGCATTTTGCAATCTGTCTAAAGCTAGAGTTCGGAACAAGTGTGGCAAGGCATTGAACTCAGTTTTCTGAGACATTAGCATAGTAAAGTTCTACTCTATTGTTACAAAGTTTCCCTGAAACTGGCTTAAATTACCCCTGGACAAATTCCCACTCACATGGGCTTCTCCCAGGAGCTTCAGCCCCCTGCTTTTACAAGAGGTTTTGCATGGCCGGGGGATTTGGCTAGATTCACACATGACATAGGAGAATCCTTACTTGCCCGGTGTTATTTGTTATATGATGTATGTTAAAATAGTCTTTCCCTGGGAGCTGGGCTTGCACACGTCTGGTTCTAGGATAAGAGATGAGCAAAAGGCTACTCAGTGTCGTCTTCTCTTTTTGTTTAATGCACTGTTGAAATATCACTGAAAGATTTTCAAACTCTGCTTAGAATTTAGCTTACTGTGGCCTTCAGGTATTCCCTGAGGGCTTAGTCTAATGGCATCTATCACAGAGAATACAGCAGCTATCCCATCAGTGGGCACAAGCATGCTTTTTATTGTCTTGTTCGTTTGCCTGGACTGTGTAGTGTGATTATGGCTGAAGTGATGTCCCTGGCTTAGAAATTGATGACTTAGTGAAGACAGAAATTGTGTAACATAGATGACTATTTTGTTGCAATTCAATTCAAACTGTTAATGATACATGGAGCCCAATTCAACACAGTGTTTAAGATTAATTTCACATGTGCTTAAGCCTTGGCATAAAATCAGGCACATGCTTAGATGCTTTCCTTAATTAAAGCTTTATATTGTAACTTACAAAATACTTTTACTACTTTTCTTCAATTTTACTAGCCTTTTTTTCACTTTGGCACAGAGTAAAGTTAAAATATTGCAAATGAAATAAAACTGATGGAGATGGGGACACCAGGCTGGCAAGCACACGTTCATTAAAAACAGATTAGCTAAAAACAGGCTCCGATAATCCTGTAATCAGGACTTGATACACAAACCCATGGAAATGCTAAACATGTGCTGTAAATAAATAGACAATTAATTTCCTTTATTCCAATATGCATGCCTTAGTGAGAAATTATATTTCTCCTAAAAGATCATTTTCTTATTATCTTTTGCACCTCCTTTGCAGCTGCATGATATGTAGGAAATAAAGAGATAATTAATAGTATGAAGGTAGAGTTGGTTTCCAGAGAGAGAGAACTTCACACCGCAGTCTCAGGTCTGTCAGCAAATACAGCAGCAACTGGCAGATATTGAAGCTGCGGGACGGAGCATTCCTTTAGCCCTCTTTATTCCTAAAATCTTGCTTGAGGAATAATGGTGATGCGTGGGAGGAGTAGAAATCTATATACAGCAAAGACTGATACCTCATACCACAATGGGAATTTTTAGCTTCCTTCCTAATAAATTTGATTAAGTTTCTCAAGAAACATCTGAGGTGGAATGAAAAGGGAGGAGGAGTGTTTTGTATGGGAGATTTGAAAAGATTCATTACTAGGGATTACACTTAATGAAACACATCCTGAGTGCGAGGCCGTGTGGTTGGTGTGTTTAATACGTACAAATTAAATCTTCTCCTGGAAATATACTAATAAAAACCAATGAATTAAACATCAGGACCAAGAGATGTTGGCTTATTAATACAATATAACCCTACTTAGAGAATTCCAATTTACTGAACACAGATGTTGCCAGTAAAATAATTAGAGGAAAAAATTAACATCCAGCAGAATATAAAATGTATTAAATATCAAAGTTTAATAAAGATTTAAAACCCTATTAAAAGTTAGGTAAAAGGATTAGCGGAGGGAAATGTTAGACAGTTGTATGGTATTTCGTGTAGCTAAACTCTGGAAAACAAAAATGTTCAAAATCAGTGTTCTTTAAATACATGTGAAGGAGCACAAAGCACTGCTCTTTAGCTGTAATATATGCTTGATTTTTAATTTTTTTAAAAGAAGGTCTCATGAATAACATTCTCAGTGGGACCTCTGAAAAGTTGTACTGCCACAGGCAAAACTGTTGGAGACCAGTAGCAAATTTGAACAGTATAATGCATCGTAAGAAGGAGATTGCCGAGTGTACCCCATCAAGCTTACACTTGCTGCCTGCCCTCACATTCACCGTTACACAGACCATGCTCTCTCTAGCAGACCTCATCATGATAAATTTAACAGCAGCTGGTATTGAAGGTGTTATTGATAAAATAGTATGTAAGTAAATATATTTTTAATCTATTTGGGAAGTAAACTTGTTGCCCTGAGCCTTGACTGAATTTCTTTTGTACTGCAGTTCATAGGACAGAATTAGTTGGATGCTGATGCAAAGGTCTAATGAGCTCCTTTTGATGTCTTGGGTGTTGGTGGTTTAGCCTTGTGTTTTCTGCAAAGGCAGGATGCTGGAGGAACTCCTAAGTGAGGATAGCTGGTGTTATCATGTCATATCTTAGAAAGGGCAAGAATATATCACACCTCGGGTTACTCCTGCTTCTTTTTAGAGGATCTCTGGTTGCTTCTTCACCATTCTCTCTGAATATAGGTGTTGTGCCTAATCTTTTTTGTCTGTGAACATGCTGTCTATTGTACTGTGGCTGGTACAGAATATTGCTAGCATGGAAGACACAAGTGGCGTTGGACTGGCTAATGGGCTCTGCTAATTGTAGCTTTATATGCTAGTTGTTAGATCATTCTGAAGTCTTTACACCATGTTTTTATTGCTCTAAGTACATGCTCTAAATGGATTACAGCTAGTCGTTGTTACTCCTACATGTGCTGTCGTTGCAGCATCTGTTTGCCACACAGGCACTGACCTTAAGAGTTTAAATACTGATTGACTTCTGGCTTTTGACCACTCAGCAAAATCATGCTAGTAATCTTTTCAACTGACATGTCTCACTGATCAGACATCCTGTCTCCTGGATCAAACTCTTTTAGTCAATCTGCCTTTACCTGTGTTTAGGGTGATTCTGAATAGCAATACCTGTATGTTCTTAAAAATATGGGCAGTTGGAGGGTGGACCTTTCATTATAATTCTTTTTTGAAGGATATGTTATGTTACTTTTTCTCGTAGATCTTTGGCAGACTTGGAAGCCAAAGTTGTGGGCTTGACCAAGCCTTGCTTGTCCCTGAAGGCAGAAGCCAGGGAAAAGTAATAATAGTTGCTGGAGAATGTAGTCACTATCTCTGGATGTATGGATTTCTGGTATAGTGATGTTAGAGAAAAGAAAATTAGTACAATGAAAACATGCAGGAGGCATTGCAAGGAAGAATAGAGTTGCAGTTCTTAACAGAAAGGAGTGGAAATAACACCAGAGATTAAACAGGGATTGGGAAGAGGTCTCTGAGGACAAAGAAGTGTCAGAATACTAAGTCTAGCAAGAGATGAGTAGTAGGAAGTTAGAATGTGGAAAAGGGAACTCTGAAGAATACAATTACGTGCCACGGAAGGACAAAGAACCCAATGTATATTTAAAAATAGTGGTACAAAACATCTGAGCAGTGTTCCATCTGCTTTTATAAAATTTTGAATTTTCGTTTTTTGGTCCTAAAAAGCACTGTAACTTTTGGAGTTAATCTAGCGCATAAATATGGAAATTCAGGATTTAAAATCCATAAACTTTCTAACTTTTCAGCCCTCAGAAGCTTTAATCAGCATTTACCAGTAAGTAAAGCTAATTTTGTCCCCTTAATAGAATGGATGATATAATAAAGTTCCTTGGGGAGATAGTTACTGAAATTTGAGGCTGTAGTAGCAAAACTCAAATAGAAAGAATTAATTTAGACTCAGTCAGGACAGCGCCATAGTATGAACTGTGCGTCTTGGCAGGGCTGTGTGAGTGGGAATAGGTAGCAATGGCTGCAAGAAATTGGCCCTAAAACAGCACTGTCAGCTCTGAGAAGTCCCCAGACAGAGGTTTAGGAAAATGAAAATGTGTTGCTGGCAGGAATACTCATCAAATTGGAATTAAGGTGCATTGTTATAAGAATAGAAAATGAGCTTTTGAAAGAAGCACCGCTGGAGTTTCATCCCAGTGCTGTACTGTTTACAGAAACAAGAAAGCCTCAAATGAAGTTCCAGAAGTTGTCCAGGTGCCAGCTCTGTGATTTTCTTACTATGTTTGACATAGCAGAATTTTGATTAATCCTCCCATATCAGTTTCCAAATACTTGCTTTTAAACCTTTGTTTCCATCCCTATTTGCCAGACTCGTCTCCTCATTTTTAGCTTTGGAAGCCAATATTTTCAACAGATAATGATGAAGTCAGGAAAAGTGTTTAGAGTCCTCTTTTAAGAAAGGTAAAAACACTCCAGCATCGCGCTAGAGAGAAAGGGTTTAAATTGCAAATTTACATTAATATCATTTTCTCGTGCATGCCATTAGCAAATTTGTACCAGAAGATAAATATCACTCATTACCACTTGCTATCTTATTAAGATTGTTTATGTATTTAAAGGTGGAAGAATGTATTTGTTTCCTCATTATTCTAATAATTAATAGCATTTACACTATAAACTGGAATTTTAACACTGAAAGAAAGTGGAACTCTGAAAATATGTTAAGGGGATTGACTGACTCAGGAGATTCGCTGGGTTCATTAGCATTCTTGATTTAACTGTTTTAGGAGCTAAATATATGGACTGCACAAACAAGTAAATGCATAAGTTAGAGAAATGATACATTATCACTTTGCACTTGTATTTCTAGCTGGGCTTAAAGTAGCACCCTGAAGCTGTCAGAAGGAATTTATAATTTGCATACCCCAGATAGGTAGCCCAGTTTTGTTAAAATATTCCTAAAAGCGTTCCATTCACTCTCCCTTTTCTGAACTGGACTCTTTGCATTGTAATGAAAGGAAATGAGTGCTCTGAAAAACAGGCTATCGGTCTGCCGTGAGTACATTGACAACAATACACTTAATACCCTAAATGCCTGCTAGATTTTTCACTGATGCAGTTACTGCAAGATTTAGTGACACACACTTTGTGTTTTCTTTGGTGTACAGGAGGATAGCAAAACACAGTTGAAAGATTGATCTTTCAATTTGGTTTGCTCCA
>VXBO01012254.1:109983-183392 GCA_013400135.1 Rhinoptilus africanus | reverse complement strand
TCCCCACAGCAGAGGGGCTCCCTTCCTTCTCTCCATCTCTCCAGCCTCCATCCATAGCCCTGGCGATACCGTCAAGGGGGACACACCAGTTTCTACCCAGTGCTGGGTCCTGCCGGCTGGTTTTACCCCCAGCTGCGGGTGCCGGAGAGTGGAGTCCTACTCACCTCCACCTCCACGCATTTATTCACTACAATCAAATTTTATGACATTGGAGTGTTTTCTTCTGGAGGAGACAAAGCACCGTTCTCAACAAAGCAAATGTGTTTGCGCTGACTCAAAAACGTAATATGCATTTTCTGGTCCAGCCGTACTGCAGGATGGAGTATGGGGAGCATCTGCCTGAAAAAAGCCCATGGAAATTAGAATTAAACATGTGCTGTGACACGTCCGTGACAGAGATGGGTCTTGTCCCTGGATGGCTGGGAAGCGTGTACCGTGTTTGCGTGGGGCGGACACAGCATCCGCCAGCGGTTGATGCTCTGCGGCAAAGTGAGCTGGGGCCAGGGTCCGGCTGAGCGCAGGAGACAGGGCCGGGGGAGCAGGGCTGGCCTCCTCCACAGTATCCGCTCGGTGGTGGTCTTAGGGGGGAATTTACTTACAGGCAATGAAAAACAAATGGGGTGGTTTTATACGTCACATAACGCTGGGCTATGAAAAGCAAAACAAAGGCAAGAACTTCATTATGCTTAGGAACATCCCTGTTTCATTAGAAACCAAATACATTTTGTCTTCAGTGACTATAAAGCAAATGCCTGGGAAATATCACAAGCAATCCATTCCCTCTTCTGGCCGGCTCCGAAAAGCCGCGCTGACGGGCAGGCTCACGTGGGTTGGGTCGGAGCCAATACGCAAAATGTTTAGGGGCCCCTCAGTGCAGTCAGCAGAAGTAGATCCCTTTTAGGCTCCAGCCTCACTCAGAAACTTCCCTCTCAGGCACCTCCAATGGGCCAGGAAGGCCTTTTCTACACCCCACAATTGTTCTGGGGCATCTGGGCATGGCATATCACCTGGAACGCGTGTCTGTCTGCGTCCACCCACCGACAATGTCCTGTGGCTCTCAGTGAGCGGGCAGCCGAGGAGGGACAAGGAAAAGCTGAGTTTTATGGAAGTGTCCGTGGAAGTGTCCCCATGCAGGAGAGGGCACAGCAGCCATTTGTTTAGTCCCCAGGGCTACGCTGACTCACCACGCCTGAGGAATTAACGCTACATATTTCATAGATCTATGGGAAAATGATTTTTTTTTTTTTTTTTTTTTTAGGAGCGCTTAGCATCTACAGCTAGGAGCTGCAGACTTTCCGTGCTGGGAGGCTTTAGGAAATCATTGGGCTGAGTATTCAAGGCACAGAGCTTCACACTTTTGTTCTCCCCCGGCGATGGGTGCCAGCAGCAAAAGGTTAAGGTACCTGCGTTTCCTACTGACGCCCGGCCAGGAATGCGGAGGAAGTGCCTGGGAAGGGCGAGGGAAGAGAACCAGATTTCTTTATAAACTAACAAGCCTCAAATGAATGTTCAAAGGAAATTACTTTAGTTTCTTGCATAGAAAGCTTTAGGTGAGTGTGATTTGATTGCCTACAAGAGGAAAAAAACAGGAGACGGAAAAAAAAAAATCCTTCTGAGAACACTTTATAACGGCGTTACACAACCCTGGGGGTGCGAGCTGGGAGACACAGAGACCTCCAGGGTGCGAGTTGGGAGAAGCAGAGACCTCCAGCTACAGAGAAGCGTGTCCAGAGCAGCGAGATGCTGGATGTGGGAAGGGGGAGATGCAAAGGGCTGGACCGAAAGGTCTCGTCCACCCCAGAGCCATCGGGGACTGCTGTGCCCCCAGCCAGCTCTGACCACGAGAGCCTCCTCGCCCCTTTGCAAACCCCTACAAAATTAAGATATTTCTTTATCACTGTCATGATTTGGGCATCACAACTGAAGTGAAGAGTTTTCTCGGTATCCGAACATGAAAATATACTGGGCAGACTGTTAGCGGGCATAGAGAGGCAGAGATGAATGCGCTCGGACACAGCCACGCAGGCTGACACCAGCCAGAGATCCAGCCCCGCTGATCAGCCACCCACAAGGAGGATTATATAAAAAAACCTGAATTATATAAAAAAACGGATTATATATAAAAACACGAACAATAAATTTGCCACCTGGGTATAATTTGAGGACTTCGGTATTTGTTTAGGTCATCACATATTTCGACTCAAATGAAGCAGCCTTAAAGTAGCACAATATTCACTCTGACATACAATAACTCCATAAATGGAGATAAATTAACGAGAGTGCTGTTCAAACCAGGATGGGGCTTTGCGGTTTGTTTGGGCTCCTGCCTCCTGCCCGTTCCTCTGCTTGGGTGCGATTCAGCAGCGGAAAGTCTCTCCCCGTCTCCGGCTGATGCTCAGACCTGATGGGCTGTGCAATTTTGTCTCTTTTTAGCTTTTTATAGTGGGTGACCCAATCTGATGAGCTAACAGGAACCTTACATCATTACAGAGGAGAAAGCTCTGTCCAGGACTAAAAATACCACGTTTGATTGTCCGAAAGGAAAGAAAAAGTGTGCTTCCCTAAGCATGTTGTAACTATTCAGTTGGACACTGGCTGTAATGGCCTCTTACTCATTAATTCTGTCTTCGTAGTCACAGAAATAGAGAGAAGGCCTAATAAGCCGCCTCACTCATTCAGTGAAGAATATTTTCCCGACTGCACTGTCCAAACTTTTTTTTGCCAAGTTCAGCAAAGGGACTTCCACTATTTCCTTTGTGAAATCCCTTACAGGATCAGAAAATTTTGGGGATTTTTTTTCACCCTGATATCTATTCCTGTCAGCTGGATTTCATCCCTGCCCGACAGCCGGGAAACAGCGTGTGCAGTGTGGGGGTCTGGAGGAGCCGGGGGCCAGAGGCTACGCACTGGATGGGGACAGGCTGCCAGCAAATCATTTCCAAATGAGTCATGAGGAGCCGATGCTCCATGACTGTGGGATGCAGAGAAACCTCTCTGCTGTCGCACTCAGCTACGCGCCTGCTCCATCCCGGCTCTGGTTTAGGGTTCATTTAGCACATCAAGGTGCTCGAGGTTTCTGCGGCATTTCAAGAGCACTACACATCTCTCCTTCAGACCTCCTCCATCTTCTCCTCAGGCCCCATGTGGCTTGGAAATGGGATCTACCTACAGAGCCGGGCCTGCTCTTAGCTGGAGCTGGGGTCTGATGACCTCCGGAGGTCCAGTCCAGCCTCAGGTGCCCTGTGGTTCTTCAGGCTCTTTGGTCGGTGCGCGTTGGCCAGCATATGGCAATGGGCGCCTTTCTGAAAGGCGAGTGCGAGCAAAGGTTGTATCGCAGACAAAAGCCATGGCCCGGGCTCCCACCGCTACGCCTGGGCTACACTCCCGGACTGAGTTAGCCAACACAAAATACCCGTGTAACTGTAAAATCTTTCTCTAATCGAGCCCTCGCGATGAGCGTCGGTCGGGGATGAGCGGAGCAGGGCTAGGAGTGGCCGTTCCCAGGCAGGGCACATCCCAGCACAATCCCACAGCGCTCCCCGTTCCTCACTCCGCTGCTTCGCCACCTTTGGGCCACCAACCACTGGAGACATCCCAAAGCAACTGTCGAAACTGCGGCCAAAACCCACACAAACGTGTTTCTGCATGTGAGTGAAACAAGGGGAAAAACACAGCCCCCAAAGTGACCTCTTTGTTTGGCTGTAAATTAAAACCATTGCACCGATGCTACACAGGAAATCCAACGAGGTTTTGTTTCCCCCAGAAGGTTACATTGTCCGCTGGTGGAGATGATTTGAGAAATGCTCACTGGACACGTACCTGGAAGGTGTGAGGAGGTTGTGCCGCAAGGATGCTCCGGTGGCTGCGGTGTGAGCGGGCTGTGCCTCCCGCGGGAGCCGGGATGCTGGTGAGGGACTGGAATCATGCTGGGCGCCCCTCCGACTCACTCAGCAACGTCAATGCCTTCGCAAACTACGGCCTAAAGAGTATTCCTTCTGTCCAGAATTATTTTTTCAGTCTCTTTTAGGAGAGCAATTGTATACCTATTGAAGAAATTCTACAAAAGCACAACTGGTAAAAATACCTGGGGATCCATAAACTCCAAAGCTTCCTTGAACACACGTTGAAACCATTCATGCTTCTCCCGAGACATTCTGAACAGGCACAGTCGACTCCGCGTCCATGAAAACAGAAAAGTAAATACTGACCCGCGCCAAGTATTTGCATTCTCTCTCCCTCGGCAGCAACACTGAGTGCTGTAAAAGTACTGCTGAAATTAAGATATCGAAAAAAGGAGTGAGTGGTTCTTGGGTTGAACTAAAACAAAGGATGCAATTTGGGCCTGATGAGTTTTCCCTGAAAACAGGGGAGCGCAGGCCATGCCATGCTGCTCTGCGGCTTGAGAGCAGCCGTTGGCCACGCGCAGCAGAACCATCGATAGATCGATGGTAGCGTTGCAGAGAAAAAATAACGAGCTTTAGAGCACCATTAAGATTTAAAGCCAACCAAAAAAACCCATATTAAATCTTCAAAGAGGCATGGAGGAATTAAAAAGGCCCAACAATTCCTCCTTCCTGCATGTTTTATGACCCCTTGGAATTGCTAGGATTTGCTTGGCCTTGTGACACCTCACCTTGCATACCCAAACTTCTACAAAAATACCATTTTCTTTGGCAATGAAGCATTATTTTGTATTATAACTTTAAAAGATGAAATAGTTTCCTTTTGGTGGAATACCGTTAGCTTCCTGGTAACTGGTGGTGTATCCAAATGGGACCTCGGGGCAATGGTGGGACAGAAGAGGACCCTCAGTCCCACGTGGGTTTTTCAGACAGATCCATCTTTTGCCTAAACCACAGGAGAGGGAATTAGATCGGGCACAATTTCTCGCACCAGCTGCCTGTTTGTCTTAGAACTGGTTATTTAACCACTGGATGCCACAGTTTCACTCATTTCTTAGAAAAATTATTTATCCTGTCTGAGAGGACAAATTTGGAGATAATATTTGCAAAAGGCCTTCAAATGCCTCAGTTAGAAAAGCAGATGGGAGTTACTTTCTTCGTAATAAACAGAAGTTGAGATACAGAGTCATTACCATAATGTAATACTGTGCTTGAAGCAGACAAATATTTCAAATGTTTGTAACATTTGCTTCCCATGCTCCTTAAATTTTAAGTGGGTTTATGTTATTTTTTTTGAGCATAAGGCTTTTTTACTCCACAGTCAGGTCATACCTTTTCCTGAGAAAGCCAGAGGAAGGCTGGGAAACATAAGGAGCTGCACATGTTAAAAAAGAAATAGCAAGATCAGGCTCTTTATGAGGTGGAATCGCTGATTATCCTCACGCCCACTAAACACTCAGGATAATGCCGAGCTGCTCATTGAGATGACATTCCCGCTGCCACTGGTGGGACCTTTTCTACGACGTCACTGAATACTGGATCAAAGTTTTCAATGCTGTTCGACACGTTTTTGTACAATATTACCTAACAGCCTTGCAGGTTCTTAAATACCATTTATTTACTTAAACTCTGAGGGCAAATTGTACTCCAAATCATGCAACGCAGCTCTCTCAACCTAAATGAGCTGCCCAGATGCAGCCGAAGGCAGAACCTTGGCCCGGCCGATGCACTTTCTGAGTAACACGTTTCTTTCTCTCCACTTCCTTGCACTCCACTAAAAGTCCAACCTATTTCTCCGCGTAATGACAAATCCTTCAAAATACTTTTAACATTTGTTTCAGGCTCAGCTTTTCCACGTCCGAATAACTGCATGCTTGGAAGGAGGGGAAGAAGAAAATTAAATTACCATTTGTGCAGAATTAGTTTGTCCAAGGGATATGCTCCAGAAGGTAACCTAGCGCAAGGCTATGGTTCATAGCTTTTGGAGATCAGCGGGGCATCTTCACTGGCAGGAGCCTGCAGCTTATTAACTGCACTATTGTGTGTCAAGAATGATATCAGAGGAACGGGATGGACAAAGATGGGCTCGAACTTCATGTCGATGTGCGTTGTCCTCTGATCGCAGCCATCAGCCTAGACTATGCCCATCTTAACCATCATCGAAACCCACTAAAACTAATCTTGTTTGACTGAAACCTATTCATGCAACCAGCCGAGCAGGTACGGGAAGGGTGTTGAGGAACCAGAGGGGATAACCCCGTCGCCCACACAGCTCCAGCTGAAAAGGATGGGCATCTACACCCTGAAACGACAAAGACACAAAGACGGGGGAAATCCAGCCAGCTCAGACCTGAGGGGCAGGTACGGAGCTGTGGGCGGGTGGCCGGAGGGCCTGACAGATGAAAGGAGCCGTGATGGATGGTGTTGTAGCAACAGTCGCTGCAAAAGCAGGGAAGGAAACAAAAGAAACAGGATACGGCTGTTTAAGGAGGTTGGTATGTTACATTCCTGCAAGCATTTATGAATTCCTCTTTATGTGCTAGAATATAAATATTGGCAATTACTTTCATTTTTTGCCTACTCGGTAAAGTAGTGCCTGTGTTCAGGGTTTCTGCGTTTGTGCTGTTACCTTTGTGTAATCTGGGCGCACAAATGCAAATTTAGGGAATAATAAGAGAGAAATAAGGCAAGAGGCACAGTAATTTAAAAGAGAAATCTTGAATTGTTATGGCAATCTTGAAAATTATATTTGCATGCAATTTGCCCGCTTTTGGTCTCACTTAGTGCCCAGGAGACTCACTCCCAGAAACAGCAGAATTTTGGAGACCAAAGCATTTTAGTTCTGGCCTGCGGGCCCTGGTGGTAAGAGGAAGGCTTGGTCCATTTGTCTCTTTATAGAGATCAAAAAATGAGGGCTGAACCAAAGCCCAGGACATCAGCAGGGAGTGTCTTCATTCAGTGTTACTGTTACTGAATTTCTTCAATTAATGCTCATGGATGATGATGATGATGATGATGATGATGAATGCTTATTTATCTGTCTAGCTTGAGCACCTCATTGCATTTCACCTTAAAGTTCAAGCAAAATATTTTTTCAAACCATTTTTGGAAATCCTCCTCCAGCAATGCGATGAACTCAGGAAACTGGGAGAGTTCGAATTTTTAAACGCGCCTCTCATGTCCAGGATAAACACCACCCAATCTGTGTTTTCCATTTATTTCTAGAGGATGTTTCCTTCAGTTGCGCCAAGGCAATAAGAAGTGATGTTGGGATTCACTGTGTATTGGTGGTTTTCACCCGTGGTGCGAAGATGCTTGTGCCTTGGTGGATAAAACTCCTGGAAGTGGTGAACAGCCCGAGAGGAGGGAGGAAGCGTCTGTGCTGAGCTGAGCCCTGTGCCTTGCGTCCTGTTCTCACGCCCAAAGCAATTTTATGGGCATTGCTTTGCCCTTGCCATGAATGAAGTTTACACTTTGCTGCGTGCAGCCTTTTTACCCTGGATGAGAANTCCTGAAATCCCAAAGAAAAGCTGGGGACCTCCTCTGCTGAATAGGTGCAATCGCCTGGTTTCTACTGTATGAAATCATGATGCTAAAAATGTACCAAATTTGTTTGTGGAATACACCAACAGCTGACATCTGTCATGATTTCACAAGAAAAACCCACAAAAGCCCAGTGTTTAGCTGCTTGGTGAAGTGACTCACATCAGAGCAGAGGTTTTGACTTTGTTCTTCCAGGCACCGTTTCTGACGGGAAATCAATCAATTTAATCCCATAATGGGGACAATTAGCCTTACAGAAAAAGCAGATAACTTGTAAATCTCATCTTCTGCTTACAATATTATGACAATATTTCTTCTTATATTTTCCGAACTCTGCTCCTGGGTCAGGTTGCCGTGCCAGTGAAGAGGTTACAGCTCGTGCAGAGGAAGGGCCGGGGTTAATCCTGCCTCGTCGGGCAGCATCTGAAGCTGTGGGGAGGAAATCATGCACCCCCAAAGCACACAGACCAGCTCCTTGCATCTGCTCAATATATTCCAGGCTCCCAACCTCACGGATGAGAAGGGAAGGATCCGAGCATCTCCTGGGGTGCGACTGCAGGATATTCCCAGCAGTGGCAAGGTCCCCACTGGCCGCTTCGCCCTGTCCGGGCTCCTCCTCGGCTTGGTCTCGCTCTGCGGATTCCAGACGGGAGTAAGATTAGAGCCAAGCTGACAAGCACTTGCTCATCTGTTTGCTCTGCCGCCGGAGACGGTGTCATGGTTTGAGACCCCACCACAATTCATTGTCATTTAGACAATTATTCTATCACTCAGTGACCCCTCCCCACCCAGGAAGGGGAATTGGGAAAAACAAGGAAACAAGGGTTGAAATATAAACGGATTTAATAGAATAAGACAAAATAACATTAATATTACTAGAGAACCAATTTGATCCTGATACCAATATAAGATATACAAGGACTATACCCAGCCCATTCCCCCCGCAGGGACAGCCAACGTGGGACACTGCGAGTGCTGTGGCTGCGGGAGGAAGGGAAGGGCTCAGGGCTCCGGGTGCTCAGGGTGGCAGCCAGCAAGGGAAAGAGAGAGAAAATCCTCCCCAAACTTCCTAATTTCTACTGGATGTGACATCCTTGGTATGAAATAACCCTGCTGGCAGCTCGGGTCAAGTGCCCGGGTCTTGCTCCTCCTCATCCCCGCACCTGGTGAGCTTGAAAACACCGAGACCTTGAAACCCGCATCCCAGAGCTGGCTGTGAAGTAAATATTTTCACCAATTCAGACGCCAGAGTGTTCTAAAAGTGCAGTTTTCCCAAGCATTAGAAGATAAATTAGTCCTGTGTTGCTCAAACCAGGACAGATAGAAAATGGGACTGAGAACAGGGTGAACACGGAGCCAATTAATTTTTTCAGCAAAATTGATAAGAAGCAGTGAATATAAAAAGACCGTGTTTTGTTTGTAAGCAGTACAATGGAACATTTTGTGAGCTTTCCGTGAACCTTGACGAGCTGCCTTGTCCTTCTCCTCCACAGCCTTCCTTGGTGTCGCCCTCCATCAAGAACAGGCTGTGCTCCGCCAGGAGCCGACCGCACTGTGCCGCCCTTCCCGGTGTTCCCCCTTGGGAAACCCATCCGCCGGCTCTTATCGGGTGTTTAGTCTGTGACGTCTGCGAGGCAGGATTTATCCTTGCTCTTCAGCGGGTTGCAAAACCCCAGCCGTAGGAAGTTCTGGTGGATGACTGGTGGTCTGATGAGCAAGGATTACAGTAACGTGTAAAAATTGCCTTGTTCGTATTTGCCAGAACAGAAGGATAAGCTGCATTTTGGGGTCAAGCCCTGCTGTCTTTTACCCCCTGCACACATCTTACCAAGACAAAGGGCTTACCTTGGTCCTTCCTTGTATCTGCGTCTGCGGCACGGTGTTTAAGAGAATCAAGGATCGAGCCGGCCCTGCACAGCACAGCTTCTTGCGTAGTTTTCTCCATAGCAATCCCACAAATCCAGAAAGCCTTGGGAGGCAGCCGCTGCTCCACCTGAAGGCGATTACAGAGCAAGCAATTCTACTGGGCCAACAAGATTTCTTTCATTATCCTAATGATTTCTATCACAGCTGGATTTTTCTCTGTGGGACGCTTAGATCCCCGAGATAAGCTTTTTAGAAATGATTTAGACAAACAAATGAATTCAATAGAATTCAGAATGACAGTTCTCCGCACTTGGGCATCCGCCAAGAAGCTTTCAAAAGCCAAAATAATAACTCAGATCTGAGAGTTCCTGCGAAGCCTATAAATTAAGTAATCCTTTGGAAACCTGCAGTTAAATCCGCCACAGGGTTATGATTTGCCTGGACTTAATCCAAATAATTAGTTTCAAAATTAACTGTTTTCACAGGATGTTGGATGTTTGGATATTTTGGATTTTTTCAACTATTAGGTAAAGAAATAAACTGAACCCCCTTAAGAACCTGTTGTACGCGAATCCTGTTGGGTCAGGAAGGCACCAGAAAGGACTCATTTAGGCAACGGAGATGGAAATTGAGATGAAGCTGTCAATGGCTGCTGATTAATGTAAGAAAGGAAAAGAAGCTATACTCTGAGAAACACTGACTACTGGAGGGCAAATCGCACAAATGCCATGAAACATTGCTTGGAGGCTTTACTCCCACAAGAATTTTGAATTCCTTTGAATTCCCCACTTCCAGGGAGCCCTTCCAATCACAAAGACTGAGAGGACCAGCCAGTGTTAGAACCAACAAACACAACAAACGAGTTCCGAACACAAACCATGAGCTGCTGAATCTGAAACCCGGTTTTAAGAGGAGTGCGGCTGTTGGGAAGGTCAACCCATGAATTAACATCAATTTGGTGCTTAAACCTACTTTTAAGTATCAAATATCTGTATTAAACTGCTCACAAATGTTCTAAAGGGGCGTTACTGATTGTTCCACTCTGCAGCCAAGGAACTAGCTTAGATTCCCACCTTCATTTAAACATTTAGTATGGATGCTTTTATGGATTAAAAAGTGCATCCTATGGAACATATATGTACATTAGTTTAAAATATTGCCAACCGCAGCTACACTGAAAGAGAAAGATCTTGTGCCTTGGATAACCACCGTGAGTTTAAATAGAGGGGCTATAAAAATATTTTTTTTACCTTCATGATAGAAGTATTTAAATTCTCAGGTGATAAAATTAGCTGGAGTTTGGAATTTTACATCTGCTACATTAGACGTCAGTGCAATAAAAGCTCTTTCAGGACGCCATCCATCTGGAACCTCTGGGTAAATAAGCTGCGAGAAGTATTTTTGAACATGATTAATGATACTTCAAAATGAACTTTTCATCATACAGGAGGTTGCAACTTCAGCGAGCGCTGTGGGGAGCTGCGCTTCCTAGAGTATAATGCAAGGATGTCTTTGGGCTGGTTGGTCACGAGTCCCCTCTGCCACCTGCCGCGCTCCAGGTCCCCTCTTGCTCATAGCGGCACCGTGCCCCGCTCCAGCTCGCGGTCTGGCTCGGGGTGACGTCCAAGGCGGCAGGAGAAGGACCAAGAGAGGGGAATGGGCATCGCGTGGACTCCACTGAGAACCCACTGTTGATAAAGGTCATCTCTGCGTTATGCAGGAATATGAGGGGCGTCCTTGTAATATCAATATAGTACAGAACTGTCTTCATCCAAAGGCGTGTGAATGCATCAGAGGTTCAGTTAATACTTTTCTCACTAGCTTTCTATGTGACGTATGGATCTGCTGAATGAACCCTTATTGAAACTTCTTGCAGTTTAATCATTTGGACTTGTACCAAATAATCACCTTCCCACACTTTAGATGGCCTTTTAATCTACGTCTTCGGCCAAAAAATGCCTGACTGTCAACTTCAGCTTCTTCAGATGCCATTCCCTCGATGCTCTGGATTAGCGTTTCTAAATGTGCCCTTTCTAGAAGGAAAATTAGGCACGACTGATGGATGAGTGAGAACTGTAATTTCCAGCACATTCCCAGTCACAGGTCACATAACCTTGTTGAATAGTTAATGGTGCCGTGACACAAATTCCAGCGAGAAAAGGAGAGGTAGCTGATGTAGCCACCAGACAACAGAGGTGCCAGCACTCATGCTGGGGACTCCACAAATGTTGGGGTGATTCTACAAGAAGATGCCGCTGGTTTTGAGGAGTCGTAAGTGTCACATGAATGTCATTATGTCCGTTCAAAACCCAAGCTGTGCCCCCAGGAGTAAAGCTGAAGGTGCGTGATGATATGCTGAGCATCTTGCCAAGTTGGGCTGTACGCAACCAAGAGAGATGCCCCTGCTCTAGCAATCACTGTTCTGCTGGTAGAGCTGTGTTGGCCCCACATAAAAAACCCCTCCATCTATAGAGTGACTGAGTTCCACCTTAAACTCTGAAAAACAAAGAAGCTTTATCTTAGCAAGCCTTTTGCAGATCTCTCTGACAAATGCAGTCATTTATTGAACTTACAAGGTTTATCAGGTATTTTTTTTCACAGTCTAAAAATAAAACCTTTCATGAAAGGGCTGGGGTTGGTGCAAAGAGGACAGGGATTTACCACTGACTGATGATCAAATTGTGTCTATCAAGCAATTTACGAATAACTAACTTCTAATAAGAAGGAAAACACCGAATAAAATGTTCATAACAACCCATACATCAGCTTACCACCCTTAAATTGATGTGAAAATATCAGAGGATATAATATCTACTTCCACTAGACCCAGCCTGCTGCTGTAGAGGACTCCTGGGTAACTTCAGCCTCCTGAAACTGCTCTAAGGAGAAGCAGCCACCGTCCAGAAGGTGGTAATTTGTAGAGCACAAAAATCTCCTGACCTGGAGAAGAGCTATGAAGCCACAATGATGCTTGAAATGGCTCTCATGAGGGCAGATGTTCAAAAACAGTGTTGGGGAGGTCATTATCAGGCCTTCCAGATAAGCACGGGACCTCTGCTAGACATTGGGGGGTGGCAAATGGAAAATTTGAAGGCTCATTCAAAATGGGCCACAAAGCTGAATATCCGTAGTTTACCCTGTCGGTCTGTGATAACAAAGGAAGGAAACCGAGAGTGTCACCAGCAGCGAAGGAGAGCCAGAATGGAATACTCAAAACAGAAACAAAGAGGTGATAAGACTTCAGGGTGGAAAAATACTGGAAACAAACACTGAGGAAAATATTGGAGGGGGGAAGATAAAGCGAATGGGGTGATGAGATTGAATTCACGAAGGCGTTTGACCTCTCCTTTGAATAATGTGTGGTCTTTGTTAGAGCTCGCTCTCGTGTTTCATCACTCAGCGGAAGAAAGAACGTGTTGGAGATGCTGTGTTTTAGCGCGGTGTTAAGGCTTGCTCCCACAGCAAGGTTCAGGACATCTTCTGTTGGTGGCGTTGAGTCCTGTTCCAAAAGTAGAACTCCAAGTACTTTTTGGAAATGACTTAAAATATAATTTAAGAATTCTCAAGTTATGGAAGACAAAGATAGAAATTTACGAGCCTGCTTTGATGGAAGTGAGGGCACAACTTGGGGCCTTTGGAGGCTGCAAAATTGTATTGGCTTTGCTCAAAGAAAGCACATGTGAAAAGGTGTGGGCAACTGAAGGAGGAGGAGGCACCTGTGAGATGTGGAGTTCTTTAGCTAATGTTCTCATTCTCCAAATCCGGAAAAAAACATCTATGGCTGATAGAGGGGTGCCAAATTAATTCCTGATGGAGTTCTGAAATCTGAGGGCTGCGCTACACATGGGCACTTTCCATCAGCAGCAATTCTGCTGCAGACACTTTCAGTCCGAGTAAAACTGCCTCAGTTTACTGTATTTAGGACTATATGTATTTAATGTATTTTGGAATGTAGTCTCATTTGGAATAACCACACCTACAAGTTTATACCAATTTGGCTAATTCTAACTGTGTTTTACTCCGATTAAGTTTTCGTTGAGCCTTAAGTTAGGTGAGGGGTAACCTGGGCTGAGTGTTCAAAAGGCCTTGAAGAGAGAGTGCCTGGGAGCCAGCCGCTTTCCCATCAGCTTTGGAAATGAATACTTTAAGAGCGGGGATTTCTGTGTTTTGATCAGCTATTTCCTATGCCAGTGAATTACTTCGAAAACCCCGACAGTTTGCTGGGCACCAGAGCCTGTCACAGCCTGAGCGCAATTTAGAAACCACTCCGGTAACGAAGCCCTACTGAATGCCAGCGGAAAACATTCAGCTCCTCAGATCTGCAGTCTCCATTTTTTTTCTCTGGGCTTTCCCTTTTCGCTGCTTGTATTGCTGCTCCTTTCCAGCAAAATTAGTTTCTTTTACAAAAGTATTTTTTACTTTTCCCTCCGGAGAGGGAGGAGATGCCAGTGCCACCACACCGCATTTGTGCACATATTTAACTCCGTCCTTGGGGAAACCGCTCCTCATCACCGGACAGCGAGAGCGGGGAAGGTGGGACATAAACTAGTCCCCCAGCAAGGCACATGTCAGCGTTCGGCTGGGTGGATTTTCTAACGCAAGCAAGGAAACCTCAGGCCAGCCTACTCCCAGGCTTCTGCAGGCTGGGTGATATCATGCAGGAATGAGGAGGTATGATTCATCCCCAGTGCACAGACAAAAGTCAGCTTTTGGAGCTGCCCTCCGTGGAGGCAACGCTCGCGTGGATCAAAGAGTCGGGGTGAAAGCTCCGCGGGTACCAGCTGCAGCCGAGCTGCTCCTCTCCAGGCACCTTTCTAGCAAAGCAAACAAAGCTTATTGTGTTTTGGGGTCCGTGACACCGTGCGCTCGCTGTATTCATGTTTCTAAATCAGCAGGCTGCAGCACAGCTCGGGAGCGTGTTTGAAAGCCTCAGCTCCCAGCCCCGTCCACGCTGAAGCCTCCCGGGTAAGAGGGGCCTGGCGGTGAGACGGTCACACAAACCTTCCCGTGTCACGAGCGAATGCATGCGGAAAGCATGCGCCGCAAACTGCACATAAATCAAACTCACAGAAACCGAGCAACAAGAAGGTACTTGATGAAACCGGACTTTTCAAACAATGAATCCTTTGTTACGTCGTTTTTTGAAGTGGGATATTCCGGCCCAGCCCTTTCCAGGAAGAGAGGGAGGTTTGCAGGCCTTTTGAGATTTGCTCTCAGCTTTTGGGGGAGATGCTGAGCAGCTCTGCTGCCCACCCATCCCACCTCCAAGCTGCCACCACACGCCTCAAGCCATCACATTAAACGCCCTCCGCAGCATGGACATCTTCTGGGTGCTCTGCTGGTCACGGATTTGCCGTACCAGGGGGAAGCGGGGGTGCTGTGCGGTGCCTGGTGCTGCCCCAGAGACCCCTGCAAAGACACGGTGATGCTGGTGCACATCATCCAAGTGATTCCCAAACTGAACCAGAGCATCATAGAGTGCCAGGTTGGAAGGGGCCTCAAGGATCCTCTGGCCCAACCTTTCTTGGCAAAAGCATGGTCTGGACAAGATGCCCAGCACCCTGTCCAGCTGAATCTTTAAATTGTCCAGTGCTGGGGAATCCACCATTTTCCTGTGGAGATTATTCCAACAGCTGATTGTTTTCATTGTGAACAATTTTCCCCCCCTCCTAGGAGACCTCCTTGTAAAAAGGGAGTTTTCATCATCTTTGTAGCCACCCTTTACATACTGTAACAGAGTGATAAGGTCACCCCTAAGCCATCTTTTCTCAAGGCTGCTTTAAACCCAACCTCCCTATTTTCTTGGAAGTTTCTCTTTGGGCCAAGTGATATCCATGAAGGATTCTCAAACTGCTTTAAATCCAACCTATTTTCTTGGAAGCTGATCTTTTGTCCAAGTGATAACCATGAAGAATCCCCAAACTGCCTTAAACCCAATCTGACTGTTTTCTTGGAATTTTCTTCTGGGGCCAAGCGATAACCATGAAGGATTCCCAAACTGCTTTAAACCCAAGCTATTTTCTTGCNGATCGCGAGTGGGAGCCGGAGCCGCAGCGGGCAGGGAGAGCCCCCACCGCCCTCGCCATGTCCCACTCGGTGGTCCTGCGTGGTCCTTCGCCGTGGGGGTTTCGTTTGGTGGGCGGGAAAGACTTCAGCGCCCCCCTGACCATCTCCAGGGTGAGCNGCAAAGGATTCCCAACTGCTCTAAACCCAACCCAACTATTTTCTCGGAAGTTTCTCTCTTCTCCTGCAACACGCCGCTTTGTGATGAACAAAGCAGTCGGTGGTGACACGTTTCCCCACCCGAAGCATCATTTTCCTCCCACTCCGGGGGATGAAGGCGCCGTGCGCCCACCAAACGCAGACTCCACTGCTGCGAGCGCTCGCTCCGAAACCCACCGGTAAAAACGTCCGGGAGGAAAANGCAGGGTTTCGGCGGAGCAGATAGCGTTCCCCACGCTAGGTTTATTCTTTTGGATGTTCATTCAGAAAGATCCGCTTTCGGAGCTTTTAGTGCTCAGCACTTCAGAGGGCTTGGAGTCGTGCCCTGGACTGAATTCACCAACTGCTGGGGTATTTTTTTTTTTTTTAGGAAGGCAGGAGTAAAGTCAGCAAGAAGTTCCTCGGCGCAGGCTGCTGTGTTACGGGGTCCCTGTGGGCTGGTAGTAATTACTGTCTAAGTGCACTCAAAATAGGGTTTAACCTCACCAAGATGTATTCTGGAAACTTCTTTGCGAAGACACCGCAGCTAGCTTGAAATAGGCTTTGTGCGTAGATATATGTGAAAACAAAATGCCCCCCCCCGCGCAAGGAAGGAGCACGGAGAGGTGGAGTGATGGATGAGGTGCTGTGCCCCAGCCGGGCACGTTCCTGCGGGCAGTGGTGTTTCCATCGCCATCGGGCAGCCCCGGGAAAGGGCTGGACACGGCAGTTGCCCGGCCGTGCTGGGGCGGTGTGTCCGTGCCGAGCTCTCCTGGGCAGCTGCTGCGGCGCCTCAGCAAACACTGCGAGGATTGAAAGGCTTTGAAAGGAGCTATAACTGAAAAATACTGTCCTAACGCGTACAAGCTGTTTGCCGTCTTTTCGTTCATCTGCCAAAGCTGTGACAGAAAAGGGAAAACATGCACTCTGAGTTTTAAAGGAATAATTATGGAAGAGAGCGTGTTTTAAAGAGACTCAGTTTGTGTTTGAGTTCCAGTGCGCCTATTGCACAGCTTTATGTCTCTGTTTTCACTTTGGACTGTCCCTTCCCAAGTGTTCCAGCCAGTTTTGGAGGAGTAGCAGGAAGAGATGGATGGAGAGGAGGGAAATCCCAGCCCGGGAAAGGCCAGGACATGGAGGGAGCAGCATGTGGGGGGGCTGGTTGTGCTGCCGGGGTCTGCACACAGCCGGGGGGGCTGCGCTGCGGGGGGTGGCACTTGGCTTTTGGGGCTCAGCCTGCGCCTGGTGGCCATGGGGAAGTCCTCTTCCTCCCCCGGTAATGTGGGACACATCGCACCAGAACACAAAACCGCCTCTCGGTTACTGTAAAAACATTGCCATTGTGAAAATGAACATTGTAATTTAGCGGAGGGAGTGTGTTTTCCTGTTAGTTTGGAAAAAAAGTTTGGTTTAACATTAAACAAGAAAAAACAAAGTCTGCTTTTGCCGAGGCAGGTGGCTTGCCAAATTCCTTCTTTGATTCAGTAATCCTGGGAGGTGTGAGGATAATTCTCATCAGGCCGGTCTTTGCTTTGGATCAGGAGGAGCTGTAATGCAAGTATCAGTCGTGGGGTGTTATTTCATCTTCCTGAGCACGGCAGCCTTTTAAATTAGATCCTTTTAAAAGTTGTGCTCCCACTGAAGAGAGGGACGATGCTCCGATGTTCTGTACACAATGGCTATTCCCAGAGAGTGATAAACAACTCACTGGGAACATAAATACGGGTGTAGGGGGCTCTGCTTGGGCCCTGGCCTCTTAACACAAGAAGAGACCTCGCTGGCTTTGCAAATAGTACCTGAAGATGTTAAAACTGGGGAAGAATTGTCCTCTGACGCTGCTCCTGGCCATGGGGGTGCAGGAAGGGGCTGCTGGGGGGGTCCCCAGGGAGCCGGGGCTTTGCTCAGTGGTGGGTCGGTGCCATCCTGCCTCTTTGCAGGGGGCTGAGCGTGGCTGGTGTGGTGCCATGTTCACTCTTATTCTGTAATTGTCTAGTTAGACAATTAGTTTAATTGTCTAACCAGTAAATCTGTTCTTTCCAGCTTGAAATCCAGGCAAGGGGGCTGGGGGCTCCCCCCTTGCCCAGGCTGGGTCACTGCAGGAGGGAGGGAGCCTCTTGCTATAGCACTAATTGTCGAGGCTTTTGGCTGACTTCTGCTTCCTTCAAAGTGCTTTTTTTATTTTATTGGTTTTATATTAAAATGCCATTAAATTACAAACCTATTTTGAAAAGCAGAAATTCTGCTGGGAGGCGGAACCAGACTCTGGGGCTCCTGCATCCAGCCGTGAGCCTGAGATGCTGCTGTGCTCCAGGCGGGATGGGCTCCCCGAGGACCAACGCACCACAGGGTGTTTGGGCTGCACAGCTCTGCAAGCATCCTACGCTGGGAATTCAAAGGTTGTAGTTTGGGATTCACAGCATCCAAAAGCCACCCCCGTTCAGGTCTGGGTGCCCAAGGCTGGCTGCCTACTTAGAAAACACAAATAGGAGTTGAACAAAAATTATTTGGTCATTAATATGTTGGTTTTCTCTACTCCTTGCTACGCTACTACTGGAAACAATTTCTCCCCAGACCTCTCCCGCGCTTTACCGGCGTAGAGATGTGTCGCTGCCCCAGCCGGGGGGACCCCAGAAGGGTGCAGCTTCTTCTCCAAAGCCTCTCTGAGTGTCGTTGCTCTGGGTTAAGTGAGGGCAGAGTTCCTCAGTGTTGCCATTCGTGGGACCTGAAACCCAAGTGTCGCTGCTGGAGGGGAAATATCGGAGCATCGGTGTGATTGGAGCTGCCAGGGGGGCACCGCGATGGGGCTGGACACCGGGCAGGGAGAGGTGCCTGGCGTGGGGTAGGAAGGAAAGCTGAAGGTAGTCTCCAAAATTGACAGTATTGTCAAGGGATAAACTTGGAAAAAAATATGGATTTGGCAGCAAGGAAAATACTAATCACACAGTCCCGCTTTGGAATGGGACCTGTCTCACCAGGACTTGCTTTAGCCTTGAGCCCCCTGCGAGGTCCCGGCGTCTCTCCAGGGGCAGCTGGTGGTATCGAGCCCATCCCTTGCAGCTGTTCCCGACGTGCTCATGAAATCAAGGAACGAGCTGTTTTTCTTGAAAGCTGCTCACTTCCCTCTCTGGTTTGATCAATCTTAAGTGGCAAAGATGCCATAGCCTGGGATCAGCTGCTGCTGGGCACTGCCCTTGAGAGGCCGGGGCTGGAGCCGGAGCTGGGGTACTCACTTCAGCATTAAAGATGAGGAAAGAGAAATGTAAATCCAGGAGGGGGTGCTCAGGGCATCATTCACATGTAGCTAGGGTACCTAGCTGTTGTTTTGGGTTTTTTTTTTTCTTTCTTCCCCCCCCCCGCTCCTGGTTTCTTCTCGCATATTCTGGGGGACCCAGATGAGTGGGGCTGGGGTCTGCAGGGCTGGTTTGGGGGCACAGAGGGGTGATGCTGGTGCACTGTCAGCACAGTGCTGGGAAAGGAATTATAGCCCAAGGCTGTGCACTGGGGAAGAAACCCAGCTCCTTTTATACCCACGGTTACAGCAAGCTAACGCCGGGTGTAAAGCATCATGTAATTGACAGTACCTCCTCCTAGTGATATTTATAGGGGTAGGGGAATAACCCAAAACATCTGAGTTGGCCTTAATGACTTGATGGAAAGAGCTTTTAAGACTTAATTAAGTTTCTGTTAGCTGACAGCTGCTTTTTCCTGGGTTGAGCAGGCTGATAACTGGGCAGTCTTTGCCCTTGGTGGGAAGGGGGCTTAGTCCCGGGCCAGTATCGCCTTTGACCGGCAACCAGGATCAGGAGCAGAAATGGAATGACTTACTCAGCTGCTCTCAGTGTTGTGCTTGTAACCACATCAGTGAGCGCTGCGGTTCCGTGTGGGATCACAGTTGATCTACCCCTTGCCTGGGATTAAAAGATAATCAGTCATTAGCGAAACTAGAGGAGCTGAATGCGTTTAATCACCCGAACTCGCTTGTCCAGCTCCTCCAGCAGTCAATGTCGTCATCGACCCAACTCTGCCAGTGTTAATCCAAGCACTTGCTGCTTTTAGAGTCATAGAAAAATTACTTGGCTAAACACATAATTCAAAAATGGACCGATTCCAGTATTTTTTAAAAAGCTTTTACTACAGTTTATCTGCTAGCTTCAACACCAGTTTACCCGCTAGTCTCTAGCCGAGCAGCAAAAATGCATTTTTCAGTGTTGGCTTGGAACTGTAACACAAGAAGGGTGAGAAATAATTGGTCTGCAGTCCATTATCCAGGTATTGTTTGAATTAAGGTTGACTTTTAAACTTAAGTAGCTTTTGTATTTGAGCAAATACATGTCCTGTTAAAGGCTGGGGCACTCCAGAAGGAATTCTGCTGAGGGAGGAATTCCAGTAAAAGTTGTCTTGTTGACTCTATCGAGGCCGCCGGCAAATGCCCCAGCGCGTTGCTGTGATCCCGCTGGAGCGCAGAGGGAACCCGCTCGGAGGAGGATCTCCCGGGGTGGCCCGTGGGGGGACGGCAGAGCACGGGGGGCTCCGCGGAGC
The DNA here is from genome assembly GCA_013400135.1 of Rhinoptilus africanus. Lineage (NCBI taxonomy): Eukaryota > Metazoa > Chordata > Aves > Charadriiformes > Glareolidae > Rhinoptilus > Rhinoptilus africanus. Next base: position 163,341 of record VXBO01012254.1, on the reverse strand, counting down.
TTGGCGGGGCAGGGCTGGGGGCCCGGGAGCTCCACCTGTGTTGATGGAGAAGGCGAGAACCACAGGTGCCACCAAAGGGAACGGGGCTTTTCTCCGCTTTCCAGAAGGTTTTTTTTTCCCCGATATGTATAGCTTGTATATATTTGATTGTTTATTAAATAGAAATGATGCACTTTCTGCTTCGAGCCCCAAACGGACTGAAGCAGTTGCTCTGTGTTGATGAATCCTAAAACCACTGATTTCTGCTGACCTTCGGTGTCTTTATTGCTTTTGCAGAGCTCGGTGGTGCTACTCTTCTCGTTTGGTTGCATAATAATGTCTGGTAGAACGTAACGGTTCAAGTGGGATGATTTTTTTAAGTGGAAGGAAATAATTGTGGCTGTCATTCTTTTTTGTCCTCATGGTTCTTCCAATGATCGGTGCTTGTAAGGTCTGGGGCGAGAGGTCTGGGTGGTTACGCTTGAAGCTGTACCGGCACCGAACAGTTAATCTGAGCTACAGACCAGAGCTAACGAGAGTATGTCTGTGATAGATTTGCCCCTGAAGTCATTCTATCACCGAGGCTTTATTTAATAACAGAAAGAGAAGAATAAATGCTTGTGCTGGTTCAGGAGACAGTAATGGTAGAATATGCTGGAATGAAAACCTAATGCTAATTACCGTAATCAAGCACACTGATAATCCGGAGTGGGAAAGCAGGCGGAAAGGATGATTCATGTAGGTCCATTCATGCAAGGGTTGACCTTGGGGCGAGTTTAGCAAAATAAACCCAGCACACCCTTGAAAACACCGCGGCCTCTGCCAGGTTTGAACAAAGCAGAAGGGGCTCCCTGTGACTGGGAGGTTTAGAGCTGGGATGAGGGGGGGGAGTTGTGGTTTGGGGATTTTTTCCTTTTTTTTTTTTTCTTTTTTTCTTTTTTTTTCTTTTAAATGATGGTGATGTCAATTTTCTGACTTCTTGAAGATCGAAAGATTGCCTGTTGGGACAGGTATTCAGAGTTACTCTGGAGAAGTGCGTGGTTGTATGCTACCTGATAGAGCGATAAAAGAGAGTAAAGTTAGGTAGCAGGCTTACTAACGCAGCCCTGGTCGTGTAGGAAGCATACAAGGGAAATAAGTGGAATTATTCTTTTTTTTTCTTAAACTTTTTGTTGCTGTATAGCCCAATAGATGGTGATAAGGCTGATCGGGGTAGATCAGGCCTTTAACTTTAATACAAATGTGCCATTATGGATTGTGTGGAATCAGGGCAGACTATTGCAATTCAATTATTTTACATTTTTTGTAGCTCAGGGGGAAAATGCATGTCACAAGTCTGCAGGAGTCACGTGGCAGATCCTAGAAGGCACAAGTCCTCTTAAATACAGTATTTCAAACCGAGTTTGTTGTTTGCTTTCTGAGCTCTTAAAAGGCATTGACTCAGGGTTCTTAGATACCCAAACACTTAGTGAAAATGTTTCTATTTTTGAAGTCATCTGTGACCACAGGTGCTGGAGTGGGAATGAAAACAGTAGATCTCTCAAGATCTGGTAGAGTTGATTAAAACAAAAAAAAAAAAGCTAAACCAAACATGTTCACAGAAACCCCTCTGCTCTGTTGTGGGAGCGGCGCTGCTGGATGTGTACCCAAGCGAACCACGGCGGATCTGGCCAGAGCTTGGCTCACGGGGTGGATTTGTCCGCAGCCATTAACGCCAGGCTTGCCCCAAGCCCTGCAAGATAAGGTTGTGTTTGGTTTCTACTTCAGGATTTACAAAAAACCATCGAGCAGAGCCAGGATTCGTTGGGTGACTTGGTGCAATTGCAAAACTCTTGAGCTGCAGTGGGGCACTCGAGTCACTTTTCCAGCCAGCAGAGACCTAAGATAAACCCCACTTTCTCACCAGGGAGAACACAGCTCTACTTTTCTAAAAAAAAAAAAAAAATAAATTGTTTTGCAAGAGTATTTCAGCCAGTGAATTTTCCAAGCATCATAAAGATGCCTCAAAAGGCCCTGCCACACTCAATCTTTCCTGCCAAGCAGAGCAGCTCCAATTCACGCCCGTTAAGCCTGAAGTGGTTTTACATGTTGTTGGACTGATAGCAGATGACGTGCGAGTGACATTTTACAGTACAGGCTGTAAAGAAAGCAAAATATACCAGGTTAAAGAAGGTTACTTAAAGTAATTATTCTTAATTATCAGATACGGGCAATGCACAGCCAGGAGAGAAACTGTCGTGAACAGTTAAATCTGGGTCTGTTCAATAGCGGGCACCACGAGCAGAAGCTCAGCTGGGGGGTTCCCAGTAGCTGAGGGCCATCATTCCCCATGAGCCACCAGACGCTCCCCAGAAGCCTTTAGCACATGTAAAGCTTTTGGTACAAAAGACTAAACCCTGCAAAATACCTGGTGGTCGCAATTCAACTGTGAGAAAGCAGCCGTGGTGCGAAGGCATGAATCCCTGCGGTTCCAGAAGAGCAAAGCTTCAGGTTTGCTCACCAGCTGAACCCAGCGTTTGTGTTGGGGGTGACCTGCTGGGGAGCAGCTCTGGGGAAAGGGACCTGGGAGTCCTGGGGGACAACGGGATGGCCATGAGCCAGCGATGGGCCCTGGTGGCCAAGAAGGCCAATGGCATCCTGGGGGGCATCAAGAAGAGTGTGGCCAGCGGGTNCTGTGATTCTGTGATACCCACCTTCTCCAATGCTGCTGAATCCAGCTTGCCGAGTGGCGTGTGACGGTGCAGTGTCTGAGGGCCTGCAGTGATGCTCCGGGCACACCTACATCAAGAGTTCCCGGGGTCCCCTGGGCGGGATGTCCCACCCTGGCCTCGCTCCCCAGACTGGCAGAGTGAGCATAAAGCAGATTTAAGAGTAATAGCAGACGTAGTGGTTAAGAGCGGTCCTTCTAAACTGAAAGAGGGGAAATTTAGATTGGATATTTGGAAAAAATCCTTTGCTGTGAGGGGGGTGAGCCCCTGGCCCAGGGTGCCCAGAGAAGCTGTGGCTGCCCCATCCCTGGAGGGGTTCAAGGCCAGGTTGGACGGGGCTTGGAGCAGCCTGGGCTGGTGGGAGGTGTCCCTGCCCAGGGCAGGGGGGGCACTGGGGGGGCTTCGAGGTCCCTTCCCACCTGAACCCTTCTGTGGTTCTGTGTAGCAGAGCAGCGTATCTGCAGCTCCTTGTTGGAGGAAGGGGTAAGAGGGCTGCTGTGGACCATGAATGCGACAGGCAGCGTGATGTGCTGCCGGAGTTCTGGGTGCCCTTGGGCTGAGCAAGGTAAGCCTCTGGCAAAATTAGCCAGATGGGATTGTCCGAACGACCTGTGCGTTTCTCAGTCGCCTCTTTGAGGGTTGCACTCAGCTGATGGGGTTGGTCGCTCTAAAATCTGTATCCAATTTAATTGATTCTCGGCCGTTTCTTTGTACAGAAACCTCAGCCTTTGAGCTGGATTAGGTTCTGCACCATGAATCTGATTCTAAATTTGGGTATGGATCCATCAGTACTTGGATTCAAAAGGATTTTCAAGCGTCTTGCCTTTTATAACGCTCATACTCTGGTTCTTTTCCTTTTATGCTCTTAAGTTTCATCTTGTTTTCTTCAGTTGTTAAATGAATTCACGTTGCATAAATAGTGCTTTTCATTTGCTGGGCTGCACAGCTCGCCTAAATAATGCCTTGATACGTTGAACTTTTATATGAGCAATTAGAAAAATGCAAATGGATTGGTGAGGAATGTATGTCAGTTCAAGGCACGATGCTTTGAAACACTGAAGAGAATCCCTGGAAAGAATGCTTAAAGGATTTGGGGAATTTATCTTCATTAGTTAGTCATTTAGCTCTTGGTTCTTCCTGTTTGCAAAGATATTGCTACCGTAAGATCATCTGCTGCCTCAGAGCGTGCTTCCTGATGTTAGAACAGGCTTGTTTTGTTTAAAAGCTGAGAATTTTGTCACACTATCATGAAAGCCTCTCGAAGGCTTTAATCAGGCCCTTTTGATCATGCTTGCAGAACAGAAAATTTCCCCAGACTTGCCTGTAACAAACTACCATTGATTTAAGAGAAGAGTGGTGGGGTCTGTGTAGGCTTGTATGGGACTGCACGTTTTAACCCATTACATTCTGGGAAGATGGCTTCATTAATTGCGGGCATGCGCTGCGTTTTTCCACAGTCACTTTTTTTCTTAAGAATAAACGTGAAGATAATCTGGAAAAGAAAACTGCCTTTTTCTGTGTAGGTGTGATTGGCCCAAGCAGGTACCTTTTGGTGATTTGAGTAAAAACTGCGGGGAGGATACATACCAATTTCTCCTTTCCGATGGCTGCGCCAAGACCTCGCAAGCAGCAAGGAGGAACCGCGTCCCCAGCTCAGTCCTCCTTGGGTGCTGCCACGGGTGATGCTACAGGGGCAGGATTCTGGGGAAAAGAGTCAAAAAAGGGGTTAATGCAAGGAATTAGCCTTTCACTTAAGCGCTGATGGTGGTGTTGGCCCAACTGCAGAGATGGCTGGAGCAAAGCCGGCTCTGAGCTGAACCGTCCCCGCGGTGGGGTTGTCCCCGCGTGGGCAGGGGGACGTGCACGGCGAGGCACGGGGGACTTTGCCCCCCAAGATTTGCTCTGCACTGACGGGTCTCACAGCCCTGACATGCTTTTGCGCTCCGTCTCTGGGCGGGGGGGAAAGTATAACGCTCTGTGTGTTTCTAGAGTCAACTCCTCTCACTGCCAATAATCTTGCTGAGTAAATGAGATTGCACGGCTTCCAACACCGACTGGCTCAGGACCACCGTTGCCTTAATGTGCTTTATTTTATTGGCCTGGTGTGAGATGCTAGCACTCCATAAACCCTAACGAGGCTCCAGATAAGATAGCCACCGCTGGCTTTGGGGGATTTCCAGTCTGTTCCATAGCATCAGAGTATCTGCTCGGCTGGGAAGGGGGCTGCTCGTTGGTCCTGGTCTCCCTGGAGGAGAGGAGAGAGGCAGGCGGTCGCCTTGGGAAAGGCGCTGGGGAAAATAATCGGGAAAACTTATTTTTAAAAAATCGGTTTGTGCTTGTGCAGATATAGTTCACTGGTTGACGACTTGGCAAAAGGAGGTGGTAAGTTGTGAGGTGTTGGTCCAGTGCTACAGCCCGTGGGTCGCATCTCCCCTCGTTATTCCCAGCGTGGGGGTGATGTTCACAGCACTGGGACCAAACCTCCTGTGGTGACCGAGGGGGCAGAGGACAGTGAGAGAAGGGCTGTTTACTTGAGTCTCCTTCTTTAAAGTTCTCCTTTCCCTGGTGGAATAGTATAAAAGGGCTGAGACAGGTGCCAATATTGGGCTTCCGGTATTTTTTGAAGCCCAGGGCTATGTGAAGGATGTGCAAAGGCGTCACAAATGAGACTTGTCCTGAGGGGATTAAGGAGAATAATATGCTTTTTAGAAAAGGGGGAAAAAATGCATTCTGGCTTCCTACTGGGGTGAATTCCTGCAGGAGACATGCTCTGCAAGCTCTGCGTGGGGAGAGCCCCCTCTCTGCCCCCAACGGCCTGGAGCTGCTCACCGGGCACACGCGCTCTGCGAACCTCCACGAGTATCTTACCATACTGCTAGCTGTGCAGGCTTGTTATTTCTTTTAGTATTTTCTGTTTATAAATCTTATGATGCATCTGTTTGGGGTTTTTTTTAGAGAGAGAAACGAAGAAGCGACTGCTCAGTTTTGTGGAGGGGTTAAATGCAGAGCGTTGTTCTCTATTGACTTTAATTTTGGGAGAGCACTAGAAATGGCACGTGTTTGCGCTGCCTGCCCGGAGCAGACGCCGTGCTGTGCCCGCACCGTCCCCTCGGGCAGAGTACACGGGAATGCGGTTCGATGGGCATAAAAGGAGCTGTGAAAACAGGAGTGCCGGTGACATCCCCAGCAGGCTGACTGCTCCTGCATGTCTGCTGTCCTCTTACCGCTCCCTCCCGCTGAAGATGCAGCGGTGATTAGGCGATGGGCAGGGGGTATTCCCGGCACGGTGCTGCGTGGGATCTGCTTCATCATTAGCAAGGCCAAGTGCAAGGGCCTGCACATGGGTCGGGGCAATCCCAAGCACAACTCCGGGCTGGGGGATGAAGGGATGGAGAGCAGCCCTGAGGAGAAGGACTTGGGGGTGTTGGGGGATGAGGTGCTCAACACAAGCTGGTGATGTGCGTCGGCAGCCCAGAAACCCCCCGCAGCCTGGGCTGCCCCCCCACAGCGTGGGCAGGGGGCGAGGGGGGGATTGTGCCCCTGTTTCCTGTGTGCCCCTGGCCCAGGGTGCCCAGAGAAGCTGTGGCTGCCCCATCCCTGGAGGGGTTCAAGGCCAGGTTGGACGGGGCTTGGAGCAGCCTGGGCTGGTGGGAGGTGTCCCTGCCCAGGGCAGGGGGGGGCACTGGGGGGGCTTTAAGATCCCTTCCCACCTAAACCATTCTGTGATCATCTTCTGAAGGTAACTCCAGCTAACTCCATCCCTTCCTTGCTCCCAGATGTCAGGCCCAGTGCACTTGACCCGTTTCTCTGAGTTGCTTTGCTCTCAGAATGGTTATTCAGCTCTGCTGGGCATCCCAGCACATCCCAGGCTGTGCTTAAAAACCTGCTGAGCACCAGGGCTGGATGGCAGCCGGGAGTGGGGAAGTGCAGAGGGAAGGTCCTCTCTCCTCTCGTGGGTGAACTATGGGGCTGGTCAGCTGTCTTGTGTAACTTCACCCCAAGTCTCCATCAGTTGGCTTTGGTTTTATGTTGATGAGAAAGTATCTCCAAATGCAGGGCAGCAATAACCAGCAGCGTGATTAACGTCTGGCCGGGAGTTCAATCAGTGCTGCTTCGCTGCTGTATGAAGTTGTGGCTTTGGGAGTTTGGCAATTCCAAAAGAGGCAGGATTCTTGTCTACTTGAAAAAGAAAATCCTTAAGGGGAACTTTAATAAAAATATTTACATTTCTTTAAGCCGGCGGTGTTTGCTGTGGGTTTGGCTCTCGGTGCTGTACACTTGACTGCTCTGAATGTGTATTGAGGTTGATGTCGCCCCGCGGCACAAGCAGAGCTCTTGGGGAGCTGGGTGCCTCGCAGGGAGGGATGCCCCGTGAGCTGCCAGCACCATGAGGGCTCGGATTGTCCCGTCCACCCGCACGATTCTTTACCAGCACCTCGCTCCGGCCCCGAAATACCAGCACCGCCGCGGAGCCCTGCAGCCCCGGGGGTTAGCGGGGTGTGAGGGGCCGGGCTGGCTCCTGCTGGGGCGTAATTGCCCTTCTTGAGCTCTTGGCTGGAGGAGACGCAGACAAAGAGCCTGGATGCTGGCAGGCGCCCAGCGTGGGCAAGACGAAGCATGGCACACGCGGGGCACCGCGGGACGGAGCCCGTGTTCAGCCCCGGTGCGTGAGCTGGGGCTCCGCTTTTGGGCACTCAGTGTTGCCCGTGGAAAGGCATCATGCTGTGGGGAGGCACAACCTGTCCTGGTCCCTGTGAGGCCACTTACACCATCCCAAGCTATGTATCCATCGGTCTTGTCTTGGTCTGTGTTCATCCTACCTTGATTTTTGGATAGTTAGTTCTTAGCACTGATGGAGAACTTAAGAAAAAGAGTGATAAGGTTTTGTTTTTTTTTTTTTTTCTTTTAAGGCTATTCTATTCTCAGACCTCAGTTCCTTTGGAGGACCCTTTCAAGAACCGAGGCCTTTGGTGACTGAGTGCAGGTTTTCTTTGCGGTGTTTTTAACTTCATAAGGTGTCCCAAATTCGTGCAGGCTTCGTTCAGGTCGCACACGCTGTGGTTCCTCCTCACGGCAGAGCCAAGGACCCTTTGGTAAAAGCTCCAAACCTCCCTGCACTGCTGGGCTTTAACGTCACTGCCCTGGAGAGACCTCACACCCCCGGCAATACGCTGCTTAGCCATAGCCCTGGAGAATGGACTAATACGCAAAACAAGGTTATTATCACTTGGAACAAAAAACAGTTGTTTTTTCGTATGTGCTTGTTTCTCATGGTGGATGCTCAGCAGCTCGCTGGGCAGTAGGTGGCTTTGGCTGGTTGAGGAGCGTTCTGGGTGAGCCCATGGCTGCGGGCTGTGGGTGCTGGCTGCTTGTAGCTTGAGGGGTGCCTGAAGGAGACACCCAGATCCCTCCTGCTCCTTCCTTGTGTATTTGTTCGTTTCCACGTGGGTCATCTTTCCTGGGTGTTTCACTCCAAGCACAGACGTTATTACAAAAATTACTTTATTTAAGATTGCGTTCTTGTCCTTACAGAGATGCTGGGTTTGCAGTAGGCTCTCTGCATGGATCCACACGGAGCAAAGCAAGTAGGACCTTTGCATGAGGATTCAGACGCAGCCCGGACCCATACCCAAGCTCATAGGGCTTTCTGTGGCGTGTTTGCTGTCAATGGCTTTGCGCAGCTGTGAGCTAGGAGAACGTGGGTTGAAGTATTTTAAACATTATTCACTAAAAGACAAACTTTGTATCTGACAGACATTGCAATACTGATTCCCAAGCTGCCGTGACACTGATGCTGTATCTCAAACTAATGAGTTCTTGGAGCGCAGCTCCGTTTTAAGCCCTCAGTCATCTCCACGTCTAGCATAAAATGTTAATATGAAGATACTGCCAAAATAATTTGAAATAAACCAGAATGTAAAAATAGGAAACAGCTAAGAGCCCCATTTATGAACAGTTTATTCTCCAGAGAAGCTACAATCTGGTTAAGATCAGTGCAGGGAGAAAAAATCCATCAGACATCTAGACAGCACTGAATGGAGAAGAACAAAATGCAGCTGTCCTGGGTCAAACTGAAGGTCTGTGAGTCCAAAAGGCTGCTGGCAACTGGGGCTGCGGGGCGAACACCGGGGCAAACGGAGGGCAACAGGCAAGCACACGGAGATGCTTCCTTGGAGGTGCTGGTTGAGCTTCTGGTTGACTTTCTGGTGGGTCTGGCAGCTTCTGTGGCTGCGGAAGGACCCCGATGCTCAGTGGATGCCATGTCGTCTTACACGGGTTCAACGAACGCAACAGGACAAAATGAGTGCCAGGGAAAAAATAAACCTATTCTGGGCTGAAATGTCCTGTGTCAGGGCTTTACAGCTAATGCGTGCTGTGCTCAGAAATACCGCCTGTTGTTTGCTCTGGGCTGAGTCACTGCGAGCCGGGGAGAGGGAGGCTGGGCAGGTCTTTTAGAGCAAAATAGCCCGGCTGAAACTATTGAAGAGCAAATGGCAAATGCTGATTTATTCTGACAACGCAACAAAAGGCTTAATTCAGGCTGCCAGTTCTACTTAAATGCAAAAACGGGTTGGGAGCTCCTCAGACACCTTCAGGTTCGTGTTTCGGTGGTATCATGGCCGTAATCACGCAGGGAGCACTGCAGCGGGTCCATGTTATGCCGGGTGCCGCCTGCCTCTTGCTGTCTGTGTTACCGGCCTCGTCCTGTGAGCACCCCCGGCGCCATCCCCAAAGGGCTTTGGTGGTAGGGCCAAACCCTCTTCATGTTCCCTATGAAAACAGATCTGGAAACTCTGCTCTGGGGAGCCCCCCCTGCAGCGCTGCCCCCAGCGCTGGGGCACCCACAGCAGAAGGAGACGGAGCTCTTGGAGCGNTTCTATGATATGAGAGGGAGGCAAACATGCTTCCCTTTGTAAAATACTGCCTGCTTAATGATGGCTTGGGAAGGCTGGGGAACTTGTGAGCTGTTTGGAACTTCATCTCAAACTGCCTGAAAAGCCCTACCTGGTTTGTTGGTGTCTGGTTGTCCCCATGCAGCGACGCAAGCTGTGTCCGAGGGGAGATGGAGGACAGAGGGATCCTGTTGCCTGGATCTTTCGAGCAGGGTATGATGGAGCAGAGACCCATCGCCCGAGACAGGGAATTATACCCCTGTAAATCAAGACTAAACAGAATCAAAGCACCGTTGTGCTCTACATGCGGTGAGATATGAATAACCGAAAGTCAAACGCGCTGCACTTTCTCACTTGAGAAACCACACGGTTGGTTAGTGGAGCGTTAGCAGATGCTCTGAATGACTGAAGAGGAAATTAGAGGGCAAGCACATAGCTATTAAGAGTTTAAACAGACACATTTACCTGTCCTGCCTATGCCTTGCATCTTTTTATATTATTGCAGAAATTAAAAACACATTTGGTCTGATGTAAATGAAATGGCAATTTCTCAAGAAGCTCTTTTATGGGCTGCAGGATTTGTCTTATGGCTGACCACAAACAGTACCTGGACCTGTCATTAGTTCCTCAGGAAAGAAGTTACGAGTTTTCTAAGGTTCTGGCATTCCTACAAAACCAGAAGGAAAGAGTTGTGGAGACTTAACGAGCTGCGTGATATTCCATGCAGGGCTAGAAAGAGACCAGTCATTTGAATGACGGTCAGGAAAAACTGATGTCAAATGTAACCTCGCTGCAGGAAGCAATTAGGGTGACTGCGCTCATCTTCTAATTACGTAGTTAGCCAAAGATGAGGGCTGCCTGTGCTCTTTAGGGACCGACTCTCACAGCGTGATTTAAGGCCTGCAAGCCAAAGGAGGCTGAAGCATCCCTCTTGAAAGAGGGTATTGCATTATTTTAAGCAGGAGACAAATCTGAAGAGAGGACCTGGTCACACGCTGACAGAAGTCTCTTGATTTAAAAGAGCGTTGTTTTAGAGGATGGCCCTTGGAGAACTGGGGCTGAACTCCAACCTCTGGTAGATGCCATTGGTGTAGGCAAAGCACAAGTCTTCTCCAGAATTCACTATTCTCTTTATCTGCTGTTTATTCCAAGAAACTGGACTTTTTAAAAAAAGAGCATTCTTCTAAGTAACCAATTTTTTTTTTCCCCCTTGCCTAGATTAACCCTGGCAGTAAAGCAGCCATGGCAAACCTGTGCCCGGGAGATGTTATTCTGGCAATTAATGGAGAGAGCACGGAGAACATGACGCACCTAGAGGCACAAAACAAGATCAAAGCGTGCACGGAGCAGCTGCTGCTCTCCCTGAACAGGTGGGTCCCCCTCCGTTTGGTGGCCTCCGTTGGGGCCAGCTTCGCTCGGCTCTTGGGCGGGAGGTCTGTGGCTGGCCTGGGGGCAGAAGTGCCCTCAGGCTTGGCTCTAGGTGCGTCCCCTTGGTCTGCGTAATTGTTCTGTGTTTTTAAAAATGGTAAGACAGAATTATATTTAAAAGATCACTGGCACAAAAATGGGTTGAGTTCATTTATGTGTGTGGTTATCATTTGTACCTTGCAAGGCTTGGCCAGGCTGTGAGTTGGGTGGGATCCTTCAACCCAATGGAGTTCTTATCGATTCAAGCAAGAGTAGCACTGGGATCTACATCTCCTTCGGGCAAAGCCTCCCACTTCATTAATATCCACCTATCATTTTGCTAAACATCTGTTCAATGGATATACATTTGAAGGTCCTGCCCAAATCACTTTTTTGGAATATTTCAAAGCAAAACAAAGGCTCAAGGTTTTTTTGCTTTCCATTGGAATTCATTCTGTAGCTAAAGGTTCCTAATACAAATCACAAATTATCCAGGCAAAATGAGCGCTCCTTATAAGGCTCACAAATGACTAATGTTATCTGTAATTGATTTAAATAAGTTTATACAATTTTCCACTTCAGATTAAAAAGGCATTTCCTGCTATAAAGAGCTATCATTTACTGTTTATACTTCTCTTGGAAAACACGTAGTTTCTGACTGGAGCCTGGGCAGTAGGGAAGGAGCGCTGCCGTAAATGGAGCAAAGCCTTGGTTGCTCCTTATGGTTCCTCCAACAGTGGTATATGAGCCGCCTGGACGAAGCGGAGTCCTCTGAGCTCAGTCTGTGCCGTAGGGATCGTGTGGTTTCAGCATTAGGATAGAAAGAAAAAACCTTCATGCAGGTAGAATTCCCAATAGCCACAGAGGATGGGCATTTTGCTTTCCATTTGGAGCAGTTTTAGGGAGACTGGATGGTCTTCAACCCCAAACAGGGGCTGTACGCCGGGCAGGACGAGGGTTCCCTTGTTGGCTGTCCGCAGGCTGGTGGAGCTCTCCTTGGAAGAGGTGGAAACCCTCAGGTAGTGATGGAAGGTCTTGATGAGCTACCAGCTGCGCAGGTGGTTTGGCAGCAGAACAACTTCGTCAAGAGTTAGAATAAAGTTTTGCTGAAGACAGCTTTCACCTGCAGCGTGGCAGCATTTTATTGTCATGTGTGAGGGTTTCTCCTCTGTGAATTTATGGGCTGAATTCCTACTTTCAGACCTCACTTTAGCCACCAGTATCAATTAGCGTCTGTTTGTTGGCTGAGATAGGACCCTCAAGTCCTCCTCCTCCGTGGGAGGCGTGCAGCATGTGCCCAGCTTTCAGCTGGTGTCCACCCAGTCCTCCTGGTTAGGAAGTGGTGCTTGGATCTGGCTGGTGGTAGCTGTGACCATACTGATGGTGAGAGCTGCCGTGTCAGTGTACGTGGTGCCGGCAGTGTCCCATTGAAAGTGCACCTCCTCTCCTAAGAGGTGACTTCTTGCGTGGACACAGGGCAGAGGTTCTGTCACAACTGCACAGCTCCGCGCCATCGCGAGGGGAGCGGGCAGAGGTCTCACGGCAGTGCAGGAGCGTGTCTTGGTGGGGTTAAGGATGACCTGCTGCCTGATTAGTTTCCCTGAGATGCAGAAATGGTCATTAATGACCTTGCCATGGGCTGGAAGCTGCTGTGTGGAAGGCTTCTGGCAGCAGAACGGAGGGTCTGTGGCTTTAGGTTGGGTTTGCCCAACTATGCCGACCGAGGTGGGTATTTTTGACTGCGGGACCTCGCAGGTGGCCAGGGGAGCAGTGGATGTTGCTGGTGATGGCCCACAGCCTTGCAGTGGGGTGGCATTCCTGGGTGAGGTGGCCTGGGCTTTGCTAGGCAGGGAGGTAGGCAAGAGGATTGACGTGGTTTTGTCAGGCCTTAAAGCCTTCATAAATGTAGATTTTTAAAGCCAAAATAAATACTCAGGTAAAAATAAATACTCAGGCTTCTGCAAGCCAGGATCGGGCAGGAGCTGGTGGCAGTGAGGAGCTCTTCAGCGCGGGGTGGCTGCTCTCGGGGAGGAGATGACGCTGCTGGGTCAGTTAGGTGGCTCCTCCAAGAGCAAACACACCTCGGCCGTGCCCAGAGACATCGCTGGGAGGGGCCTTTCTCTTGATAGGAAAAACTGAATAGTTTATTTTTTTCTACAGTAAGGAAAGCAGCTCCAGCAACGCTTTATTAGGTCTATTTTTAGTTTGGCCCAAAGCGAGTGCTCGGTGACATGGCTCTTGGATCTCTCTCCTGTTTCCCGAGTGACCTGTTGGATCCAGCCGACTCTGCCCAGCCGTTAGTCATCGCTGGAAGCGTGTCCGGTGCTGGCTCCTCGGTGTGAGCAGATCCCTGCTGCGGTGCTGGAGATTACCCGGCGCCCGGAGGTCACCCCGAGCTGGTGCTGGAGCTGCGTCCTGGGGCAGTGACGGCGGATTTTGTTGGTTTGTGTGTGATGCTCAGCAGCTGCCGTTTGTCGCAGCCGCAGATCACAGCCCGGCATCCTGGGGCCCAGGAAAGCCCCACATGCGGAGCCGGGCATCAGCACCTTCTCCTGCCCTGGGCCGAAGGATGCTCTCCAAGCAGTGTCCTCTCTCTACGCTGCCTTCAACAACATATAGTTTGCAAATCAACACAAGGAGATTTTCTTTTTTTTCAATAAGTGCATTTGAAATATAATTGAAATAACGAGCTTGTTTGTTGTTTACTGAAGACATATGAAATTTGATGTTAATTCTGTTTTGCCAAAGGAGGCTCCCTTTGTGTGCCACAGGAGGGCAGGGAGCTGGGCAACGAGCCTGGCAGCGAAGGGCTTCCAGCCCTCTGGTGCCCTTTGGGCTTCTTCCATCCCCTGCCCTTTCTCCGTGAACCCTTGGCATTCTGCGTTACGGAGATACAGAACAAGACTGGTTTTGTTTGCAAACTGTGGTCAGTAAATGCCCTTTGACGAGAAAGTTCAGTGAGAAAATCAGAATAGGGGGAAATGTGCAAGAGAAGACAAGAAGGGGGAGTCACTGTGTGGTCTGACGGGATGTCCTGGGATGGATGTGGCCCGTCTGGGTTTTCGGAGGCATTGGGGGTGCAAAGCACCCATTGAATTTGATGGGAGGAGATGCTGATTATCCTGTTTATCAAATTCATTAAGACATGTGGATACAGTGGTGGGGCAACAAGTAAAAAGCCAGGAGGACTGACCGCTGGTGGGTGGAATAAACAATAAGAGCGTAAAACTTTCCCATGCAGGCAGTATCTCTACCCTGTACTTGGGATGGAACAAGTGAAATAAGTGGGATTTCTGTCACGATCCAAACTTTGGCCACAGTCAGGCGTGACCCTGTGGCTGGGCTGCAAATAGATGGGCACATCTGTCGTTAGCACAGTCTGTCATTAGGAACGTCACAGCGGGTTTGATGGGTTTTCTCTTACCCGGCTGCACGGCAGAATCCCTTCACCGAGTCGCTCTGGAAGGAGAAAAACGGAGAGTTTCAGATCAAATGTGAACATGTAATTTCCAGACCCCATAATGGAGCGCAGCACCCAGGGCGCTCCTCCCCGTGGCTCTGCCGGCCCGAGGACCGTGCCAGATGTTGGCAGCACATCTGCCGGGGCTTTGCTCACTAGGGGCTGTGCTGAGCTCCAGAGGGAGCTGGGGTGGGGGGAGTTGGCACTGGGACCCCTGGAAAAGTGAAGTTTTGAGGCCACGGGAAAGATCCACGGTGCAAACGGCGTGACTGTGTGGGCAGAAAGGAACCCCGTCGTTTCCTGGTGTGTCTGGCCCGGTTGTGTGACAGTCCCTGGGACACGGGAGGGAGATTTGTTTTCTCTCCGTGGGACACTCTGCTTTCCCTGGGCTGGTTGTGAACCCCCAGGAGACAGGGCTGGGGGTGCGGCGCTGAAGAGGTGGCTCTGAAGATGGGGGCTGGTGGCTTGCAAAGAGAAGCAGGGCTCGGGGCAGCTCTGCATCTGATCCTTCACGTAACTCCCGGGGGGATGAGGGAGACGGTGTCTGCAGGGCAGCAGCAGCAAAACGCTCGGCGTGGGGAGAGGCTGCCAGAGCCTGGGCCGTCTGTCTCCAGACGCGTCGGTCTGGGTGTCCGGAGGTCAGGTCACCTCGGAGGGAAAAGCTGTTGTGTTTTCCAGCAGTAACAAAGGATCCAGCAGCACAGCCTTGATAGATCGCATCTGGATTCTCTGCGCTGACATACGCTCACATGAACAAGTACTTGCACGTTGAAATCGGTATTATTTCTTGCCATCAACCCTTTCTTATCTTGGAAGACAGTCAGTGTCCAGGCAAGTGCACACAGCAAGCCCAGAGATAACCAGCTCGGCCGTGCAGCCTGCCCTCTTCTCGCTTACGTATTACTCTGTATTTTCTTACCTCTTTTGAAGAAAGCCTTCCCAGCCCCTTTGAATGTTAACATCTCTCCTGGTTCTGCTGCAGCCCTGGTTATTAGGGAAGGCTTGTTACTTCAAATCGAGTCATGCCTCAAATAAAAGCAGCCATAAAATGGGGTTGGAGCCAGCTTTGCTGAAACCGCTGCTTGAGAACAGAGGGTTGAGCACCCAAAGGACCTCGGGCGCTGGACAGGAGACCTCATGCCATCGCTGACGCCGTTCCCACTGACGCACACCGCGGGACAGCCCTCGGCAGCACTGTCCGGACCTGCCCGGCTGTGCCAGAGGGGGAAGGCGAGCCCCAAAGCTTGCAATAAAGCTTTTGCCATCTGCCAGCTGGAAGCTGCATCCTTCCTGGAGGAGCTGGTCCCAAGCCTACACAGGGAGAGCTGCGAGGAGGGGGATGCTGCAGCTTTCAGTGTGCTGGGGGCTGTGGTTCCCCTGTGTCCCCTGCAGCCCCGTCAGTGTCGGTATGTGGGAGGCTGTCCCTGCTCTCAGCCTGTACTAACATAGGTTTCTTTTTCTAAAATCTCTACTCTGTCCTTTATCAAGGGCTGTAAGTGCTGTTGGAGTCCCTCTTTCCCCACGCCCCCGTTCGGCTAGACCCCTGTTCCCATCAACTTAGTGGGTGTTTTGACCGCAGCTTCACCAGGTTGTGTTTTCATAGAATCATGGAATGGTTTGGGTGGGAAGGGGCCTTAAAGCGCCCCCAGTGCCCCCCCGTCCTGGGCAGGGACACCTCCCACCAGCCCAGGCTGCTCCAAGCCCCGTCCAACCTGGCCTTGAACCCCTCCAGGGATGGGGCAGCCACAGCTTCTCTGGGCACCCTGGGCCAGGGGCTCACCCCCCTCACAGCAAAGGATTTCTGCCTCACATCTCACCTCAGTCTCCCCTCTTTCAATTTAAAACCGAGATGTGCAGGGCTGTTTCTGGGCAGCGGCGCTGTGGAAAGCAAAGCAGCACAGTGGTCTTTCTGTTCTGAGACGGAGCAGAGGAAAATCCTCATCAGCTCATGAAAGGAGTCGATTTCTGTAACCACGCTCTGATGTAACGCGTGAGGCATTACCTGGGCACCCCTGTGACAGGGGGGTGGCATTCCGATTGTGGTTAATGGCTCCAAAATGTGAGGCCAGAAGTCCAAGTGGGCTTAGGAAAGCAGCACCTCTCACCTGGGCTGTTGGGGGAGGCGGCGATGGTGCTGGCGAAGGCTTAGCAGGATGGTTCGGGATGAATCAGCCTCTTCCAGCATCGTCTTCCCAGTTCTTGAATCCCAAGCTGGGGGCTGCTTCGCTTCGCTGGCATCCGCAGGGGAGGGCGAGGGCAGGTATGTGGCCGCCGGCTGGAGGAGGTCCTGGGTGTTTAAGCAGCCCCATGAATTATTACTCACAAAAACGTGGTACGTGGTATTTAGCCACCATATGTATGCATTTCACTGGCAGACAAGGATTTCAGTGTTTTAAATAATGTAAATGTGTGGATAAGGGTGATCACATGGTAAAACGTAGTGGTTTTTTTCTCACTGTGAAGTTGTTTTTAAGTTACACAAACGAAGAAATTCCTTATCCAGCAAGAAGTGTGCTTCGTGGCTCCTCCGCTGCAGGACTAACGTGTTCATACTCCTGTGATGTGCAGGGAGGAATTCACATGTGTTGTGAGACTTCTTTTTTTTAAAAAAAAAAAAAAAAAAGAAGAAATGTGATGCCGTTCTTCCCAGTCCAATACAATTACAGCCTTTTTTTGGGTAATAGCACTGGGGCTGTTTGTGCGTGGGGCCGGGCGGGTGCTGGGGGACTGACAGCATCTGCCTGACCCCGGGCATGGCCGAGGCCATTGTTGGGTTGTGTTTGTTCCCTGACTGCGGTGTCAAAGCATAAATCCTCAAAGGTTTGGGTTTGGTTCCTTCTGTCTACAATAAATCCTGGAAGCAGTTTCTTGCCCCTCCGCCTGGGGTGTGTGTGCTGATGGGGCGGCACTGCTGCATCCTTGCCCATGGAGGGAAGGTTTTTTCAGAGACGGTAATTTTTCTTTTTAAATAGTGGCTGCGGACACCCCTGCCCGGCGCAGGGGGCTGGTTTGCTCTGTGCAACCCTGGCAGAGCGAGGATGAGGGGCTGAGGAGGAAGCAAACCAGCGGGGATGGGCTGGGAAAACCCCCATTCCTTTACAGATGGCAGCAGGGTGAACGCGGGCCGGGTTTGTTCTCTTTTACTTGAGTCCGAGCGACCAGGGAAGCATCAGCCCAGGTGCAGGAGTTGCATCCACCGAACGCTGTTCCCAGGGGATGCGCGGCGTGCAGGGAGCCCACGCGGACCCACACACCGTTACGCCCTGCTGAGTCAGCTTTGAGAATTTCGGTACGAAGGTTTTTGAGCATGAAGACTTTCTCTTTCTTCCTGCCCTCTATACAGAGACAGAGCTTCTCTGGAAGTTTCTGCGGGAGAAAGCCCAGCAATGACTCTGCTGGACGTGTAGCCCCAAAAGTCCCTGGAACATTTGTAGCTGATGTTCTCCCGAGCCCCCTTCCCGCCGCCCCCCAGCTCGTGGAGGTTTTGTCGGGGCGCGTTTGCTGCGAGCCGCGCCGCTGGAAGAGGGGAGGGATGACAATGTATGATGTTCTCGAGTTTCCAGTAAAAGTACAACTGGAAAAGTGAATCACAGCTTCCCCTCTGCAGCTCCTCGAGGACTAATAGCGAGGAAAACCGGCAGCTTTCCAGAGCCTGGATACACAGTGATGGTTTCAGCCAAGAGGAATGAAGGAGGAGAAATCCTGCAGCTTCTCCTTCACGTACCCGGGATGAGCCGGGTCCATCGGGGTGCTCAGCCAAGCTCAGCGCCCATGCCATTGACCAGCCTTGCCCAGCAGGTGACAGCCCTCCATCAGGCTGTGGGGTCGGATCCATCCATGGTCAGGACGGTGAGATTCCCAGTCCTGAGCAAGTAGAAGCATGGGCTGTAGCTGCTCCTAGACTCAGTTCAGCTCCTAGAAGGCTTTTGGCCCTATCAGTGATAAAAGCCAGCGGTGACCCCAGTGATGTGCCACCACGGGAGGTGAATAGCGTTCAGAAGCTGGCCAGGAACCTGGAGTCACCTCCACCCCCAAAAGGGTCTATACAAATTGGGGTGAAATCCAGCGATAGGCTTGTTCTGGAGGTTTGCGT
Source organism: Rhinoptilus africanus (assembly GCA_013400135.1). Taxonomy (NCBI): domain Eukaryota; kingdom Metazoa; phylum Chordata; class Aves; order Charadriiformes; family Glareolidae; genus Rhinoptilus; species Rhinoptilus africanus. The sequence continues at coordinate 144,801 of VXBO01012254.1, read as the reverse complement.
AGCAGCCGGCAGCATCCCGGGTCCGGTCACTTTCCCAAGGGCTAACTGTTAGTTTATGAGGGGATGGAGAAATTAGAAATTCAATAAGGCCCAGGAATTCTTGCAACTTAAAAGCAGCTCTACAAATGTAGAGAGCGAGACTTGCGGATCATTACCAGGTGAAAAAACATCTTGGTGAAGTATGTGAGCATATGCAAGTAATCTTTTGAGAATGACGTTGAGTCTTTTAGAAAACAAATCGTGGGATAAAAGGTGTCTGCAACTTTATTCTTTTAGTTATGTCTTGTTAACGGGCGTGTTTCCCACAAAGCCCCGTGTGGAAGGCCCAGCACTAACCTAGGTCAAGTTATTTTTCTTAGGATTGTCCTAGCAGCCCTTAAAATAGAGTAGAGCGTTGTTAGTGCAGGGTAATGATTTCCACACAGCTGACTTTAATCCCCTACAACACATCTGAAAACACTTTTCCCGTCCTTGAGCCGTAAATTAAATGACTCGGAACATTTGAGCGCGACGTGGGATCTCTTACCCACTCCGTTAGAAAAACGTGGTTCGTTTTTGCTGGTGCCTGAGCACAAAGCTGTGACTGTTGGTAGCGGGAACCTGCTGCCAGGGTGGCTTGGGGTGGCCGTGGGGGGCTCGTTGGGTTCCCCTGTCCTGGGGGCTGCAGGGGACCCCGCTGCTGCTGGTCCTGCCTGGATGTGGTCACGGGATCAGACCTGGGCATCCCCCGTGCTGCAGTGACTGCCCGGGGCATTGGACTCTCGGCAGTCACTTCTTCATTATTTTGAATTATCTTCTAGACAGACAGAATCATAGTTCCTGTGGAAAAGAGGGGTCTCCTTGTGTAAGCATCAGTGCTTATCAAACTCACAATTTCCAGTTCTGTTTGGCAGGACTGGCGTTTCTCCCAGTCTCCTTTGCCTTTAAAAGGGCCAAATAGAACCTGAATTGTGCCGCATCAGCTTAATTTTAGAGTAGTTGTAGAATCATGGAATGATTTAGGTTGGAAGGGACCTTAAAGCCCCCCCAGTGCCCCCCCCTGCCCTGGGCAGGGACACCTCCCACCAGCCCAGGCTGCTCCAAGCCCCGTCCAACCTGGCCTTGAACCCCTCCAGGGATGGGGCAGCCACAGCTTCTCTGGGCAGCCCAACCTGGGAAGCTGGTCCAGGTGGAAGCTGTGGCCGGGGTCTTTGCTCAGGCCATCGCTGGAAGCTGCACGAGGCCGTGCTGCTTACACCGAGGACTTTTGGCCGCTCTAAAGAACTGGGGGTGAAGCCTGGAGTTTAATCATTAAAAGCACTAACTATGGATGGGCTTCTACGTGCAAACCTAACTGTCCATGTCTTTCATTAGGTGTGGAGATGAGAATTTTGAAAAACACAAGTTTAGCTGCGTTCTGGTACAGCGGGTGTGATCTTTGTTCATTTAGGGGTATGGGAACTGGGACAGTCCAAGTGGAAAGTGCTGGCAGTACTGGCGACCGAATGCTCTGGCTTCACGTAGAGTGAATTTACTGCTGTCGCTCTTATCTTCTGCAATCAGAATCGCTTTCTGAGTCTTGGTTCTTATTTACTGGCAAATTGAAGTCTTCGGGGATCCTTTTAGCTGTGTTTGGCGTGTGGGCTCCAGAGCCGAGGGAAGGGGAATGTCGTAACTGCCCCGTCTCGGCGGCGGTGGGAGCGCACATCGGGCTGAGTCAGTGTAGGGGAAAAACGCACGGAAATTATAACGATGGTCTCTGCCAATGTAATTAGGCATTTTCATTGTTCTGGGCCTCCAGATGAAATTCTCAATGTGGAAGCAATATCCACAGCACTGGATCGTGGCAAGAAGCGAGATGGGTTTGCTAGGAATGCTGCTGTTCCCAGGAAGGCTGGTTTCCTTTGTCCCACCAAAAACAGTTGGAAAGACCAGCTTAAAGTGAATGGTCCCAGCCTAAAATCGAATAATTGCAGTAAAGGTAATTTATCAGAACAAGACATCTAGCTATGAGAAAGAATAGGTTATTCCCTGTTGAAAAAGCTGTGATGGTAGTACTGAGTAATGGTTTGGAATGAAGAAAAAGGTTAAATCCTCAGGGGATGGATCCAAAGTATGTTAAAGCCAGTGGAAGTCTTGGCTTTTGATAGGTTTTGGATCGGACCCTGCCCTTGGTAGGGTTGGTTGGTTTGCTGACGGGTTTAGGTGCAAAATACCAAAGGTAAAAAAAAATCACCTCGAGGATTCCTGGGTTAAAACCGTGCTCCTTATTTTTCAAACTTGGACTCTGCAGATAATTAAACCAAAGTGGAACGTGGTATGTGGCAGGGGCCAGAGTCCGTGGAAGGATGCTCGGCCGCAGGGAGTGATCCCTGCCTGGCAGAACCAGACCTGTTCTCACAAAGCGGTGCATACGCGGATCGTGATGATAAACAGGATGGTTTGCATTTGAAAACTTGTACTCCATGATGCAGTTTCCGTCACCCAGCTCAACCTCTCAGCATCCAGAAAAGCCGGTGTATGTACCTGCGGGACCTTCCCAGGTCCCTGCAGCTCCCTCATGCCCCACGCTGGGCATCGCATCCCAGCCCTGCCCCTAAACGCCTCTGGGGGTAAAAAATGATCAGGCACATGGAAAATCTTGGGACAATGGCAGCGTCCTGCTCTGGCTTGGCAGGACTGGAGGTGTATTTGTGAATGGAAACTCTTTTTTTCAGGGCTTTTTCTATCCAGCACCTGGGTCAAGATGATTCATGCAGGGTCGCGTAAGCCTTGTAGCTGAAAGGCATTTATAAAATTCCTGCAGTGTCCTAGTATGTAGGCCTGCCAGGGAATGGAAAAAAGATAGATAGATATACACGTAATCTGGATACAGTTCAGAATTCCGGGCTGGAATAAAGGGGGAAAGCCAGCAAAACAAGAACCACCCAAAGTCTGTTGACTGATTTCTTCAACTGAAATAAGTTTGTGTCTTAAACTCCACACTAAGGTCGATCCTGAAGAACGGTTTTCAGCTTCGTGGTTTTAACAGCATGGAATGGGCATCTTCTCTCTTTACCATTGTACTATTTCTGAGGATAATTTTAGGCAAACATATATATTTTTTTTCATTCCCTGGTAGGCCTATATACTATATATATGTTTGGGTTTGTTTAGTTTTGTTTTTTTAAGAAGTCTCAGGTTTTGTTGTTTGGGGGATTGGGGGGGGGGTTGGTCTTTTTTAAATCAATTTAAGGTGAGTTTACTTAATTTCCCCTTGCAGAGCCGAAGGGAAGACCTGGTCCCCCGTAGTTCTGGAGGATGGCAAGGCTCAAGCGTACCGGATCAACATAGAGCCAGAACCGCAGGTACGGCCGCAGCAGCCCTGCGCCCCGGCTGCTCTCCCAGCTCGCGTTTCTGGGGAGGGGAGATCCAGATCTGGGACCTGGGAAGCCCTCTGCTCCGCCCACGGTCCTTCCGGGGGTTAAGGAGTTTCTGTACGTGGTTTTAAATTGTCATATATGTTAGACTTTTCCGTGCAGGACTTGCTGTGGGCTGGTAGAGCCCAGGCTCCTGTGGTGAGCCAGAGCCCTCAACTGATCCGGCTTAGACCCCGCTCGGTGGCTGCCCTCTGCCCGGGTCAGGCGTTCCTGAATTGTCCACCAGCGGCGTGAGGAGGCTGGGACGTGCCACCGGGGGAGCACCCAACACTGGACCCCCCTTGGGGCCATGGTCAGGGTTATTATTATTATTGACAGGGCTGTTGGGAGCTCTAAGTGCTGCCCGATGCCGGCCCATCCTGGAGCGCAGCGTGCCCAGGGTCTGTTTGCACCTGCCTCAGCCGCCCTGCCTCCGTCTCGGCTGCTTCCAAACTCCGCCGCACCCTCCTAATCCCGTGGCGGTGAGTCACGTCACGTGGCGGTCGATGATTATTTTTTTGTGTGTGAGGACAGTCTCTTTTTTTTTTTTTTTTTCCCCTTCTGTTTCACTCCTTTCTCTTCCTTCTCTCTGTTTTGCTTGTCTCTTCCCTCTACCTTCAGCTCTTTCCCTCCACCCTCCTGATGGCACCCTGCCGGCAGCCTGCCTTCCCACCCCATCGTCTCCAAGAGCCGGGGCGAGGGCAGCGCCGTCTCCAGCAGCAGCCTGCTACCCGGAGGTGATGGACCTGGGCAGGCTTCCATCCTTCCTACCCGTCTCTTCACTTGGTAGCAAGGTCAAAGATGACTCTCGTTCTCCTTTGACTCCTCAAAGGAAGAGGAATGGTGTCTCGCTTCTCCCTTTCTGCCTCTGAGTTAGCTGGCTGTTGGGTTTTTGGATGTGCTGGTCCATGATGCGTGGTGTAGAGGTATCTGGGGAATGAGGAGATGATGAGGGATGGAGACCAGGAGGAGCGGATGAGGCAGAGGGGAGCTCCTGCTGTCTTGCTCCTCTTCGGACGGCCTCTAAGATGATGTGCGTGCTGCCAGCTTTGCCAGGGCACACAAGGTAACGGATGGCAGGACTGAAGCCTGCTGAGACTTCTCACTGCTGCAGGTTGGCCAACCCCTCCCAGAGCAGCAGCAGAGGCACCAGAGCAGCTTGCAAGCCTTGGAAAACAAAAGTACATCAGTTCAGGCTGACAAAAAGACTTCTACAACTGCCACAGCAACGTGAGAACCCTCCTGTGCTGATGCTGAGATTTCAAATATTGCTTGTATGGTTTCCTGCTCCACTGAGGTGGTTTATGTTATGGGCTGTTTCGTGACAGCCTTTTCTCCACTCTCACAAAGTGCCCACCTGCAGATGCCGCTGGCTTTGGATTGCTGCTCGTTCCTGGAGGTGGCTCTTTGAGCCCCACAGCCCTTCCTCAGGTCACTCCAGAAGAAATACAAGACCTGCAGGGAGGGAAGGGGGCGGGATGATGCTACAAGGAGTGGTGTTGGTGTCGTTTCCCATCAGTGAGGAGTGAGGAGAGAGCACTGGCAGCAGGCTCCCAAAAGTCATGAAGAGGGGACCTGTATAGTCATAGAATCAGAGTGGTTACAGTTGGAAGGGACCTTAAAGCCCCCCAGTGCCCCCCCTGNCCCAGCGGAGCAGAGGGGCAGAATCCCCCCTCGCCCCCTGCCCACGCTGGGGGGATGCACATCGCCAGCTCATGTGGAGCTTCTCCTCAGCCAGTTTCCACCCGTGAATCTATCAGCCATTGCAGCCATGTAGGAATTTGCAAATATTTTGCATTCCTGCCCGGGCACAGCGGGCAGAGGGGCTTTGCTGCTGGCACTGTGTAACGGCAGCAAACCCACCCCAGTACCGGACACAAGCGACTGGTGGGTCTGCTCGCCTGTCCTGCCCTGACTGACAGAGCAGGGTGATCTGTCTGCCTGGGCTTTGAGTTCTGGCCATGTTTGCTTCATTCATCAATTACAGCAATCTTTTCTGACAGATATTTTTTCTTAATAGACTTTGATGTGCCCAAAACCCTATGAATAATATTAAATGAGGACCAAATGTGCAGCAGTCCCCCTGCCAGATACAACATTTCTGAGGTTTAATGCAGATTGGATTTGAATCTGACTATTAATATATGTTACAGATGGACCTTTTTAAAAATTAGGCAGTTACAAAGAGTATACGAGGGGGGCAGGGCTGGATTTTTCCTGAATGCAGACTTACACTGGGAATGTCTCAATCTGGGGAGTACTTGGTGGGTGTAACAGACGTGTTTGCGGCAAGGCACTGCGAGGGGCGTGTGAGAATAAGGAGGTAGAGACAGCAGATTCCCGCGTTTGCTCTTTTTTTCAATGGCTGTATCTCCACGTTGTCTCGCATAATGGCTTTTCCGGCCTCCCAGGGAGGAGGTGAAGGAGGTACCATGCTCACAGTAGAGGATGCTTGCTGGGTTTGCACCCGAGGTGCGCTGGTTGACTCTTCTCCTTCCCCAAACCGACTGTGCCTTCAGCGTGGCTCACACCGATGGCTCGGGATGTGTGCCAGCAGCTCTCCTAACCCCTGCCTGGTGGCAGATGTTCTCTGACTTGCGTGACACCAAGGGCGATCATCAGCACCCAAGAGCGCAAACCCTTGCAGCAGGCATCCCGTCCCCGGGGAGCGGAGATCCCGGTCATGGCTGGAGATCCCCCTGGAGCAGTGCCATGTGGCCCAGGGCTGTCCTGTGCTGTCTTCATTCAGCCCCTGTAGCAAAAGCACTTCTTAGACTGTGAGAAAGAAAGACTCGTTGTGAAGTAATAGCTTGGCGCAAAGTGTGCAACCTTGAGGTGCATTTCCTCGCATCTGGAAAAGAGCCGTCTGCTTCGAAACACGGGGGGAAAAAATCTGCTGGAATTCTGCCCTCAAATCACAGAAATAGTTTTGGGGTTGTTCCTTGAAAGGGTTTTGAGAGTTTCACCCCAACTGGCCTTTCCAATAACGGGGAGCACAAGTCTTTCCTTCCTCCAGGTTTTACTCTATCAACTTTTCCATCGTCCTGGGCAAAGATGTCTTGGAATTGTTTTGACTTGTCACTACAGCAATTCTTACTAGACTAAATCCGTGTGATTTCTAGGAAAGCAGGTGCCCTACAATTACATTTTAGTTTGTTTAGGTGCAATCTTTGTCTTGAAGGCAGCGAGGTTTGCGCTTATCCTTTGTGCAGGGGCGGTTGGAAGGTACGGAGCGGCTGCTGAGCTCTCCTCTCTTGATAAATCTCCTGTGGTTTGACAGTTGCGCTTTGTGGAATACCCCTACTCAGAGACCAAGAATGTAATCAATCCTCCTTATTAAAACTTGGATTAATATGATGACTATGGGGAATAACTGCCCTCGCAGCTGAAGAAGTTGGAAGTGGAAGGAGCTGCTTGTTCACAACGGGCAGAAATGACACTGAACAGGATGTTAGTGAGTCACCTTCGTGAAATAATGGGTTTTTTTTAAAAGCAGACTTTGGTTATCAGCTAGTTACACTATACAAGTCTGTCTTTGACAGCAGGGGTCTATGGAGGAGGACAGAAACTCAGTGACATTCAAACTTGTGTCCTCACTAACAAAGGACGGTGTCTTTGTCAGACCCAGCCGTGAGTGATGGTGGGCCCCGGGGGGATGCTGCTGGTGCATGAAGTCAGCATTCCCATCACGCAGACATGACATTGCCGCTGACGTGTTGGGGTCTCTGGTCTTGCTTTGCCACCGGCTGTTTGCTCAGTGCTGGCATCGCTGTGGGCACCATCCCCGGCCATCCCTCCCTGGTAGATGGGGAGAGCAGGAGCGCTGATCCATCAGTTCCTAGAAATCCCACTGTCTTCAGCTTCTTGCAGCGTGAGCTCGCTAGTCAAAATACCGCCATGTGGTGCTAATAAAAGGAGAGGATGTTTGTTTTCTTGACCGTTCCCATACTGCCAGAATTGGCAGCTTTCTGGCCCGGGGGGGGCTGGAAACGTGGGCTTTGAGCTGTGGGGCAGAGCCCCGTCAGTGCTAATTGACAGTAGATCAAGTGTCTGGGTGGGAGAATAATTGCAGCAGAAATTAAATTAGTAGCACGTAGCCGGAGATGGAATAGGATGGGAGTCCTCCCAAACCTGGACACTTGGCTAAAATAAGCGACGTGGGGTGAAAGGCTGGGTTTCCTCCGGCCGCCCGGAGAGGGAGAGGCACTTCCCATCAGCCCTGTCCCTGCGGGAATGGCATCCCAGTGCCACCCGGCTGGCAGAGCAGCACCCAGATCGGTCCCGGGGCAGGGATGGGGGGTTGGGTTGGTGCTCCTGGTCCCACTTGCCTTGGTCCTCTCTCGTCCTGTGCCCCGTGGACTTTCCAAGCCCAGCCATCAACTGAGGGGTGAGCTCTGAGCCGTGGAGAAGAGCTGGTCCTTCCGTAGCACAGGGGAGCTGCACAGGAGGGATGAGATGTTTCTCCTCATCGCTTAAGGTTGTTTCTATAATGTGTTATTTTGTGCTTGACACCAAATTCTCAGCCTGTAGGGGTTCATGTTAGTTTGCTCTGACTAAAATCAGGCGCAAGGCAGGCAGCTTGCCGTGTGAAGACACCAACCAGGACGGGCTGAAGAGGAGGAAGTGGGGCCAACTTCCGTCTACCATCGCTATTCAAGCAGCCTGAACCAGGTAGTGCAAGGAACCCAATGCCACGTGTCAGCCAGGCCAATGGAAATGCAAACGTAGAATCATTGAATGGTTTGGGTGGGAAAGGACCATAAAGATCATCCAGTGCCCCCCCTGCCCTGGGCAGGGACACCTCCCACCAGCCCAGGCTGCTCCAAGCCCCGTCCAACCTGGCCTTGAACCCCTCCAGGGATGGGGCAGCCACAGCTTCTCTGGGCACCCTGGGCCAGGGGCTCACCCCCCTCACAGCAAACAATTTCTTCCCAATATCTCATCTAAATCTCCCCTCTTCCAGTGTAAAACCGTTCCCCCTTGTCCCACAGCTCCCCTCCCTGATCCAAAGTCCCTCCCCAGCTTTTCTGGAGCCCCTGGAGGGACTGGAAGGGGCTGGAAGGTCTCCCCGGAGCCTTCTCTTCTCCAGGCTGACCCCCCCCAGCTCTCTCAGCCTGTCCCCACAGCAGAGGGGCTCCAGCCCCCCCAGCATCTCCGGGGCTCCTCTGGCCCCACTCCAACAGCTCTGTGTCCTTCCTGTGCTGGGGACTCCAAACCCAGATTTGCTCTGTTAGAAGTCCTGTTGCTGGGCTTTGGTCTGTGTGCCCGCAGGAGTGTGGCACTGGCGGGCAGGGCACGGCTGACCCCACGTCCTGGTGCCCGGCTGAAGACCTGCTGCCTCCCGTCGCGCGTGTCCCCCAGGCAGCGTGGTCTCTGCGGCATCGTTCCCGTGAGCTTCTCATACCTCCCCTGACCTCAGAAATAGCTACGTCGTAATATTGTCAGTCTACTGTACTGCCGATCATACTTACTCCTAATTAACAAAAAAAACAATAAATCACATGTGGGCTTCAGGTGTCCCAGCTCTGGGCAGCTGGGGACAGCAGTGGTGTCCCACAGTGGAGCAGGGAGAGTGGTTTGCTGCTAATGCATCCCTTAGCAGCGATTTTAACAGCTTTAAAAATGTCTTAGTCTTACATTTATTTCTTGGTTTCGGTGGATTATCATTACTTTTTTATTAAGGATGAAGAACTCCTCATTTGATTAATTGGCTCCGAGTATTGCCTGAAGTTCTCAGTGGGTGTTGCGCAGGAAACTTCCATATAATATTTGCAGCAGCAAATGTTTTAGGCCAGACTCATTTCTGTTGACCGGGGGGCGGGGGGTTAAAGCTTCCTTGCTGGAAAGGTGGAATTTCCTTTCCCAGGGTGAGCGACCTTCTTTCCTCCCCTGGGCGGCAGCTCGGGATGGGCCACGGCCGCTCCTGGGGAAGCTCTTGCTGGGACCCTCGGCTCCACCAGCTCCCCATAGGCATCGGCTGGGGCTCTCGGGGCGGAATGGGGGGAAAACGTCTGCCTCGTGCTTTGGGGAAAACAAAGGATGAGCTAATGCCCTGGCACGGGAGCAGGTTCCCGTCGCTTGGGAACTCCCAGCGTGTTGTTTGAGGGCTGATTTAATAACAGAAACATGCTGGATCCTGACGGCTGCTGTAAGCGGTGTCAGCCTTGGACTGCGGGTATTCAATCCGCCTTTCACACTCAAATATCAGCGTTTGTGCACCACCAAAATCTGATTTCTGACAGGGTGATTTACTGGGTGAAGAGGTTACACACAAGTTGGCGTGCACTTGTGTTTATTTTTTTCCTGTGAGACAGTATTGAATCATTTGAAAGCAAAGGCATTTTCTCACTGCCACTGTGGTGTGTCAAACTGTTGTAGCTGTCACCTTTTCTGTGAAGTCCTCTATATAGCTCTTCGATATAAATCAGTATCTTTATTAAGTGAGCTCCAATAATCCTGGTATATGAAAAAGGAAAAAAACCAATCTTAGAATGAAGGGGAAAAAAAATGGGAGGGGAAACTTCAAAATGGTGTTTTCTTCTGTCCAGGTAGCAAACTTGAAGAGTTTGCTTTTATCAAAGACAAATAGGAGCTTTATTAAAACACTAACGATGTGAGTTGATGTAGGACAAAATGGAAAATTGGATAAGGAGCTCACACAGATAAATGCCCTATTATTTTCCTTGATAACATCAGTTTCAGTGATGACTCTGGTAACACAGGTAAGGAAACTGCTTGTGTACTCAGAAATGACGAGTGTTTGTTCGGAGCACGCCTGTAGGTCAGCGTTTCTGTTCTTATCCGTTGGGAAAAATACCTCACCCCCTTTCATTTGTCCTTGTTGCTCACTTAAGATGAATTAATTGCTCTTTGCAGTCACTGTTGTGACCTGCTGGGGTGGGACCATGCAGAGAGAGCCCTCCCCGCGTGGCTGGGTGCAGGGGGAATATGCTGGGTGCGGGAGGGATGCTGGGCGTTGGTGAGGGATACGGGGTGCAGGGGGAATATGCTGGGTGCGGGAGGGATGCTGGGTGTTGGTGAGGGATACTGGGTGCAGGAGGGATGTTGGGTGCTGGGGGAGGATGCTGGGTGTCAGAGAGAGATGCTGGATGCAGGAAGGACGCTGAGTGTGGGTGAGGGATGCTGGGTGTGGGAGGGATGCTGGGTGCAGAGGGAATATGCTGGAATATGCAGAGGGAAACGCAGCCAGTATATCCTGTGCCCTCCAGTTCAGCAGAGCCCATGATCCCTGGCTATCTTGCTTTTTTATGAAAGTGTTAATAAAAGCAAGACATTTGTACAAAGCCCTCCTCTGTCTGCTTGTTAAACACCGCCTTGCACCGCTGATATTAAAAACATGCCCTCTGCCCTGGAGCAAGCGAGATAAATGGAAACACATTTTAATCATTCTTGCCGGTCTTGGGTAGCTTTTTTCCACGGCCGCGGATTTTTAGGAGACCGCTGGGGAGCCAGGTAGCTTAAGGGATAAAGTCATGGCATTGCAGCTCCAGTCCCTCTTGAGCTCTTTAAGTCTCCCAAGGGCTGTGGCTGCGCCGGGGGGTGAAGCTGTTTGCGGGGGCCGCGGGGGGCCAGCAGCCACTGGAGCCTTGCTGGTGGCCATCAGCATGACTGCACCGGGGGGGAAAAGTGTTTGCTCCTTAGGAAGGGTCTGTGTAGCTTCTTTCTCTCTAGTTGTGAGAGGTTGTCCCCGGGTTAGATGTGTGCTGTACAATAGGTAGTGCAGAACACGTGCAAATGTAGAGCTGGAATGTTTTCCTAGCTTAGCCTAAAACCACTTTTTTTAATAATACTTCATTTTACATCACAAAGCTGCTTCTTGTGAGAGCTCTCCTTCAGAGAGGGGTGGATGTCTTCCTCCTGGAAGTTAAGAAATTCCCAGCCATCCTTTACAAATGGTTTAGAAATTTCCCCATCCATGCAAATACCTTTTGGATGACTCTTGCCAAGGCTGCTGTAACACTGTCAAACGCAACACATCGTTTGTTGCCCAGAGTAGCTGTGGCAGACCACCCAGTGCCCCCCCTGCCCTGGGCAGGGACACCCCCCACCAGCCCAGGTTGCTCCAAGCCCCGTCCAACCTGGCCTTGAACCCCTCCAGGGATGGGGCAGCCACAGCTTCTCTGGGCACCCTGGGCCAGGGGCTCACCCCCCTCACAGCAAAGGATTTCTGCCTCACATCTCATCTCAATCCCCCTCTTCCAGTGTAAAACCCTTCCCCCTCGTCCCACGGCTCCCCTCCCTGCTCCAGAGTCCCTCCCCAGCTTTCCTGGAGCCCCTTGAGGGACTGGAAGGGGCTGGAAGGTCTCCCCGGAGCCTTCTCTTCTCCAGGCTGACCCCCCCAGCTCTCTCAGCCCATCTTCCTCAGCCTGTTCACTGCCATAACAGCAATTAAATGGAAAGCCACGGAGACTTTCATATAATGCTTTTGCTGTAGCTTGCAGGGCTTTCAGCAGAAACTGCATCAAGTGAGAGCTTTAAAATGAGCCTGACGGCTGGGTCCAAGACCACTTTAGCAGTGCTTGCAGTGGCTGCGCCTCTGCCTGCTGGGACATGACCCACGGGTGTTTTCCAGCATGTCCAAGACCCGGCACAAGGCCATGGGGCTCGTTTTGAACCCCTGTCCCGAGATCTCACCCAGGGTGCACTAAGAGCCATCCTGTCCTGGGGCGGGCTGGGGCTCGGCCAGGCTCCAGCTTCATGTTTCACCTCAACGTTGGCTGTGGCCTTTTAACTAAAAGACCATCTGATCGTACGGGTTTGGTCTCTTGCTTAGTGAGGTCTGAAAAATGAATTTGGTGTTTAGCTGAGGACGGTGAAAGGAGTGTAGTAAGGTGGACATGATGGATGAAGTTTTTCTTCAGACCGTGGTATATGCTGAAAGAGGAACTTGGCAGAATATCTGAAATCCGTCTCATAAAATAACCCACACGCTCTGTTCGTCCAGCTTCAGCAGACTACAGCCCCCCCCCCTTTCTTATCGGCTCATCTTCTGAGCTGAGCTAAATAGTGGGATTGTACTTACTAGAGTTTTTTAAAGGTAGATTGAAGCCTGCTCTGTCTATAAAACCGGCATCTTGACAGGAGATCTGAATTGTGCCCGTAGGGACATATGTGTTAAAATGTGCGTAGCTTTTAAAATGTCTCCTTTCCCCCCAGTTGTGGGGGCAGCCTTTGACATAAGGGTTTGATACAGGACTTCCTTCGAGGCAGTGAGCTGGAGAATCAATCCTGCTCCTGCGGACACTGTAAATCTGTTATTGGTGTTCGAATGAAAACCGTGCTCTTCATCCCATATAGCTCCGCTGTGGGGTAATAGTAAGATTTCCGTTGCTGGGACTTTGGAACCAGTTTATCAGAGGCAAAGGTCTGTCTTTGCTGTTGAAAAGGTGGGGGGAGGAGAGGCAGGGATCGCTGGGCTGCAGTTTCCTTCTGTGCAGAGGCTAAATTTCAGTCGTGAGGCTGTCGGGATATGCTAGGATGTGTCGGGATCTGCTAGGATGTGTCGTGGTGTCGGGATATGCTAGGTTATGTCTTCAGGCTTAATTGCTTGTCGCATTTGCATGAAAAAGGACGTGCAGCACTGAAGGCAGTAAAATCTCTCCCACAAAAAGCCCTGTGCCAGGAGAGATCAGGATCGGGTCACCGAAGCCCAGCTGTACCCCTTGGGTCACGACAAGGCAGCCGTGGGCAGAAATTGCACCTTTGCTCTGAGCTCGTCCCGTCGAGCCCTGGGCAACCAGCGGTGCCCGGCACCCAGCGGGGAAGCCTTGAGTCCATCACCAGGCTGTCTGGGCACATTGGACATCAAGCACGGTGGGAATGGGTCTCAAACTGCTGCTCAGCGTAGCGGGATCCACGATGGCTCTAAGCCGACCTTCCTTCGGGTCTACCTATTGAGGCAGATGGTCTGGTGGTGTCCTAATAACGATAACAGCGACAGAGGAGCGTTACCCCAGTTCCGCAGAAAAGCGGTCTTGCCCGCTCCTCTTCCGTGGTAGGCAGCTGAGGGACTGAGGCCATGGACACAGCGTTTGGCCATGTGTTGCAGAGAGAGTTGGAGAAGCGCTGGCCGGCTCTCCTGGAGCTCTGCTGGGCTCCATTATCCGAGCCCGGAGCGAGGGAGAGGGAAGTCAAACACCGGTGAGGAGCTGGAGCGCTTGGGCTCGTCCTGCCGCCGCTGGAGGATGGACACAAGTAACCAGGAGTGCTCACAAAGGTGCCCCGTCCGGGAGAACCCGTGGCCACGGGATGCTTTGCCCTCCTGGAGCACAAATAGCAGCGCTGGCATCCCTAATTCGGCATTTTGGCAGCAAAGGCCGGGCTGACACTGCCTGATGGTGTTCTGGACTTAGGAAGAGAGTGGGTCTGAAGCACATCAAACAGAAAGCTGCTTTGGGCTGAGCCAGGCTGTTAATGACCTTCAGCTCTGCTCAGGTCTGATGCGGCGCATCTTCCTAAGGAGCTCAGGGCTGGCTCTCCTGGGCTCAGGGAAATGGTCATCTTGCGGGCCATCCCTGCAGCGGCTGGTCCTGTCTCTGCGGATCTTCTCCCACTGCACGAGATATGCGGCTGGAAGGTGTAATTCCAGAGGTGTGTTGGGCTCTGTGCTGGTGAGGCTGCTCCCAGGGAAGGTTTCTCATGTGCCAAAGCTGCCATTGCTCAAAGCTCTTCCAGATGGTGTAGGTGCTCACAGGGAGGTTGTAGGAGCCAACACTGGCCTCTCAAATTAGCAATTTTCAGTTTTGATCTCTGTCTGATAGTCTGGAAAATGAGATGAATTATTTTTTGTACTTCTGGTCTTTTGAGGGTCTCATTTAAAACACTGTGCAGTGGATGAGCTTTAATTGCTTTGGATTGGAACGTGAAGTCTGATGTTCTGTAAAGCTGTGTCTAACACCTGTGGTCTCTAGAGCGGAAGACTTGTAGTTTAAAAAGGCTGGAAGGAAAAACAGGGAATTTTGCAAAATGTCAAAAAAAAAAAATCCTTATTTTTCCCCCTTAAGAATAAGAAAAATTGAGGCAGCAAATTAGTCAAACTTTAGGAAAGTAAGGTTGGATGTATTTGATCAAAGTGTATCAGAATAGAAATGCGAGTTCCCAAAACTCTCAAGAAACCGTGTCTGGTGTAGCATATTCTCTGAGGGCGAAGGACAATTAACTCCCGCAGCTCTTGAGAGCACGGCTGAGCACGGGGGACCGCAGTTTGCCAGGAGAACAGCTTAGGCTTAAATCCATGTGTTAAACTCTTCCCAGCTTTGGATCCCAACGTTACTCCTGCTAAGCAGGCAGCTGAAACTGCCTGCTCGCCTTAAAAACTTGCATTTTAAAAATCTGAAGAGATTTATGCTTTTTGTTGACGCTACAAAAGGTGGCTTCAAACTCTCTCCAAAAGAGACGGGGACTGAGACTCTGAGACTGATTTTCAGACCTTTTGAAAATTCCTGGTTGGCCACATGTTTTCCTACTTATGGGAAGACTTATTGCAGCAGCGATTAGCTTGATAGAAGCATTTAATTTTTGAGTCTTCTGTCCTATTAGTGGTTTGACTAAAAACCCTGAGGGACAAAAAGTGACTCCAGCGGAGTCAGGGGCACAACTGCAACGAGCGGGCAAAGCCTGTCTTCATCCTTGGTCCCTAGAGTCCGCGTCAGCTCTGCGTGCTGGAGCCATGGAGTGTTTTTGTATTTCTGTTGGAATCTTCAGCTCGCTTCTTTTAATGCTCCCCTCTATGCTTCCTGAAATTGGAAACGATACGTCCTGTGAAAAGCATTTGAACTTCATTACTTTGCTGACCGTGCTCATGGCCATGTCTGGGCATCCCGCTGTAGCTGAGCGAAATACCTTCAGCTGATACGGGGGGAAAAGAGATTTGCAAATAAGTAGGAGTGGAGCAGAGGGACTTGCTAGAAGTTGAGTAAGTGCTTGTAGGAGAAGGAAGGAAAAAAAGCTGTCCCTATTTCTGGCTATTTGAGGAATTCCCAGGATTAAATCCGAGGAACCTGTCATTCAGCATCTTTCCCTTAAATATAAAAGGAAAATTGTTCCTTTCGTGCTCTTGATGCTGCGTTGTGTGGTGGGGGCATCTGAAAACCACTTAAATTTCTCTTTTTATCTTAAAAAATGCTGGCACCTAAGAACGTGCCACCACAACGTCTGCACGCCCGCCTGGATTCCTGCACCTCCGGGTTGCCTTTTCCTTCTGCTGGAAATAGTTTGTTGGGATATAAGTACAGTACCAGTAAGGGCAGCCCTTACCTGTGCGCGATAAAACATGGGCTGTGCTTGTGCAACGCTGATAAATGTGTCTGGAGGAGGAGGAGGAGGAGGAGGAAGGGTTTTGATGCGGTCATGCAAGCTTTTCCTCTGGTCCTTCCTTGCCCTGGTGGGAAGGGATAGGCTGGGGGTCTCCAGCAAGGTGGTGACCAGAGAAGGTCGGTCCAGATGGGCAGTGGCCGAGAGCCCTCGCGGCGCGTCGTGCTGCCCTCCCGTACTGCAGCCGCACAAAACACCACCCCAAAACCCACCTGCTCCCAGGAACTGGGGCTTCAAACAGCTCCTTTCTAGCTCTGCCTCCTGTTTATCTGGTGTGGGACGGCTGCGAGAATCGTGTTTGCCAGGAGCGGGGAGGCCTGCGCTCCAGGAGCTCCAAATGCTGCGTGTCAGGAGGTTGGTTACGCTTCGTAATTGATGGTCCTAGAAGGCAAGCGTGAGAAAACAGATTGCAAGTTTCTGTTTCGTAGGCTGAAAGGCTTCTCCTCGGTGAAATTTCGCAGGCCAGCTCTTAGGAAGGGTTTGCAAACCCTCTTAATTTAAGAGAGACCATAAAAAGCAGGAAGAAAAGCCAGCAGAGAAAAGCAAATTAGGTCCCGAAGGGGGGGAATTTTTTTCTGATCTCGAATTTGAGAACTGGAAAGAAATCCATCTGGTTCTAGGTTTCCAAGAACGAACGCGTGAGTGTTTTGCACAATGCGAAGCCTTGCAAAGGTCTCATGGGAAAACGCTGAAACAGGCTTTGGGATGAGAAAAAGGAGATGGAGCTCAGTCCCAGGAACAGCTTTTTGTGCAACAGGGAAGTTTTGCAGCAGAGAAAACGAGTGAGAAGAAAGGCAAAGACTGGTGTGCTCCCAGAGGGGTAAATACTTTCCCGTAAAGCCATTAACTGCCCCCAAGATGAGACACAGCTCTCCAAAGCCTGCAAAGAAGTAGGTGGAAAAGGCTGAGGGACATCCATTGCTTATCTCCGTGGTCTCAGCCTGGTAGGTGTTGAGGTAGCAGGAGCACTGTGAGGTCAATCAGGAGGAGCCTGTTGATCCCTGTGGATGCTACTGGGTCCCCTGTGGCTTCCTGGCATGGTGGAGCAGACATGGGAGAGATCCTACCACCACAAGCATCCTCCTCCCGCGGGGACAGCAGCCGGTGGTGACCAGGGATGAGGAGCAGCTTGGCAGCGCAGGGAGGGCTCTGAAACTCCCTGTTCCCGTCACCCTGCTTTCATGGCTTTTGGAGAGCATCCAAGCAAGGAGTTTCAGCTTTACAGCCACATTTGCTCTTGATGGACAAATTGCCGGGATTAACAGGAAGGAATGGCCAACGCTTTACAAACTACCCTGGATTAAAGCAAGTCCGTGGAGATTATGGTCTCCCGGTCCTTTGATGGAGGAGGTTTTCATGCCAGAAATAGCCGCCGTGCCCCCCGGTGAGGCTCAGGGTGTCCCTGGTGTGGAGGAGCCCGCGGGAGCAGAGGACTGGGCCCTGATGCACAGCTAATTAACGATAATGGCTTTTTAAAAGCATAACTCTATAGCTCACAATGGCATTCCAGGCAGCACAGCCCATTGCTTTTTTCCCCGAAATGTTTATGATCCTTCTTTTCCCCTCTGCGTCACAGCTGAAAGCGTTTTCCTTATTTCCCTTGAAATCATAATGTAAATCTGGGAGTTGGAAACCCATAGCCTGGTTGGTTTGTTTTTTTTTTTAAAGAATATAAATTTGGGAACAGTTAAAATTATATTACTCCTGGCAGTGAAATTCCTTTTTTAATAGATAATTTGAAGTGATTCTCTTGGAAGCAGCTTTCCCTGCGTGTATGTGCCTGCACGGTGCGGAAAGAGCCGAGCCGAGAGGGCTCGGGGCGGCCGTCGGGGCTCCCAGACCGCTGGCAGTGCAGGAGCTTGCCGGGGGCTGCTGTTTTTCAGCCAGTGGCAGAAAAGAAAAAAAAATCCTCAAAGGCACTATTTTGGAGTTCTTAATTAAGCCCGGTTTTTATCAATGGGAGTTTTGCCTTCGGAAGAACTGAAGGATTGGACTTTCCAGACCTTTTTCTAGCAGGATCTGGTTTTTATTCCTCTTAGCCGCTCGTTTTTACAAGGCTTGGGAGCACCAGTGTTTTCTGCTCTGCACCAGTGATAGACATTTGTTTCCAATTAGTATTTATTGAATTATTTTAGGCAAAAGTAAGCTTTGTATCACAGCCCCGCAATATGCCCTTTGTTATTTGTTCACAGGACGGTGTTTTCTGTTTCTGCTTGGTTTTTGCATCCCCTCCAGTCTACTGAAAAGCTGGAGCAAGGCATCGTCGCGGGGGACCTGCCCCCAAAGATTAAACCAGATTAAGCAGATTACAGCCTCTTATACAAGCATCTATTTCTTCCCTCGCTTTGGGCGTGTTTCTGGCTCGCACGGCTGGAAATAGCAGGGTGTCCTTAGGCTGTGTCCGGCTTTCTGCTGCTCTTCCCGGTGGCTGGCATTAGCCCCGCTCTGGGGAAGGGGGTGCTGGTGGCTCCCCAGGCTGAGCCGGGTGGTTCGTGGCAAGATTAGCCGCAGGTACTGTTGGATTTATGGGTGTGCACCAGGCTGGCGAGCAAAGCCTTGGAAAAACACATAGGTAATGTTTTACGTAGGTGAAATAATATGGAAAACTTGTGTTTTAATGGCATCTGAGTTCCTGACTTGAGGTCATACGGCAAAAATATTTCCGTAGTTTGCCTTGGGAATTAAAAAGCCCATGAAAATATGAATCCCGAGCTAAACCCTTGACCGGTGGGTTTCTCACACTGTTAACGACTGACCTTATGTTGGGAGAAAACCTCCCAAAACGAACAGGGAGGCGTGTGGACAAGGGTAGTTGGAAATGAGGGAATATAACCAGGAGTGGCCCCTTGGCTCCGGGTCTTGCCCAGGCTGTGCCCGTGGCTGCAGAGCTTGGGGTTTATCACGTTTCACTGATGTAACTCGGGAGCGGTTGCCCCGCGGCCGGGAGAGCGATAAGTGCTCTCGGAGTGATGTAAGGCGAAATGAGAAGCAGACTCGCTGCCTTTCTTTTGCGGAAATAACAAATATGCTTTTACAGGAGAATAAATGCGGAATACTTGGCGGCGGCTCGCCGAGGAGAAACAGGCAAGTTCGTTTGGTGGGAGACCAAGGAAAGCGGCACGGATTCAGCAAGATTTGACTGCAGGTCAAGCCTAAGTTTTCCTGCTGCATATCTCTGTTTTCCATAGGACATATAAAATATTATCACTGCGAACTGCACGTCCCAACGCAGCCTCTCCATGTGTGTCATACTAAAATGATAAATCTTACAGGTTCTTCTGCTTTTTCTTCTCTTCCAGGACAACGGGCCTGCCCAGAGCAGGAGGACGATGCCCCACGGGGCTGGGGGCAACCCCGTGGACACCAAGCAGACGGTGAACGTGCAGCACCACCACCCAACCCGGCTCTACACCAACAGCGGCCCCGAGGCGGCTCTGCCGGGCCAGCTGAGCGGGCTCCACATCGCCCCTGCCCAGAGGTAGGAGGACATCCTTGCCCACGCTCTGGGTACCGCCGCTCGCGGTGCAAATTCCCTTTCGGGTGGGGGCTGTTGGGGCTGCGGTGCTCCCACAGCTCCAGAGGCGCCGGGTGCAGCTCCTGCTCTGTTAGCCAGGTGCAGATGGGAGGAAAAAAACTTTAAAAGCAAAAAAAAAGAGGTTTTGGAGATGCTAAGTTTGGAACAGAGTGGCCACGTGTACGTATGTAGCAACTGCCACAGCGAATTTAGGCTCATGTTGCTGAAGCAACGTTCAACCATTTATCTCGGAGGTGGGTGAAGGTGCTGGTTTTCCAGATCCACATAAGATCCTTCCGCTGCCAGTGGGTGGAGGTGGATTAGCGGCATGAAATCCAGTCCCCAGGCTGGGATTAAAGCCAGGGAGTGTCACAGACATTAGTATCCTGGTTTTTCAAAGTATATATTCAAGGCGGGATGGAAGAGGTTTGCCCTCCTAGGACCAGGGATCACGATTCCACAGAGCCCGGAGCGAACACTTGGCCTGGGAGCGGGAGGGATCCGCAGAGAAAATTAACACCAGTAAACTCGGGATGTTTAGAAACGTTAAGCTCTGCTCCATGCAGCTGTCCGGGAGGCTGGGAAATAAATAATGCTCGTAGGAAAGAGAAAGCTTTTGTGTAGCCAGGAACAGTTTGGGTGGATCACTCGGACGCTGAGGCAGGCCAGGCTGTGGGCTGGGACGCTGTCGCACAGCTTACGCTGCTGCTGATTTATGCTCCTCCAGACTGGCAAAATACTCTGCAAGAAAGCAACGTCTGCATCGAATACAAAGAGGGAAGAGAGTTTCTTTTCAGCTCAGGAACTCTGTGCCTGCACAAAATTCATATTTCAGTGACGCTGTGAGCCAGCTTATTCCCTCCCTGTGCTGCTCCAGGAAAGTTGATGAAGTTGGAAAGAAGAGAACAGCACAAAAAAAATACGGAGAACAAAATCTGATGTTATCTGCGTGTGAGCCAGCAGGCGGGAGATTCACTTGGGTGTTTGAGTGGAATTGGGTCAGAAGCGCATTCGTTTTGAATTCGGACTTGATCGGGTCGGACTGGTCAAAACCTGCCCTTTTTCACGGAAAAGGTGTGGATTATGCAGGAGGGGGCTGTAGGACGGCATTAGGCGCTCGGGGCACGCGGGGAGGGTTTGGGCTGGCCAGAGTCACAGGGGTCGGTCCTCTCCTATGGCAGCGGCACTTCTGCCCCTCGTCTCGAGAGGTCGGAGCCATGGGAGAAGCTGGTGGGTAACTCCCAGAAAACAGAGCTTTATTTTTTCCTTTGTTTGAAAGCGAATTTTCTTTTTCTTTCTCTTTTTTTTTTTTAATTTTATTTTTTTCCTGAGGGGGCGTGAATATAATGCTGGTGGAGTAAATGAGTCAGATGATGGCTGAAGTCTCTGACGGGGCTCAGGGCTCTTGATATTTTTATTGGTTTTATAATGACCTGATGACCTTCTCCTTAAAAAGGAAAAGGAGCCCCTTCTCCCAAAGCCCTGCTGGGCTGCGGGGCCGCAGTGAAGCACAACAGCACTTGAATCCGTCTCTACTCAGCAGGACTCTTAAACATGTCCCCAAAATATTTTTGATTCCGAAGTAGGCTTTTCATGGTTTGATGTATTGAATGAGCTGGAAAAATGGTTTAAATTACTATTTGTTGTCTGTTGTACGCCAGTCAGGCCGCACGCGGACAAGGAGCAGCTTCAGGTCTGGATGCTGAAGGTGGCATGGGGTAATTAGGGGGCTGCTCTCGTGTCCCGTCCTCGGGGGTGGTCCCGTTTCGGCCGTGGGCTGGGGCTGGCAAATGGATCTTTTAATGCAATCCCCTACAGAAACAATAACTTCACAAGAGGCGTTTGTTGGCTGGTAAGGGGATTTGCTGCCTGGCAAAACCGCCCTGAGAGCAGCACCAGGGGTGGGTGGAAGCCCTGGCCCGACGTAATTAATGAAGTGCATTTGTTTTACCCATTTTTTCCATAAATTCCATGTGTGGCTGAGCAGTTTACAGTGCTTGTAAGCAGCTGCCCTCTTTCCTGGGGGCATCTGGTAACTGGGCCAGCCTTAACTGTGTTGCTCAATCGGAGCCCAACAGGAACAAGTTCAACTTCCCTGGATCAATGTCTGTTCCCGGGACAGCCGTACCTCCAGGCAGAGAAACCCATGGGAACAGAGAGATGTTTAATTGAATCTGTGGGAATGTGGAGGTTTCAGTACCTCCCTGATGAGCTGACAATCGCTGTTTCCATTTGACCTGAGCCTTTCTTGCTTTTCCTTAAAACAGCCTCGACCCCTTGAAGTCTCTCCCACGGAACAGAAACGGGATTGATGTGGAGTCAGATGTCTACAAGATGCTTCAGGATTATGAAAAGCCCGTTTCGGAGCCTAAGCAGTCCGGATCTTTCCGGTACTTGCAGGGCATGTTGGAGGCTGGTGAGAACGGTAAGGAGGGTGGCATCCGCAGGGTGTCCCCGCGTGTCCCCAGGGCTGCGGCACCGCGCTGCTGTGGGGCTGGGACCGTCATTCGGTCCCTCTGCACCCCGTTCCATGGCCCCACACCCATCGAGTTGCAGACTTTACCTCCTCCTTTTTCCCTTGCTGAGGTCCAGAAGCTTGAAAAGCCTCTAAAGGACCCGTTTGCAAGAGCTGACGGGGTGGGTTGGCAAACTCCCCCGCTCTCCAGCGTCATGCCCCACGTCGCTTGGGTGCTGAGGCGGCTCAGCCCCACGGAAGGGCCAGGCCCCCGCGAGGGGGGACACCCAGGTGGCAGGTTTCAAATCAGAGTTTCAGATGCTCAAGGCAGAGGCTCGGGCCAGCGTCTGGGGACTTACCCAATTTGGTGGCCACTTGAGCGTCGTGTGAAAGTCAGGTTTGCGAAGCGCTTCTGCACAGCAGCTGTTTCCCTGGGACGGTTTGTGAAATGCCGTGGCCTGAAGCGGTTGTGTGAGATCACCGGTGGAGAACCGGGGGCCTGTTTAAGTAAATGGTATTTGCATAAGGACGTGGGACGGTCCTCAGACGCGCAGGGATAGAGATCAGGAGCTCTTGGCTCACTTCTCAGGTCTGTCACAGCTTCCTGCCTCTGTCATTAACGCAGGCAGGAGCCAACTCCGAGCATTAAATAATAAGATCCCCAAACCATACATTTCAGCTTCTTTTTATTTGCCTTTCAACTTTAACTCCTTTGGGGCTTTTATGTTCAAACTTTCAGGCTTCGCTTTACAGTCGTTAGGGCAAGACTCTTCTTTCTGCGTCCTTCCAAGAGCCTCGTACTCCAATCATGTGAATCCAGGAACTTAGATTTTATGGGAAAATACCAGCTACTGCAAATCTCATTACGAAGCTGCGAGAGGCAGTGGGTCAGGCTGTTGCGCTCCAACCTCTGTGTGTATAAAGTGGTGGCGAAGGATATTCTTTGACTAGAAGGATGTTGCTTCTCGCTTCACAAGAAGAACCACCATCGTGGGTAACTTCTGAGCATCAAGAGTTTCTACCAGTTTTACTCAGTGGTCCTCAGGCACGTCCGCAAAGCATGAGGTGGGATCGGCCTTGGAAGTATTTACTGGGTGTAAATATTGCAGCCCCTTCGAGGCTGGCAGGAGAAGTGATGTTAATTACAAGTTCCAGCTGGACCTTCAGGTCCCTCAGCGAGAGCCAGGATGAGTGGCTTCCCAGGGAAGTGCCCCCTGCACCCCCAGATCTCCTCCTTAGGAAGAAGCAAATAGGAAGTGACTATGTTAATTGCAATTAATAACGCTGCTGCCTTCCTGCCTTCCCCGTCCCAGGGAAAGGGAACAAAACTGAAGCTTTGCTGGTTTGCTGCTGCCTCCCCTCACATCCCACAGCCCCAGGGTGGGAGAAACCCAGCACTACCCTTCGGGAGAAAGGAAAGAGCAGGGGAAAGGGGAGGACAAAGAGGTGCCAGGATGGTCCCCGGACCCTGGGGCTGTCCGACGATGCTGATGGCTACCAGCCAGCGTGGTGGCCGGCTGGAGAGGGCACCTCGCCACCATCTCCCCGAGCTCTGCCACCGGCCCGTTCCCTCTCGGCTGCGCTGTGCAGCGGGCAGAGGAGACGTGTGACCAGCTGCGGGCACGGTCTCGCTCGTGCCTCAGTCATTACGACGCTGTTTATTTCATAAGGGATGAGAAATTAAGTGAAAAGCATCTCTCCTGGCATAAAGCTCCGTAATTTCTCAGCATGGTTTAAATCCCCGGGAGTGTTCCTGCTAGGTTGTTTTACAGTGTCCCCCCCTTGCTCCTTTTTCCCTAAGCCTAAAATTATACATTTTGGCCCGAGCCTGCTGTGTGTTGTCCTTTTAAAGTCAAGATCTCCTCTCCTGAGAAGCTGGGTGTCTTATATGGAAGGTGTTTCTACTGGAAGCTGTATTTTCTTCAGCATCGCCAGCCCCGTCCCGTGCCTGTAAGGAGCTTGGCGCAGAGGATCCGGCGGAGGCTGGAGGAATCGCAGCAGTCGTCCCCGCGGGTGCCCTCGGCGCGGGACGGACGAGCCCTGCAGCCCCAAACGGGGACGGCGATGGCTGGGATTGGGGAGTTACAGCATCTCGCTGCCTTGCTGAGGACCATAAATTATCATGAGGCTGTGGGCTGGTAAATAGAAGGAAATGATGCGTCGTTTGGGAAGATGGGAAGCAGCCCTCTGCAGGGCTGGTTTTGCTGTAAAATCTCTTCACCCACCCACCCCCAACTTTTAAGCAGCTTATCCAAGCGCCCCGTCTGACAGACAGTGACAGCTTAACTGTTAAATGTTGGCAGAAGAGCGTGTCTGGTCTAAGCACGCCGTATCTCACGCTGGGTGAAGCCAACAGCTCCAGCAGTTGTTTCGGTTCGTTCCCAGCGAGGCAGCGGAAGGACTCGGCAGGCGAGCTGGGCTGGAGCCCGCCGGAGCATCCCGGGGGTGGAGCAGCCCCGGCTCATCCTGGGCAGGCAGTCACCCACGTATCAAGGCTCTCAGCGTCTCCAAACATTATGTTGTATCTTGGGAAAGTGGGCTTTGGTGGGGAATTAGTCCTTTTGGGTTGACAAGCTTGGCAAGAACTGTTGGCAGCATCGGTCTCTGGGTCAGAGATGAGGTGAGGTGATGGCTGAGATGGGTTTTGCCGGGCAAGGACACCTGCGCATCCCCAGGGTAACGCCGGGGGCTGGCGTCGGGATGCTCCCTCCTCCCCAGCCGAGCCCAGTTCAGCGTTGGTCCTGAGCCGAGCCGGCTGGGGGAGGGGGTCCCTCCGTGGCAGGAAGCTCTGCTGAGCTGTGTCCTTCAGAACACACCGTGTGAGCCTGCACGGGATCAGTGAGTGACCACCGGGGGTCATGCACCAGTTCCAGGTCATCAAATCATGGGATCGCCTCGGTTGGAAGGGACCTTTCAGATCATCGAGTCCAACCATCAACCTCACTCTGACAAAACCCATCACGAACCCACGTCCCTCGGCACCACCTTTACCCGGCTTTTGAACACCTCCAGGGATGGTGACTCCACCGCTTCCCTGGGCAGCCTGTTCCAGTGCTTCATAACCCTTTCCACGTGAAAATTTTTCCTAATATCCATCCTAATCCTCCCCTGGTGCAACTTGAGGCCGTTTCCTCTTGTCCCATGGCCTGTTCCTTGGGAGAAGAGACCTCTATGCGACCTCCTCTGAGGCAGTTGTAGAGAGCGAGAAGGTGTCCCTTCAGCCTCCTTTTCCTAACAGTTCACACAGAGACGTTCCTGAAGCCATGGGGGACACTTCAGAGCAAGATCCGAGTGGAAGTTTCCAAAACCAGCGCAGTGCATACAGACACCTGGGTCAGGAAGCTCCCGGGCCCTGCTGAGACCTCCTGGGCATCCCGGGGTTTAGGCGCACGTTTAGGGTTGACCATGGGCTGAAGTACCCTGGAAGCTCAGGGAGTGCAGGAAGCCCCAACGCTGAAGAATGGCTTGTTCATCCAAGAGCTCCTCTGCTGCTTTTCCAAACTCTGTCAGCTAATGGAATAAAACGCATTGCCCTTCTTCATGGGCTTTTCCTTTCTATACCTTAGGCCGCCACAGAGGAGCGACAGAATGATAGATTCCCAAAAGACCAGTCAGTTGTGAGCCATGAAACCCATGCAGTCAATACTGGAAGCCTTTTAAGTGTCCCAGAGGTTGGCAACAAGCGCGTTTGTCTGGTCTGAAGCGCCAGGGCAGATGATAGATGGATGGTCTGTAAGGATGGGAGCTGCAACATGGAAAACTTTGCCATGACATTGTTCATATGCACAATATTTGCGTTGTTTCCTTTCCTGTCGTTGGACCTTTATGAAAGGAGGCTGGGTGCCCCAGAACACCTTATCTTCTGTCACTGTGTGTCGGTTTAGATTATTTTAGATTAAGTGATTGTTCTAAGAAGAAAAATGCACGTGATTCTGTTATTGTTTGCTTTAATCTGCCTAATTCTCCAAAAGGCTTTCGTCTTTGTCTCCTTTCACTGATGGTGGATCTACGAAGTGCAGCTGAAGTGTCGGTGCGATAGAAACTCTTCTTTCTGGAGCTTTTTGGAAATGTTTTCTATTTGTATTTCTCAACTCACTAAATAGCATTGCAGCCAAATTAATCTCTCATCTGTAGACTAAGGCTGCTCTGCCTTTTAGTAAGGTGTATTTACTGAGCTGGTGCTATCACGGTACACGGATAGATGCTCCTGTGATGCAGCCAAGGGCTTCTGCCGCCATCCGTGCTTCGTTAGCAGGGATGACCCTCATGGAGAGGGTCAGCGCCGTGTCCTGCCGTCATCTGCAAACCTGCATGCTGGGTGACTTTTGAGATAATTGGTCTCACTACGTGCTTTTCACTTCCTTACAAGCAAATTGCAGGTTCTGTTGTGACACGCAGAGGCTCATCTGACTCCTTAAGAGGGGAAAAAATAAAGGGAGAAAAAAATAATAAGAAAAAAAAAGCCCGGAGAGGACAAGTTTTCAATCTGTGTCTGTTTAAAATTCTTGGCAGGTGAAAAACTCGACAAACTGAGCAACCCCCGAAACATCAAGTCCCCGGTGTCAAAGCTTGGCGGTGCCGTGTCCGGGCTGCAGATGCTCCCCGAGTGCACCCGCTGCGGGAACGGCATCGTGTAAGTGTCGCGTCACCCCGGAGCCTCCGGTTCGGCGGGGTCGGTAACGCAGGGACACGGCTGGGTCGGGTCCTGCCAGACCCGCGGGTTAGCCTTTGTAGCAGAACACCTTGAATTTATAGCAGAATACCTTGAATTTATAGTGAAATACCTTGAATCCCTTTCTGTTTTTTTTGCTAACCGTATATATAAACCTGGAATTGAGGAATGCGGTTTGGATTACCCCTTTTAAGGGAATCTCGCAGCAGAACAGGGATGATTCATGGGATGGTTTCTGCCCTGCTTATCATAGTAACTGCCCGGGGACTATGAATAGCGCCGGCGGCGCTGGCACTCTTTCGCTGCCTTAAGGAGGGAGAAACGCTTCGAGGGTCAAGTAGAAGAGGTCTGCGGGTTATTCGTGTTTGTTTGTTGAAGATTTCCTCTCCGAGGGATGGGGTTTGGGTCTGATTTCAGAGAATATAGGCCTTTTTCTCCTCCCTTGTGTTGTGATTTATGCTCTGTGGTAATTCCCGTTGTGCCGGAGCCGGATTTCCTGGATGGGAGCCTGCTGGGCAGGCGGCTGTCCCCGGGTCCTTGGCGGTGCTCTGAGCCGAGGTGGGTGCCCCGGCCCCCGCGGTGGCTGCGTGTGGCACGTGGCGGGTCCTGGCTCCCCGTGTTTGGGTCCGGGCTGAGCGCAGACGTTGGGGGCTCCGCTTGGCATCGAGCCACAGGGAGGGAGCGGACAAAGGGGAATGGAGCATCCCTTCCCAGGGAAATACGGCCAGGCTGGACGGGGCTTGGAGCAGCCTGGGCTGGTGGGAGGTGTCCCTGCCCAGGGCAGGGGGGGCACTGGGGGGGCTTTAATTTCCCTTACAACCCAAACCATTCTGTGGTTCTGTGGTGGAGCCGCTCCTGGAGCAGGGTGGCAGCTCTGGGTGGGCTGAGACGTTGGGACGGGAAGCCAGGATAACATCTCTGCGTGCCTTGACACGCCGCTTCCCTGCACTGAATCCGTTTAACTGGAGGCAGCCGTAAAAGCTGTTTATGCTCCTTGTTTCTCCATCTCAGCCGAGCTCTCCCCGTCTCTCTCCAGGGGCACCATCGTCAAAGCTCGGGACAAGCTCTACCACCCCGAGTGCTTCATGTGCGACGACTGCGGGCTCAACCTGAAGCAAAGAGGCTATTTCTTCATCGAGGAGCAGCTGTACTGCGAGACGCACGCCAAGGAGAGGGTTAAGCCCCCCGAGGGATATGACGTGGTGGCTGTTTATCCCAACGCCAAGGTTGAACTCGTCTAAACCCCGGGGCTGTGCTCTGGAGAGGTCGGCGGCCGCGCGCCCACCCACGTCCTCCCCGCCGGCTGCGCAATGTGGCTGCAATCAACCCCGATTACCAAAGCCCAAGTTAAAATGCCTTTTTCCTAGATAAAACCGTTTACACTTGGGATCCCCGGGGGGGATGGTGTTGAAAGCATATGAACAGGTTTTTCCCTTCTTTTTGACACTCCGCTTTTCGGGTTGCTGTGTTGGGTTATTAGTCTGTGCCTTAACCTTATCCAAGATCTGTGTAAATATTGATTAATTCTCTACTTTGTTTCATATAAAACCAGTATTCCTCTTTTTTTTTTTTTTTTGCCCCTCTCTTCTGGAAAAGCAAGGAAGACATTTTAAAAGCTCGAAGAAAATAAGGCACTTTAACAAAAGAAGCTGACTCCTAGATCCTGACCTTAATCTCCTGCTGCCCTGGTGATTAAAAACCGACCCCCCCCGAGGAGTGTGGGGCACCGTACCGGTGGTTGGGGGTCCCCAGCTCAGCCCCATCCCAGCAGCTGTGCCGGGGAAAGGGCGGTCTCTTAAAACAGTATTTGCTGTGAAATTCCCTGGATTGGGGCGCTGCAGTTTGAGGCTGAGACGGACCGATCCGAGTTCCCTGGGAGATCTCCCCACTGAGCGTGCGACGAGGCTTTTTTCCTTCCTTCCTTCACTCCTAATCCAGTTGTTCTCTGTCATCTAATCACCCCCGCAGCACCCTCAAAGGACACGGAAACAGCACGGAGCCCACCTCAGCTCTTCCCACCTCCCCGCTCCTGCCCCACAGCTGTCCCTGCTTTGGCCATTCTCACTCTTCTTCCCCAGCTTTTGCTGTATTTTTGCAATGCTTTATTTCTAGGCCCCCAGACGGCTGCCACGGGGGTCTGCCCCACAGCGGGGGGGGGGGGCGATGAAATCCCTCCAGGCCCTTAAGGAAGTAACTGGAGTGGGGGTGACCCAGCTGCGAGCCCCGATCCAGGGGCAGCGGGTGCGGATTTGTACCCCCATCCCAAGGCTGAACTTTCGGCCAGTTCCAGTGCCCGCTTTATTTGCTGGGGAAAAGATTTGGAGGATCTTGGGATGTTGCTTTGTTGGGGAAATGTTTTTTTCACGTTAGTGTTTGGAGGAGACAGAGGAGTCCCCCAGCTGCTGGGTGCCGCTGCGGGTGGAGGTAGGAGCCGTGTGTTTGGTACCATGAGGATATTTCTGCTTCCTCCTCCTCGAGTCAGAGAGGGAGGATGGGGGGAGGAGAGAAAAAGAAATGTCTGTGCTCACTTCCCTCCCATGGAAAAGGCAAATAAGAGATGGAGTGTTGGCCAAAGCCCTTCTTCCCCTTCTATCTCTCCATAACAGAGGTCTGAGAAATCCAGGACTGGAGGAGGATTGTGAGTATTATCCCGGTTGGGGCTGGGCGTGCAATTTCTTCCTGCAGGTGCTGCCCCCCGGAGCGAGTAAGGATTTTGGGGTGTTGCAGGGCCACATCTAGACCTTTT
Organism: Rhinoptilus africanus; assembly: GCA_013400135.1. Taxonomy (NCBI): domain Eukaryota; kingdom Metazoa; phylum Chordata; class Aves; order Charadriiformes; family Glareolidae; genus Rhinoptilus; species Rhinoptilus africanus. The sequence continues at coordinate 115,704 of VXBO01012254.1, read as the reverse complement.
CTTCTGGTGCCTTATAGGGATTTAAGCAGCTCCTGCCCTGTCCCACGGGGCTGCATCCCAAGCCTGCATCCCACGTCTGCATCCCGCTGGGTACCGCCTCGCAGCCGGAGGGATGCTGGCGCTGCTGGGTCCTGCTAGCAGCGGAGCATCCACCTCCCCTCCTTCTGCCATCGGGATTTTTAATTATCAAAGTACAAGAAACGTGTGGAAATTTTTATCACAGCGCCCAGCTTTGTTTTTCTTGCGTTTGCCCAGCCTCGCGCGGTAGGTTGGACCGTCTGAGGGGGAATACTCGGGACAACTGTGAATGATGAGGAGACTGACAATAGTCGGGCGGGAAGCGTTGCTGCCCTTGTGTGCAGGCCTCTCCCCGAAGCTGGTGTTAGCGTGAAAATGGGGTCAGGGCCATTGTCAGAAACATGTGTTCTGAATTCCTCCATTAACCTCTGCATTGCTGGGCTGAGCTCTGGTGCCTGTCGCTTGAAAGCTCAGGCTTCACCCAGCCCCAGGGCTGAGTCCAGCTGGGCTGAGCAATGGAAAAGTCATGGCACGAATGGCACAGGGGGACTTTTGCCATTTCCCAGGGCAGACGGATGCTGCCAGACGGGGCTGTGTTTCACTCCGCAGCTCTTGTCCCCGATCGACTCCATCAGCGTGGCGGTTGTGTCCTGCTGGGATGCCAGGCGTCCTGCCACCCTGGCACAGGGAACACCTTAGAAATTCCTAAATTGTTTAATTACCCTCATTTCAACACCTGAGCGGGCTGCTCACAGGGCATCCTTGGTGGTCTCGCCTGGCTGATGCACCAGTACAGCACTGGGAGCACTGGGCTCTTCTTTTAATTTGAAACCAAGTTCCCACAAACCAATTTTTCCACACGGTTGTCTCGTGATGCCCTTCCTTAGGAGTAATCAACTCGCTTAGATTCCCCCCGAGGAGCCTGAAGCTGGACCCACCTCGCACAACCCCATCCCGGGGCACGGGGATTCACGGCTTCAGGCCACCCCGTTGGCGCTGGGGGGGCTGCGGGAGCCGGGAGCCCCCCCTCTCAGTGGGTAACGCTACTTAACGCTGCAAAACATGGGGAGGGTGCTGTTTGTATGAAATACAAAATAAAATTGTATGGTCGCTTTTGTGTCTCATGTTTTACGTCTGGCCTGTGCTGGGTCTGCCCTGGCAGTGCCCACGCCTGCAGGGTCCCTCAGCGCCCCGATGAGGGGGCACCGGATCGACTTTAAAAAGTGTCCCGGAGACAGAGAGCTGCGTTTCTCACGGTGTTGTGCATCGAGAGCCTTGTGTGAGGTTTTGGTCTGTGTTTTGGCGGGGTGTTGGTTGGGTTTTTTACCTCGTGAGACCTCGCTGGGACCCGGCCCTGGTGTCTCTGCCCGTTCCGTGACCACCCACCGGTGCCCGGCTGCTGCCCACCGCTGGGACCCGGCTCCTCCTGCGGCGGGCACAGCTCTGCTGCAGCTCCCCCTGCGAAAGGCCCAGGGGGTGGGTTAATGAGCAGCATTTTCCCAGCCATGGTGCTGCTCCAAAGGCACTTTCTCCCGCCTGGTGGCCCGGGCTCTCACTGGACCCGGAGCCGCAGCTATGCAGGGCTGGAGATGTCACCCACGGTAGGGATCTGGGCTGGAAAACACCCTCCTCCCCAAGGCTGATGTAAACAGCGTTACAGCCAGAAGCAAACAGCGCTCCAGAAAATCCCCTCGTGGCACCAGCTGCGTCTCTGCTCCGTCTCCTTCCCCATGAGCCAGCCCTGGGAGCCTGGANCAGGGGCGCTGGGTGCAGCAGCTGCACGGGAGGGGGATGTTTGCTTCCATAGGTAGATCCCGATAGGGCTGGGTTTAATGGCTGATTGGTATTTGATGCCCTGAGATGTGGGAAAGTCAGAAGTCGTGCGGGTGACGTGCCTCCAGATGATAGTAAATCTCAACGGCTTTATTCGGAAAGCTTTCCTATATGGAAATTATTGCTTGTATGTGCCTAAAATATTTTAAAAGACAAAGCCTCTGAGGATCTGCATGTGGCATGAAAGAATTCCATATGGTTTGGGTCTGGGTAACTCCATGCCTAATTAGTGCTCGTATGCAAATAATTAACATGCTTATGGCTCTCCAATTAGTGATTTTTCCATTCACCCTTGAATGCTTCCGCACATCGGATGTGTTTATATGCTATAGCCACCGGCCCCTCTCCCTGGGCCCCCCTGATGTGGGGCTCCAGCCCCACGGCCGAGCTCTGGGTGTCCATCCCCGGGTGGGAGACTGAAGGGGGGGGACACGGGGTGCCTGGCCATCCCTGGGATCCCCCTGAGATCCCGCTGTCCCCATGGCAGCCCTGGCCCAAGCAGCAGCCACCGTCCAACCTGCCCAACCCCGGGAGCCTCCCCCAGCTCCTCGCTGCTGCGGAAAACACAGAAAACAGGGAAACCACGCCACCTGACATCAAAGATGACGAAGGGCACCGTTTATTAACTAACCGAGGTGGGAGCGGGGCCAAACTGGTTCAGGTTCTAATTGTTTAATTTTTTCCATGTATCATCATTAAAGTTTCCTACTTAGCCGGGCATTATTTCCACCCACCCCCCTTTCTTCTGCTGCTTTTGTTTGGAGCTGTTTAACTTTGCTTTTGTTATTGTATGGCTGCTCCAGGGACCTTAAAAAAAAATCTCAGCCGCTCCATTTGTGTTAGGGTAAAAGTCCTTGTGGCATAGGAGGGGACACGGGGAAAGAGGCTCCTTGGAAAGTTCCCTCTCCTCCCTTTCTCATGTGTGAAAGAGGCTGTTTTAATTACTTCAGAGAAAAAAAAAAATCTTCCCCACGTGTATAATAAAACACACAAAACTGCTCCTGACTGTAAGGGAATTTATCCGCAAGTTATTTTGCCTCTCGGTGTCTCCCCAGGANCTTCATCCCCCAGCCTGGAGCTGTGCTCGGGGTGGCCACACAGTGGGGGTTCGTGGGGTGCCGCGGGACACGAGGGGTGCCCGGGGGCAGGACGGGGGGGACAAGCCCAGCCCCCGGGCGCTGCGCCCGTCTCCGGCACCATCTAGTGATGGGAACGGGAACGTCCAGCGGATTCGGGCGGGGGCCGGGGGGGGGGAAGAGGCAGCGCAGGGAGGATTCCCGGCGTGGTGGAGCGCTTCCCGGGTGGGAACAGCCAAATCCATCCCGGGGGCAGCGCCTCTGGAAACCTCCGGCAAAGTTGCGCCGGGGGCGGCGGGGCTGCGCCTGTCCCCTGGGCGCCGGGGTGGCCCTCAGACACCCCCTGCTCGGGCAAGATCCCTTGCTATCCCTTGCTTTTCCTTGCCCTGAGGCAGCCCTGCCGGCCCTGACCCAAAGGCCGAGGGGCCAGGGAGCAGGATGGGGTGGTGCCGCCGCAGGGTGCGGGGGCTCTGCAGGGCCCCCCAGAGCATCCGCTCCCGCTGCGGGGCTGCGGCAGCAGCCGGTGCTGGTGCCCTGTTGGCCATCAGGGCCAAACTGGTGCGTCTTAACCTTGACTGCAGTGACATTGCACCAGGTAAAATTAATTAAGTCCTTGGTGAGTGGTTGATGGTCCTGGGAAAGCTGATGCCACTTAAGCAGGTGCGTTTTAGGGGTTTTATCCCAAATCCTCACACACGTGCTACAGGCAGGCACCCTGGCTCCATCTCCTTTACGGGCTTTCCACCACAAATAAGATTGCCTGGAAACGAATGGTGCTAAGTGCTTGTCTGCCCGGCTCTGCTCAGGAGGGGAAAAGCTCTCACACCACTGCCAGGAACCGGGAAGCGATGGCCACCACCACCCCTAAAAGCTCCACATCCCGTAAATTAATAGGGTTTGGAGCAAGCCTTGCAGCGGGCAATGCCCAGCACCGCCCCGTGGGTACATGCACGGCATTGCTGGGAGAGCAGCAGGGCTGAAATGAGTCAAGAGCCTTTCCAAGAGTTGCCAAAAATAATTTTTTCCCAGATGCCGTCAGCCCGGTGGGATGTGACCCTAAAGGACATGATCACCGGCTCCAGCGGCTGCAGGGCGGAGAGCGGGCAGGCGGGGGGAGATCCAGGGCTTTGGGCAGAGCACGGCTGTGCCACGCTCTCGCCGGGTGGCGCAGGGACCCCCTCGGGGGACCCCCTGCGACTCAGCACACGCACCCACCAAACGGGTTCTGCTGTGCCCCCTCGATGTGCGAGCCTCCACATGATCCGAGTGCTACGCAAACAGCACAGAATTACAAAACTCTAAATTACTGCGTGTTTTCTTAATTCCCAGCTCTCGAGGTGGCGACAGGGAGGGTGACACAATAGTCCCGCCACGGCAGAGGGTCCCTGGAAAGGGGCCTTGCCCAAGCAGAAGAGGAAGAGAGGAGCCACTGTGGGCAACAACCACCCCACCCCGGAGCAGGGCAGGGCTCTGGTGACATCCATGCCGCTGGCCGTGTCACAGGGTGAGTGTGATGTGACCGCACACCAGCAGGAGCCGGGCTGTTCCACGGCCGCTTGCAGCATCGCTGCAGCCCGTCGGTGCCGCTGCCCCAGCCGACCCCTGTTGGACGGGTTTGGGCCATGATGGAAAATCCGTTTGCACAAGAACAAAATGTTCTCACAAGAGGCGGTTTCTCAGCTATTCAAAGATTTTCTCTTTCTCCCCCCGTGATGGAGGTGCTCCTCCTTCGCTCCACTGGCTCCTCAGCACCTCGTTTCACTTTACTGGAATCTCCCCGACCTCGTTTCCCGCACGCTGCTCTTCCTCTGAGAGCTGGCAGCGTGCCCGAGAAGGCGGCGGCGAAACCCACCGGCCGCTTTCAGAGGGGTCATTTGGGAAAAGTGGGACTCGACCTTCCTCTGCAGTCACTTTGCTCCGCAGCCACCCCAGCCACTTACTGGCGCCTAATTCCATGCGGTTTTCATCATCTCTGTGCCCGGCTCAAAGCATCCCTGCTCCTTTGCAGGGTTTGCAACCTGGGGAGCACCCAGCAAAGGCTGGCAGGGAAGGGGCATCGCTCTGGGCTCAAACGACCGTAGGCAGAAGCCAACGGTGCCGGGGCAGCGCTGGCCAGGACACGAGGTGTTTCCATAACTACTCATTTATGTATATTCACAACCTAAGAGCAAACCCGTGGTGTTTTCCTGTGGAACACGTGAAATTTATAATACGTTAAGGATTCACCTGCAAACCAGGTAAAGCTGAGTACGTCATACATGCCTACCGCTTACTTTTAATGCACTAAATTTGCCGCCTAACCACAGTTATTTATGAGCACTGCAAATTATTCCTCTGTAAACAATCACCTGCCGACTGGATAATTATTGAGATCGCATTAACGTTAATGCTTGAGACAACACACTCCCCGTTCCTTCTTTCCTGCCGGGAGCAGGCATGCGTGGCCTGTTTTTAGTGGGGTTCTTGCGGAGCCCCGGGGCAGGGCAGGGCAGGGCAGGGCACGGCCGCCTGCCAGCCCCTGATCTGCCCCGCTCGGCCCCCGCCCCCGCTCTTATCGCTGGGGACACCTTCGGCTGTGGGGTGGCCCAGGCCTGGCGCGGAGATGCCACCTCCAGCCTCTCTCCAAGCGGGAGGCAGCTGAACCTTCCCCATTTTGTGCATGACATCCGCTCTCCATCCCTCATCCCCAGCAGCAGCGGATTCTGCCTGGCCCGGATAAATGCTGCCATCTGCTTCTCCTCCCCGGGCACTGCCCCTGCCACGTCACCCCATCTCTGCCTCCCCCAGCCCCATC
>VXBO01012254.1:79822-108909 GCA_013400135.1 Rhinoptilus africanus | reverse complement strand
GAGGGACACCCAGGAGCGCGGCTGCCGGGAGGCCGTTGTTCCTTGCGGGGGAGGGTCGGGGAGCAGCAGCCGGCGGGGAGGGGGTGCGGGTGGGCACGATGCTCCCGAGATGGGGGGGGATGCGTGGGGTGAACGGCCCCGGGAGCGGCTGCGCATCCGTGTTGTCTCACTGTATTTTCTATCGAAACATCAACCTGTTTTGTTTGGGGAGGGCTTTTCTGGGGAGGAGGAGGCAAAGGCTGAAAAGAGAAGCGTAGTAGTTTCCTTCTGCCGGGCGCTGACCGTCCCGGCAAACCTTCCGTCTGGTGGGATCCCTGTTCCTGGTCTCTCTGGATGGGGACATGGACACTTTTTGGTGACCGCACGGCCAGCCTGGCTGGCTCTGGAGCAGCGGTGGGCCCTTGCTGGCCCCGACACCCCCTGCCACCCCTGTCTCTGGTGGCCATCGGCGCCGGGTTAGGGGAGCTGGTGGGGGGCAGGTGCCGTGGTGGCTGCCCGCGGTCGGTGGCCACCGGGGTGCTGTGACAGGCTCCGCCTGAGCCTGGCCCCGGGCTCCATCCGCGCCGCCGCTGGGTTTGTAACCCGGTACGATGGCATCGTCTGTACGGGGTGTCTTGCGGGAGCCCCGACAGTGACGGGTCGTGTAAGCGCTCCTTTGGGTTTTCTGGCTGTGCCGCGGTGGTGGAGCAGGGACACGCTGGCTGTCCGTCCGTCCGTCCGTCTGCCCCCGCCAGCGGGGAGCACGGAGCTCTGGTGGAGACAGAAAACGGGACTCCCCTAAAGCTGCGGGGCTGCCGCTGCGCTTTTGGGTTGTGTGAGAGGGGTTAAGGAGTAACGGGCTCTTCCTTCTTCCATCCGGCGTGGGTGTTCGGCAGCTGGCGGGCACCCTCTGGCCGAGCAGCGTGTCCCGGGTAGCCAAGGGACGCTGATGGCTCACGCTGGGGGGGGCACGGCAGGGAGTGTGTGCCCCTTGTCCCGAGTCCCTGTGACTCAGCAGCAACATCTGCCACCAAAAAACCTTGCATGGAGCCAGGAGAGGTCCCGACCGAGAGGCGTGTGGCTGCCAGGCTGCGCCCCGGGGACGCGGTCAGGGTCCGTGCTCCGTGGAAGCAGGGGCACGGCCAGCGTCTGTGTCCTGGGGACACATCCAGGGTCTGTGACAGGGCTGTGCAGGCACGGCCTCAGCCTCACTGAAGCGTGCGGGGACGGAGGCGAGCGGGGAATGGCTCCAGGCGGGGGGGTGGGGACACCAGCCACCTCTTGCGTGCCCGAAGCGAAGCCACTGGCCCACACGACGCCCGTGCACGCGTGTCTCTTGCCGTTTGTGCTGGCGGTCGTGCTCGGTCGCCCGGAGTCTCTCGCAGCACCAGGTGAAGGCGGGGGTGCTTGGGAAGCTGGTCCCGCTCCCGGCCGTGGGCGAGCGGCAGTGGCTGCAGCCCACGTGCTGCTTGCGGACACAACCCGGGGGCTGGCACGGCCGTGTGGCGGGTGGCTGGTAGCCACTGTACAGGCAGTGCCACAGGGCTCGCTGCCGGAGGGAGGGAGGGAGGTTATCCCAGGGCAGCCATGGAATCGTAATCTCGGGTTTGGCGTTAGGAGTTGCCCTGAGTGAGATGGTAAATGAAGCAAAATGAGGAGAAATGTTATTCCTCCTTAATGACCAGCGAACAGCTTGTGTTGGCAGATGCCAAACAAGAGCCTCCCGTGCCGGAGTGGGATGGGATGCAGCGGTGGGGTCTGCCACGGGGCCCGCGACACGCCAGAGAGGCAACAGCACGTTCGGGGATGGAAACCAAGTGCCAGGTTCCCGTCTGTAAGCCAGATGGAAAAGAAGGACACTTGTTTTGTTTTAAAATTGTCATGGACATTTGGAAGAAATACAGGATCTTGGTTTTGAAACGAGGAAAACAGGCACTGATGAAACGCTGAAAAGCAGCAGTTCAGTTTAACCCGAGATGATTAATTTTGTACCCAACGCTTTTCTCTGTATTAGGAAAGACAAGCCAGGACACGCCATCGGGAAAGCTCAGTGAAAAAACCTCTTCAGTTCAAGAACTCAATTGAGGAGCAAAACTTGATGGTACAGGATTTTATTTGGTTTGTGCAGCAGTTGCATCAAATCTTGTAATTACTGCTGCTTGGCAGGAACAGGCTGGGGGATGCCGGCTCGGCACCGCTGCTCCCGGGGCTGCGGGAACGTGCTGAGCCCTGAGAGCAGCTGGTCCCGGACTCGCTCATCTCCTTGGGCTTGAAACGGAGGCGGCGGGGACAAAGTGAGTGTGTCCCCAGGACGGGTGAAGGAGAGATCGTCAGGCCAGGGTGATAGGAATGAGCCTGTCAGTGGGAGCGAGGGGTCCGTGGGGGCTGGGGGTGATCCCGCGGCTGAGATGAGGGGGCTGCAGGGTTCCCTTTTGCTCCGCAGGGCTCAGCCGGGCGCCTCGGTGGGCTCCAGGGCGCAGGAACCCCTTGGCCCAGCCATCCCCCCCCCACCTCCAGAGCAGCTCCTCGGCTGCTGCAGCTCCTCCAGGTGTCCCAACATAAAAATCCCTGTTTTCCACCTAACCGGGTGTCCGCTGTGCCCCGTCGGTGCCACCTGCACTTGCACAAGAGCCCCCGAAGAGGGGCTGCTCCTCTCTCACCTCCCTGCCGCTTCCTACCAGCTATGCTTTGGAATTAATTTAAATGATAACATACCTATTTTTGTTATTTGGTTTGTTTTTCTGGAATTTAACCTAATTCTGCTTTAATTCCAGAGATCTGACCGTAATTAGAGGTTCGAGCACCAGTTTTGCTCCCCGGAGCAAGGCGTGAGCATCCCGTTAATTCCCTTGAGCTGGCTTGTCTCCCAGCGCCGCTCCCCGGGGACACCCTCGCTGGGCTACTGGCCCCTGCCAGGGCATGGCACGGCCCCCCGGACCCCGCAAGACCCCTGCGAAGGGCAGAGCGAGTGCCGGCGGCTTCCCTGGGGCTCCTCAGCCCCCCTATCCCAGCCATGCCCCTGGCAGGAGCCAGAAGCCTTGGGGACTGGCAGAGGTGAGAAGCTGGATGCGTATTGCTGTGGTTTGAAGGCATCTGAAGGATTTTTGTGTTCCCTTATGGCTCTTTCCAGTGAGCAGCCCTACCCAGCCCTGGTAGCCCGCCCTGTGCTTGGGCGCGGAGCTGTCTGTGCTCGTCACTCCTGCGCTGAGCGGAGCCGGTCTCGTTGCTGGATGTGGTGCCCAGGGTGCAGCTCACGCTGCTGCTGCCCTCGGGCAACCCACGGAGATTTTTTTAGCATCTCTTGAGCTCTTCATCTTCAGATTTACTCTTCGAAACAAGGTCAGATTTTCCCTGGTTTACAGCCTCAGCCATTGACATGGGGCTCTGCGCCTCTGATGTGAATGGACCGATGCGCGGGATGGTTGATTGGTGATTTCTGATTGAAAGCACAGGCTCTGCTCGGGCAGCCAGGGCACCTTCTCCAGCAGTTTCATTTTTGGGAAAGCTGCTCCATCCATAGCGTTCCCACCATCAGTGCCCAGCAGAATTGGCTCCTCCAGTAGCTGGGAGTTTATGGGAAAAGGTCAGAGGGATTTGATGGTAATAAAGTGATTTAACAGTGTTCTTCTTGAGCAGCTCCTATTCCTAGTGTTCAGATCACTTGCTTGGAAGCTTACATGAACTTTGCTCTCCAGTATGCTTAGTCAGGGACATTACAGTATTACTTATTTTCTGGTTAATGAATAATTAGTCCAGTACGGAGAGTTTGGAAGTTGCTGTAGGTAGTTTAGCTGAGGCTGGGCTGTGCCCGCAGTGCGCTCGGTGCTGGCTGTGATGGAGGCAGCCTCTGAGGAAGAGGCCGGTTAAGTTAAATTCCATTATTTCCCGAGTACTGCTTGCGAGGAGTCAGCATGCAGTGAATACCCTGAAGCCTTATAAATTCAAGCCCAAGCAAAACCTTACCATGTCGACACACGCTGGATCCCTGTGCAGCGCTGGGGGGTGAGCCTCCATCAGGGCGGGTGCCTTTGGGGAGGGGAGGCTGGAATTTCGGGAGAAGACGGAGTGTACCTGTGGGTTGGGGCTGTATACTTCATCCCTGGGTCCCGCGTGATGGGGGATCTGGAATAGGTGGTGTGTTTTTTTCACTCAACAGCTTCAGGTGTACTCGGAGTCAGCTGGAATTCATGAGTTTGTGTTTTCTGGTGAAATACAGTGAGTTCCTATAGCCAGCGACCCCTCTCCAGCCGTCCGGCTGCTGTGTGCCGTTTACCACATCCCATGAATTCTAAGGAGTCAACCCTCTATAGCGAATTTCTGCTGTCTGTGCAGTGTGTCATGGGAAAAGGTAGAGCCAACAGCTGGCTAGGAGGCATTTGGCACCGAGGAAACGCAGGAAGCAACTGAGTCTCACGGGCAAGTTATTATTTAGCTGGGTTTATTTTGCAGCCAAAGTGCCTTTGGCATGGTGGAGGCATTTTAAAAACACCGACCCTTAACCTCGAGGGACTGAAGTCTGAAGGTCCGGGAGCGGGCGCAGCCCCAGAGTGGGGTGCTCAGCGCCCAGATAATTCATAATAGTCTGTATTGGCTGCAAATTCCGCTACCTCGTTAGCCACCGGCTTTCCCGGAGCGGGGAAAGGGAGGTGCGGCAGGACGTGGCAGAACCTCTCTGTAGCGTGGGGCTGGCGTGGAGCTGCCACAGCTCCTCCGCCACGTTTCCTTATTCCCCCCCCACCTTGCACTCTGTAAAGAAACTCTTCTTTTTAATGCTGTTTTTAATTTTAATTTGTTTTTAAATAGGGGGTTTGATTTTTCACCAGGTTTCTGTGCAGAAATCTCAGTTTTCTTTGACGCGTGAAACAGATCCCAGCGTATATTTTTCTGGGCCAGCATCCTTGAGCGTATCGGAGCCCCACCGACCTGCACGCTCCCATCCACCCCATCACATCCAGGGAAGATAAGCCCCCACCTGGCCACCCTCCCTTCCCAGCAGGGACCAGAACATATCTTACAGAAACAACTGCCGTAGGTTTCTGTTTGTTATTAATCAGATCTAAGTATTGGGCACACGTTTCAGTCCTCAAATCTCCATGTTCCCGTGTTAAAGCCTCTGTGTTTCGCAGGAGGAGGCATGGGCTGCTGCTGTTTTTAATTCAATTCATTGTCCCGCAGCTGGTGTTACTTTGCAGGCTGGGTGGAGGGGCAGAGGCATCCGTCTCGCCGCCGCTGGCAGCGTACCTTCATTCTGCTTGAAAACAGGCAGTGATTGCATCACTTTCCGAAATTACAGCCCGGAGCAAACTGCACGGAACCGCACCATGTCCCCCCTTGCTTTGGGCATCGCTTTTGCTCGCTCTTCTACAGCAGAAGTGAAGCCGACCACCAGCCGTCTGGTTTGGGCAGGGCTCGCGGCACTGTCAGATGGCAGCGGGGTCTCATGTAATGCAAGAGCTGCTCCTCTCTGTCACCCGCAGCTGAGCAGAGCAGCCAGAGCGAGGGGGGGTTCTGCTCCACCGCCCGGCTCGGGCCCCTCCGATCCCCGGGCACAGGGTGAGCACTGGTGCAGGCACCACTCTGATAGCATGGCTAATTATTAAAATTATGCTCTACTTTGATCTGTGATCTAATCATCTTACCTTTGTGGTAGAATTATCTAATCTGGGACTGACATCTCTGAAGTCTATCCATAAGCTCTCCTGGCAGACATCCCTTAACCAGGAGATTAGTCACCGGGACGGGAGCAAGCCGCCGCAGAAACACGCTCAGCTGTAACTTCTGTGGACAGAGACTCAATGCTGGGTTTATTTTTATTTTTTTTTTTAAACCTTGTCTGGGGTTACGAATGGCTTTAGGTGGAAGTTTCCATGCTGGCTCCTGTCCTAAGCCTCCCGCCCCAGCCGGGTCCGGTTGCGAGGCTGAGCTGTGGGCAGTGAGTCAGCCCTGCAGGTTGTGGGGATGGAAAGGAATTTGGAAACAAGTCGGCGCGGGAAAAGACATTTTTATTCGGTGCATCTCCTTGCCTGTGTTTCGCCAAACCCAGAAGTTGTAGAAATCCAACAGGTTTTGTGGTGGCAGAGGTCGGGTAAACTGGAAACTGTCCCTAACCGGGGATGGCGTGATCCTTCTCCCTTCTCCATCGCTCTGCTGTTCTGGTGGGGAGCATCCTGGGTCACGGGGAGCCGGGTCCTGGGTGTCTGGTGGGGAGCTCATGCTGGAGACGGGACTGGGGCAGCCCCTGGGCTGCACACACCGACTGCCCGTCGGGTTTGGCATCACTCACTTCAGAGGTGATGGGGTCCCATCAGGAGGCTGCCAGTGTGCTGGGGGGCTCTGGGGTCCCATCAGGAGGCTGCCAGTGTGCTGGGGGGCACTGGGGTCCCGTCAGATGGCTGCCAGTGTGCTGGGGGCTCTGGCCTGATGGGGCTTGCTGGGGGAGGCAATGCTTTCCCTTTTTGTTATGCCTTAGGCAGGGCGTCCTGGCAGCGACCCTTACGGTGGAAACGTGGGTGTGGGGAAACTAAATGAAACTCCACAGCAAGACGTGCGTGTCTCCAGGTCCCTGTGCCTGGAGGGGGCTGGACGCGGCGTGGCCACTGTGTCTGAGCAGGAGCCTTTCTCTTGCAGTGGAACCTGGTGTGCGAGGACGACTGGAAAGCCCCCCTGACCACCTCCCTCTTCTACGTGGGGGTCCTCATCGGCTCCTTCATCTCGGGGCAGCTCTCGGACAGGTAACACAGAGCAGGGCAGACCTGCTGCCGCGGCTGGTGTGAGGTGTAAGGGAGTTAAACGGCCAGTTCTCCAAGTTTCGATCAAAACGATCCCAAAAATCCCAACCTTGATCTACCCCAGAGCCTCTTGGATGTTTTAGGAGACCAAGAGCTGATCGCTGCAAGGAGCCCACATGGATGCTTTGCAGATCGATGTGGCTTTCACTTCAATACCATGTTTGTTTCCTTCTCTGGCCTTTTTAGCAGTTTAAAAGGTGTTCTTTTACCTGGCAGTCCGTTCTTAGAGCTGCAGGACAGAAACTTGTCCTTTGGAGGGAAGCTCTGCTTAGAAGAGGTGGTTTGCTGGAAATAAAGTAAGCATATCCAAGAAGAAGAAAAAAAAAACCCCTCATAAATGGATAGTAATTGTGTCATACCATCTAAGTAGATCTGAAATATCAAAAAATCACTACAGACATTTGATAGTTATGTCAGCAGTATTGAAATTTTGGCCTTACAAGTGTTGAATGCAGAATACGTGTTTCTTCTGCAAGTCTCCGCTTCCCCTGTTATAGAGCCCTGAGCCTATTTTTCCATGTCATTACGGGGGGGTCCCCAGTACGGCTGTGGCTCCTGCCCGTTAGTGAGGAATTGGTACAAGCGGCCGCACTCTGCTGGGAGTTCACCAGAGGGGTTTCAAAACTCACTGGGAGTCTTAATCCTGAAGCCTCCGGCATTAAATTCCATGTGATCCGAATTTAATCTCCCAACTCCTGCCCCCGGTGCAGAAGTCAGTGGGTGTTAGTGTTTGAAAGGGAGACAAGATAATCGCTAAATCCGTGATTCAGAGTGTAAAGGTGTTGCAGTGTGTAGATGCCAGTAGCCCGAACGCCGTCGTTCCCGACCTTTCGGCTGCGTGGCTTGCAGTTGTCTTGTCTCTCTCGCATGTGTACTGTTGTTTAGTCTCTTTAGTCCCTGCCTCCTGGCTCCCTGAAGTTTCTGCTCTTAATTTGTCATCTTTGGTTTATTTCCCAGGTCTTGGAAATTTGGAAATTTTACTACTTTGGGGGTTTTTTTATCACTTACAAAAAAAATTCTTTAAAATGACTGCAACTTCAGGCTGTTCTAAGCTGCACCTCTTGAGGCTGGCTATTTGTGCTCACTCCTGCTCTCTTATGTAGCCCTGCTCCATAAATAAACGCTCTTTCAGTAATAATCTCCTTTGTCTTTTGCAAAAGGTTTGGCAGGAAGACCATCCTGTTTTTGACGATGGCCGTGCAGACGGGCTTCAGCTTCCTGCAGATCTTCTCTACCAGCTGGGAGATGTTCACAGTGCTCTTTCTCATAGTGGGGATGGGACAGATCTCTAACTACGTGGTGGCCTTCATACTGGGTATGGATATGTCTGCATTAGGCTAAATGCTTCCTTCATGTACTGTTTTTGGTTGTTTCTTTTACTCTGAACCTGCATCATTTAATTAGACAGCAGTAAATCCTTACTGGTACGATTTCTAATTTAGGGCAGCGTGATTTTTTTTTTTGCTCTTGGATACTTCAAGCCTATACTTTGTATAGGTGTAGAGGAGAAAAAGAGAACAGGAAGACTCTAAATAAACATCCATTTCCCTCTTTGGAGGAGTTGTTCAAAGCAGCGTTCGGGGTTTGTTATCAGCAGCAGCAGGTCTGAGACTGAGACAGTGTTGGGGTTCCTCCCCGCCTCTGCGCCCCATTGCAGAGGGGTCGGTGCATTCCTGGGTGCAAAGCCTTGGAGCAAACCCGCCTTTCCAGGCACAGCCAACCCGGGGGGACCGGAGCGGAGGAGCTGGGTGGGTGTCAGAGCCCCCTGAGCCGTAAAGTCACTGGTCTCAGTGCCAAGGTTAGTGATAAAGCCCCTAATTTTAGAGACCAAGTTTGTTTTGTTTTCTATGGGGAGCGCAGGAAATAAGGGCCAGGGGCTGCAGAGAGGCTGCAGGCGCTGCCTGGGGACCCCGTGGGGAAGGGGGGACCCCATAGGGAAGGGGGGACCCTGCAGCATCTCCTGCTTGTCACAGGGTTTTCGGGAAAGGCAGCTGCATGGGTGAATTATTGGGTTTGACTGATGACGACCTCGGCGGGGAGCTGGCGCTTGCAAGAGCTGTCTTTAAAATATGCACGTATGCGTTTGTCAGCTGTTAAACCAATGGTGTCACAATTCTGATCTGTAGATGAGCCAGTCTAAATTAAACCCGTATACTAATAGTTAACGCTCTTCTTTCCTGCCCCTGTGAGGCTTCGGCAGGAGGGGAAAATAGAGCAGAAGAGCCTGATGTGAAATCGGTGCTCGGGAGGGGATACAGCATCATGTCCCCCGGCAGCCCCGAGTCACCGCTGGGAGTGGCGGAGGGAGGATAAGTAGGTCAGGGAGATCCCTCGCCATCGCCACTGCTCCCTCCATCCTGGCAGTTAACTCCAGCGCGGAGCGTTGGAGCCAGAGCGACCACCGGCCGTGGGAAGGCTGGGAGGTCCGGCGCTGGGTCAGGAGCGCTGGTTTGGCTGAAAACCCTCTTGGAAGCACAGGGGGTTTGTGCAGCACAGCTGTGGGATCTGATCAGGCAGGAATTTCGCAGGTGGGGCAATGCTGGATGCAGATAGGGATGCTGCCTCGGGACTCAGCAGAGGCAAAGCTGCGGGGAGGGGGGGGGGGCCCAGAGCACCCCAGTGGCCAGATGTCCCCACTGCTGAGAGGACAGGACTGGGTCTCCCGAGGCAGTGTTGGATTTGTTTAATTGCACAGCTGCGGTTTGATGACACTGTACCCCTTGTGTTGTCCCTTCCGCCATCCTGTTATCTCTGGAGTTGCTGCAGCGGCAGTGACTCCCTGGGAGCGGAGGAGCGGGTGCCTCGGGCACTCGCCGTGCTGGCCGCTCCCCCGGCAGCCTTGAGGCTGTTGCTAAGGGCAGGATTAATCTAAAATAACCTAGATGTTGGCTTCCTAATCAAAGTGAGTCATCAGCCGTCACCATCGGTAAGGAGGGAGGCAGGAATGGAGCGTGGTCCTCCCCATCCTATAGCACACAGCAGCGTGGTCGGTGTGCCCCGACGAGCGCCCTGTCCCCTGCAAGGCAAACCCTGTGGCTTCCAGGGAGCCGCACACAACCGAGGTGCTGCACAGGGGAATATACCCATGAAAAGAAAAGCAGCTCCTTAAGAAAGCCCATCCTGATTATGGATGTGCTGGAGATGCTTCCTTTATTTCATCCAAGGCCATCGGGGCTCGGGAGGGGAGCAGCGACACTGACAGGAATACAGTCCTTGTTGAATGAAGTCCTGGCTGTGTGCAGCCCTGGCACCCTTTGTCCCCAGGTGAGGTTTTTCTTACTCAAGTGGCCACTTGAGCTCAGGTTTCTCCTGTCATTCCAGCTTTCAACATCTGAACCCGTGTCCTCTCCCCTCAGACGCTGCTCCAGGATCCTCAGCCACCAGGGCCCTTCCTGCCCGTGGCTCTATTGCTGCCCACCTTCATGAGAACAGTTCTCCCCGTAACCTGCTGGTGAAATTCTGTAGAGATTTTCTTTTTTTTTTTTTCCAAACCACGTCCTGTGACATTTCTCTCTGCATTGTTTTCCTTAGCTTTGGGTCTCCGTGGTTTTCAGCGCTCAAAACTGCTGTGTTCAAGTTCTGGGAGCGTAGAACACGACAAAGATTTGTGAAGGCGTGTTGGTAGCATCCCAGAACTGTTATTTTCCTGGCCGGCAGAATGAGAGAGGAGAGGCAGGAGAGAGGATAATTGTAGTTGAAACGTGTCATCTCATATTGGCTTTGGATTATAACATAACGTTTAATAGGTATAAACCAGTGTTTCCAGTATCAGACTTCTCTCGGGAGGGTTGCTCTAAACAAGAGCAATCAGTAGAGAAAGATGATATAACTTATCCCCACACACCATTTCAGTCCCTCAGAGTTAGTATTTTCAGCTTTCTCACTGTGAATTTATTCAGTTACTCTAAGTTTCTAAAATGAAAATTCATGTAGCTGTCAAACAGGATTTATTTTCTTAGTTTTGGGGTTTTTTTTTTCCATTTTCTCTGCAATATTAAATGCTGGCGTTCGTACCACTCTACGTAACCAAAATACGCTCTCCAAATTTCCCGAGACCCTCCTGTTCGCTCAGCGTCATTTGCTTTTTAATTCAGTCCAGATCAAACTTGAGGGGCTCCTGATGGAGAGGAGAGCTCTGTAGCCCCGGGGCTGAGAGCTCAGCGAGAAGTGAGGTGGACCTGAGGGTGTCCATGGATTTTGTTAAGCGATGGCTGGGTATTTTATTGGAAAAGGCATTAGGTGCTCTTGAAGGCTTACAACAGTCTCAGTTTTTATTCCTAGACATTAGGATGGCACTAGGCTGCGCGTGACGCGGGGGTTGTGGGATGCTTTCATGGACTGCTGGAGCAGCAGGGTTGTTAGAAGGTGGCAGCTTCCCCGGTTGTGTCCCACAGCCCGTGATGTGCTGGTCTGACATTAATCACAGAATGCGTTGGGTTGGAAGGGACCTCTAAAGCCCATCTAGTCCAACCCCCCTGCAGGGAGCAGGGACATCTTTAACTGGATCAGGTTGCTCCAAGCCCCATCCAGCCTGGCCTTGAACGTCTCCAGGGATGGGGCCTCCACCCCCTCTCTGGGCAACCTGGGCCAGTGTCTCACCACCCTCAGTGTAAAGAGCTTCTTTTACAGCATTCCAGCCTTCTATTCCAAAAAATAAATGTGAAATTTGTTCCCACCTTGCTGTAAATTCACGTCCTTTTGTCCCAAAGCACCCCTGTCAGTCTGCGGAGCTGCTCGCCTCCAGAAGCGCTCAGCACCTGAAATCCCAGTGGGTCAAGGGGGGAGCAGGCTGTGTCCCAGCCAGGCATGTCGGGAAGGCTCCTGGAAGTCTGTCTGCCGCCTGTTCCCCGTGCCCGCCCTTATCTGTCTCGGACAATGCATTAATCAAAGCAAACAGAAGCGTCTCCCTCATCTGAAGGTCCCCGATAACCCCAACAGCTTGTCGGTGCGGTGCCGTGGGTGACTCTGCGGGCGCTGGTGCCAGCGCTGTGGGGCAGCAGGGCAGCCCGGGCACCCCCTGCCACCCCACAGACCCCTGCCTGGGACAGCAGCACATTTGCCAGGCAGGAAAAAGGATCAGGGAGGAGTGGGGCGCCTTCAGTTCCTCACAACTTTTTCAGTTCATCAATAGTTTGCGTGGGGTTAGTTATGGGGCTCGGTGTTTCGGAAGTAAGGCTAATAGGAATAACTGAAATCCTCTCTGCTCCATCCTTCCCATGAGGAAGGGATGTTGAGAGCTCTTTAATGCAGCTGGAACGTACGGGACTTGTGGGGAAGTACTGCAGTGCCAAGCAATATTTGGGTTTTAAACATGCATTCTAGTCACTGCCCATGGGCTGAGCTGCTTTAACTGTCCGGGTGCACGTTCCTGGGCTGAAACAGGGGACAAAAAAGGGGACATAAACTCTTGCACTCGGAGCTCAGCCTGTTTGCGGTAGGTGACCAGCAGACTCGGTCCCGTCCCCACGGTGCTGCCGGTGCCATCGTGCCTCTGACCGCAGGTGGGAGCCGGGCTGGGCGCTCCATCCGCCAGGTCTGGGGGTCCTTCATCCTGGCGTCCTCGGAGCAAACCACAGGGGGTTCACCGTTCACTGTGTGCTTCCACACCGTAGCCTTCGGTTTTTGTTTCCAGCACATTTAAACTCCCAGCAAACGTGAAGATGATTTCATTAAAAGGCCGCTGTCAGCTGTTTCTCTTCTACTTTGCCAACTTTTGCATTAGAGAACTCACTGAACCGCGGGTCTCAGTCCTCTGCAGACCTGTGAGCAAATACTGATGGTAATAACGGAGAAACTAGATGTTGCTGTTACAGTTATGTTTAGCCTTGAAAATGGTTTTGTATGAGACTCTGCCGGGGCGCTGGAAGAGCCCTGAAAGTGCTGGTCTCACGGTGCTTCAACGGCAGCTCCAGGGTTGACGCGCCACAGAAATCTGGAGGAATCTCCCACCAGATTCATATCGCTGTGATGATCATCATCTCCTGGACCATTACTCCTTGGCAGCGTCCCTTTAAATATTATAAAAGGCACTGCTCTTTTCTAAGATTGTTTAGCTTATTTTTTTGTGAATGCAGTAAAGTATTTAGTCGTGATTGAATAGCAAGAGTTAAAATGCTAATCCAACCTCCCTTGTTTTAAACAGGAACAGAAATTCTTGGCAAATCAGTTCGTATTATATTCTCTACGTTAGGAGTTTGCATATTTTTTGCAATTGGCTACATGTTGCTGCCCCTGTTTGCTTACTTCATCAGAGACTGGCGGATGCTGCTGCTGGCGCTCACTGTCCCGGGGCTGTTCTGCATCCCGCTCTGGTGGTGAGTGCCCCCCGCGCCGCGAGGCCACGCTCCCCACCTCCCCTCTCCGGGTGCTGGGGGGCAGGAGGGGTCCCATTTCTCCTCTTTAGTTTGGGGATTTTTTTTTCCATTTGCCACGTGAGAAGGCTTTGCCTTGAGGTGGGAGTTGGGGAGGGATTTTTTGTTTGGGCCTTTTTTGACTGTTGTAAGTCACGTTAAGTACCTGCAGAGCCTCACTGGTGCTGGCCCTGCATTTGAAGCCGCTTTTTCTCTGGCTTTCCAGAGCTGCTTGGGAATTCTGTGTTTGACGCCTAACTCTGGACACTGCTAATCACCTCTCGTTTTACCCCTGTAGTACTGCTGGGTGATTTGTTCTAACTTTCTTCCTTCCTTTTTTCCTGAAGTGATTTTTTTAACGCGGACTGACCTGCTGATGGGTACTCTAATCTCAGTGGTAGGCTGAGCCTGGTCACTCAGCACGCAGCGCTGGCACTTTATGGCTCTCGATGTCATTAAGCGGTTCATTGCTCTACATGTCGTTAAGCGGAGGCGTTTGCCGGCAGAGCTCTGCGTGCCGGGAGCCGTGCGTCCTCCCAGGCTTTGCTTTGGCTGCCAGAGCAGGACTTGGATTTGGGAGCTCCTTCAGCCCACCGTAACTCTGGCTAAGCCAGAGGTTGGCTCTTCCTCACCGTGCTCCTCTCGGCCATCCCACGCTGTCTTCCTTGTGGCTGAGTCCACGTTTTCTTTCGTCTTCCCATTGCACTCGCCCACCCCTGCTCGAAGGCATCGGTAGCCACATCGGTTCACCCTCCTTTGCCAGGGGTGCTCAGCCCTGGGGGAATGAAAAATAGTTTAGGAAGACTCCCTGCTCTTTTCAGCTGGATAGAAGCATTGAAGAAGGGCAGATAGCCTCCTTCTGTTGCTGCCTTGGTCATCTGTTGTTTTCTGAAAAGGCAGATGTTTAGAAAATAGGAAGGGAAAGGCACGGTATCTCTCACACTCTTAAAATAAGGATAATTTACACCAAAAAGAATTCCTTCCTTTCATATTAGTCTCATCTGGGGAACTCCTTTCTTCCTGTTATCTTGAAAGGTTTATAGGTCTAAGTAAGAAATTAATGTCTCTATAACGGTTAAGTGATGCAGACCCACTCTTCTATAGTCTAAAAGACCTCCTGCAGATCTCAGTCTTGTCAGAAGTCTCTGCTGGTGGCTTTGGTTTGTTCGGGGGTTTTTTTATCTTAGTCTTCAAACCAGACAAAACCTTTAAAATGGTTTTCAGCTCCACCTCAACCATCGTCTGATTGTAAAGATAGTCTGATTCTTTTTGAAGGTCAATTTGCTGATTTAACTTGAAGCGTTTCAGACTCCTTCAACACGGCGGCATTTCTCTCTGCATCAAGCAGCTGCTTTTTGGGGAGGTTGGCTTTGGGTGGAAGCCTCTCCCATACCTGCTATGGAACAGGCACCATGAGGCATGTGAAATTTGTCCCCGAGGCATGGCTTCAGAGTCCTGCTTTTTTACTCACACATCCCACTGCTCCATGCCATAGTTGCTCTTTTATTCATTCCCGGGGCTGTTCCTCCAGAAGGTTCCCAGCGTCGCCTCTGTAGTCTTGTGTTCCTCAGCTTGCCCACCAAGAGGAGCAGAGGAGACAGCTCACCTCCAGAAAGTCACGTTAGTGCTTGAACGATCTGTTATGAATCGTCTGATGGTCAAAACCACTGACACGGCTTTGGCTCAGTCCTTTAGGGGGTCCATCAGAAAAAGAGCATCTGACCTGCTTTTTTCCAAGGAGAGGAAAAAGTGCTGCTGGCTAAAGGGAGGAAGGTAGCATCTGTTAAGCTCAAAGGATTTAGTTAAGAAAAGGTGAGATTTTCTGTCCTGTCTTTGGTGTTAATTCACTCAACACGTGCCTGGAACTGATTAGAAAATGTCATCAGCTCCGCAAGGGGACACTGCCACTGTCCTCTGCCCGGGAGAGCCTGCCTCAGAGTTGTGGTATGAGGTTTGTATATAAGATTCCTATAACACAGAGCCTTTAAGTATACCCTGTGCATATTTAAAGCGTTTTCGCATTGTGTGCGGTTTCCTAAGAATATTTTTGCTCAACACCAGCTAAGCTACCCCCGTCTTTGCTGTCTATCTGGTGACATCTGGGTTTTTTCTGGTGGACATCAATTATTCCTTAAAAACCAACCGCCCAGGACAAGGGCCCAAGTATGCATCTCCTTCTGCACCAGAATAAACACATCCCATATATTTGAATTTTCCCACTGATCCCAGTGGGACAAATCCATGAATTACATTGCCCACATGCTTCTGTGCTGACTGTCTCTTGCTGCAAGCAATCTGGGAGATGAGAGCGTAACTCATAAAAATGATACATGTGTTTTTAATAACTTTTTACTTTTGTGAAAGCGTTGAGTCATTTATTCTGAAACTTATTGCAGGTTCATTCCTGAATCCCCTCGGTGGCTGATCTCCCAGGGAAGATATAAGGAAGCAGAAGTTATTATCCGAAAGGCTGCAAAAATAAATGGCGTTCCAGCCCCAGATGAGCTTTTTGACACCACAGAGGTATGTTTCATGCGTCCTAGTACTTCACCTCGCCGGCATTTTCCCCCTTTGGCCAGTTGACTTGTTGGGAAATGGCAGCAGGGAAATGGTTTGCACCAGCAGCTCTTAGAGGCTGGCAGTGACTGTTGGCGTGAGGTAAGTGCAGGGTTGACGAGTTCAAAAGGAGAAGCCAGAGAGGCTTTTTTATTTCTTTGTTTTTTACAGTAAAATTCTCTTCCTCGGCAGTGGTTGGTTGTGGTTTTCAGAGCAAGGGTGACCCAGATTGCTCCGTCCTCCGGGCACTGAGGAGACCCGAGGAAGACGTGTTTGTCCCCATTTCAGCCTGGTGTGGTATTAGCGATTTGCAGTTTAAGAGCAGCCCTTCAGAGGGGGGCTGTGTAGGGGACCCTAAATCGGCCCCGACATGTGCCGGGGCTTCGTGGAGCCCGAGGGGCTCCTCAGGTTGCACAAACCAGCCAAAGCACCCAAGTGCTACAAGGGCACTTGAAAACCACAACAGCAGCAAAGGCAATGAAGAACGTTAACTAAGCTCTTCTTCAGGCCTGGTTTTTTTCTTGTATTTCATGTTTATTGGTTAAAAGGAGAAAGCCTAGCACAAAGCCAGCACCTCAAGCAAGCCGGGGAGCAGCGTGGCCGCAGCGGGGACGGCTGGTTCTTGTGCTCGTCTCCCCCTCTAGCGGCTCTGCCCTGGCCGGAGCTCCTCCTGAAGAGGCACAGACATTTTTCTTGTGCGAAGAAACCAGCAACGCTCCCAGCCTCGCGTCAGCAGCGACCGCGCGTCTGTATGTCAGGTCTGACTTGACTGCGTTATACCAGCGCCTGCGTTTTGTGCCTCCTGATGCCTCCTGACAGAGCAGAAAGCAAAGCACCGCCTGCTCCTTTGCAGTCCCTGCAGGAGAAGGATGCTGGTGCTGCACCTCCCGTGGGCAGGATCCATCTCTTGAACGTCATGCTTGTGTTTTAGCCAAGCTGCTGAAGATCTCTTTTCCAAACGTATGTTCTAGTGTAAATTGAAGTGCATGTTCCAGCTACGGGAAGCTCATCCTGCAGAAACCATGGGAAAGCACTTTCCTTACTTCCCAGCCAGAGTTCAAATGTCTTTCATACTGAACATGACTTTTTCAGTCTCCAGTGTGTAAATTTTGCTTTTCATCACTCCTGCGTATTTTTAAGACCAAGCGGCACCTCAGCTGTCCTTTACTTCGGGGGAATCTTGTGTGCCAAAGCGTCTGTCCACAAAAGCGTGAGGATGATGTTTGCATGTTAAGCCCTCCAGTGGAAGTATTTTTTGAACATTGCTAGAAAGACATTCCTCGGAAACCATCCTCTTTTCCTAGGAAAGGAAACCTCCCGGGTAGCCCCATAGGGAGGGCTGGGGTGGTTGGAGGGAAGCCTGGCCACGAGCACTGGCCTTGCCCCGGCGAGGGCTCTCCGTGCAGGCAGAGGGCCATCCTCATGCCACCCTGAAGATTCCTGCTTCAAGTTCAAACTGACCCTCCATCTCCAATCCGGGGTGGTGGATGCTCCCACGATATGCCCTGGCCGCCACGCCGAGCTCTGGCATCCGTCCCCCTCCCTGGCAGGGCGCCGGCAGGCAGGCAGCAAAACTAGGTGATTTTCTGTGTTTATTTCACATCGGTGGTGAAGGTTGAAGAGAAGAGAGTTGAGTGGACAGTGCACAGAAAAATGCCGTTGGTAATGAGGTTACTCCTGGAAGTACTGTTTTATTTCCTTAAGGAAGTGTTAATACGTCTTTCTTCGTCTTTCTTGTCAGATGATACTCCTTTTTAATTAGGTGGTCTCGGTGCTACCTTTTTTTTTAACAAAAAACTGGAAACTACCGCGGAGTTCAGCTGGGTGCAGAGACAAGCTCTACCTAAGGACTCGCTGGTGCAGCAGTGGCCCTTGGGCTGCCCGCTTGTCCCCTCATATAGTGGTAACGTCCGAACTGCCCAAACTCGTGGGTGTGCAGAGGTTGTTTTGCTCTTAGGTGTGTGGGAATTTTTTTGGTTTTGTTTTCCTTTTTCCTTCAGATGCAGGATTCGAAGCCTCAGCAGCAGCAGAAGGCTATCCTTCTGGACCTATTTCGAACCCGAAACATTGCAACTATTACTATTATGTCATTACTTTTGTGGTAAGGAAATGTGTATTCCTAAAGTACCCAGGCAATAGAACAATTTCTGATTGGAGGGCACATGCTACAGGTTTAGATAATAAGTCTCAGCCTCGGAGCCCATCGACACACGGTCCTTGGCCAGTACCTGGCCCTCAGTGTCCTTGCACCCGCACTGCATTAATACACGAGCATGGAGCCTCGACTCAGATGTAAAATAGTTAGGAAACTGTATGTAGCAACCTGTGTATTTTAAATTCTGTTGCTTCTTGGGTTTGTTTTTTAAAGAAGCTCCCATCTCTGTAATCTCTATTTGAAGAGAAATGTCCTTCTGGAAGCAGAGGCAGCAACTCAGTAACGTAACAAGAACCAGACCCGTGGCCAGCGGTTTTGTTGTGTTTCTGTGCAGTGCCCATCTCAGTCAGATCCTGGTCCCCGCCTGGGCAGCCGCGAGGAATGAGGACCCAAAAATAGCACGTAGACAAACATGGACCCTTTTCTGTACATATTTCCCCCAGAAAGGAACTGGCTAGCACACGTGGCACACCATAGTTGGGCACTCTTGAATTTTGAAACCTGAACATCCAGCTCTCTCGTGAAGATTAAATAAGATGTAACGGAACTGCTGAGGGTGGGAGATCCGGTCACTGGAGTTGGCTACAAGTGGGAAGGTAGTTGGCATGGGGATCTCTCAAGAGTTATTTCATTGTGCTGTTAATGAGTCCATTGCAGTGAAAAGCCTTTGTGAACGTTTTCCACAAAGCCTTTTACTTGATATAGTGTGTGCAGGAAGGACAGAGAAATCGGAGGTCTCTTCAAGCCTTCAAGTGGATATGACCCCTGGAAGGGATGACAGAATTAGAAAGATGGGGTTGCCGCTGAGATTTTTCTTAAGCCACGATGCCTGTGGCGATGCGTTGCGACATCCTATTTTTGTAACAACATCTGAGGCAACACTGGAAGCGTTCAGAGACTCGTGTTTCTGGAATCATTTGGGTTTATTGCTTTTCTCAGGTTTTTCACGTCCATTGGTTACTTCGGCCTGTCCCTCAGCACTCCAAACTGGCATGGAAATGCCTACGTCAACTGTTTCCTCTCGGCCGTTACTGAAGTTCCAGCGTATGTGATTGCCTGGCTTCTCCTCCGCTCCCTGCCTCGCCGCTACTCCGTATCTGGCACCTTGTTTTTAGGGGGAGGCGTTGTGCTCTTCATTCAGCTGGTTCCTGCAGGTACAAAATACAATACGTGACTTAAGTATACAAAACGTTAGAAATATTTTACAATACTACCTAGCAGTTCTGTAAAATTACTGGAAATGATGATCAAATTTGGAATTTGAGGTCAAGTTTATGCTGACCACTTACAGGCATGATATTTTTTATTTTTTTTTATATGCATATGCTGAGTCACACACAGCTCTCATTTATTGTGTCAAATTACTGAGCTTTTTATAGTCCAGGGGAACCAGCTTGTAAAATGAGAGCCAGAAGTGTACTGTGATTTATCTGGGTCTGCGTAGAGACTAAAAAACCCTGCAAGTCTTCCAGATTTCACGGTGTGTAAATCTCTGTGGGATTTTGTGAGAAAGGGGTGCATTTGAGCTTGCCCTTTGTTGCTGCGTAATCCAGAATTTTGTTCCGTTTCAAGACTGCTGTTTTGCTAGGAGACAACCAAAATCTGAAAGGTACAAAATAACCTCGATCTAGGGATGGGACTAATACATTGTAAAATTAAAAAACAAAATCAAAGCAACACACAACTAGGAACAAACAGTGATAGGTTCTTTGGGATGTAACAGAAATACAAGTAATAAGTGCAGGGTGTTGTTTATTCACCTTGATTTTATTTTTTTCCTCCTCCAGATTTTAACGTCCTGTCGGTTGGCCTGGTGATGCTTGGAAAATTCGGCATCACAGCTGCGTTTTCAATGCTTTACGTCTACAATGTGGAGCTATACCCTACGCTAGTGCGGAACATGGCAGTCGGAGCCACGTCCACGGCGTCCAGGCTGGGCAGCATCCTTGCTCCCTACTTTGTGTACCTGGGTGAGACATTTTGCCTTACGCAACTGCCCGGAGACGTTATCAGAGCTTCTGCAGAGCGGGCTCAGCTTTAAATCCCGTCATTTGTTGTCTTTTAAGTCCCTCTCTCACCTTGGGTCTGAGTTCTCTGTCGTACGCTGTAAAAATGAAGTGGAGCTCTGGGTTTCACGGAAGAATCAGGCATTTTTGTCCTTCATTGAGGGTAGGGACCATTCATACGGCACCGGAGCGGGGCAGAGCTGCTCCAAGACAGTGTTGGTGAATATAAACCATGCAAGTGGAGCAGTTGGGATGATAACTGGTCTCATCTTAGCAACAGGTAGTACCCCTAGGACGCCAGCTAGTTTCCCAGGAGAGCATGACAAGAAGTGATCTTGCAAGTAAGGAAATCTGGCAGTAGGAAATCCATTGCATTGTACTCCTTGTGCACATCCTGAGGTGGATATGTCAGGAACCAGGTGGGAATCCAAATGTCCTCTGAATCTGTGCTTTCCAGAGCAATCCAGGGAAAATACACAGATCAAGAGTGTGTTTAATTGTGACCTTCATTAAGTGATTTTTTTCTTTTGAGTTACTAAGCCAGGCACCTCAGCACTCATTTTGCTTTTTCTTATTGTTCACACCTTGGTCTGTAAACAAAATTACTGATTTTCTCATAGGTGTTTTTTTGACACTCGTTACCATCACATTCTGTGTGCTGCACAAATACTAATTGACAAATCTTTTTTTTTTTTTTTTTTGAGTACGCAGAAATGATCCTCGCGTTGCAGATAGGAAAGGGTGACAGAGATGAGGGGATTAAGGGTGGAAGTATCTGCAAATACCAGCTGCTCAGTCTGGGGTGCTCAATCTCCTCTTTCTTTCGCTCACACGTGATTTATTTCCTTCTACCATGCTGGACCCGTCTCAGCTCTCCCCTCCACCTAACGAATTTTGCTTCCTGATGAGGCCTTTGATAAGAAATGAGGATGACCACTGCCTCTGGCGGAGCACCGCTGGTGTACGGCTAAGGGGTTAATGCCGGTCCACCATGCCGGGAAAGGGGAGAGGAGACTACGAGCTGTAGCTCACCTCTCCATTCCAGTGTGACACTGACACCCTGTACCAAAAATGATGAAAATACATTGTCTTTATTCCATACTTGTGCAGTGCAAACGTAAAGTAAAAGGGAGAGCAGGACTGTGATGCTCCTTCAGGTCTTCAGTCTCTGTTGTAGCACAGGTAATAGAGATGTAGACAGGATAAAGATTTTACTGCTGGCTGTTGGGTTTTTTTCTCCCAGGTTTCCACAGGCTCAGCTTTTAAAAAAAAGTCTTGTTCCAGTCGTCAGAATAGTTTCCTAAACTTTAGGAGGTTTTAGGAGAAACTCGTCAGCTGCTGGTATTTGCTACAGCTAAATTAGGACCTCGCTGTTCATCCAGATCATGAACACAGACGAGATCAAATCACAAACTTTGGCTCTACGTGAAATACTCAGGGGGCTTCACTTTAATCCTAGTTTATTCCATACGTTATAAAGCATGCTGCTCTATCCCAACTCAAAAATAAAGCTGTCGAGTCCAGTTTGGTATTTTCTCTACCTTAAATACTTTAAATCCTAGCTAATCCCTTTCCTGAAAGACCTTTTCATTGCCGTGCTATTGTGACTTTTGAAGATCTTGCGTCCTGCCCAAACACTTGTGCGCTAGCTTCAGGCTGCTGGCAGGGGCCGCTGCCTGCCAGTCCAAAATAATATTCTGAGTAGACCAAGGTCAGAACTTGTTTGTCACAGGAGGCCTGATGCTTTCTCCCTGTGCAATAACGAAGGTATTTAATGATTCCCCCGTTAATGGCCCATTAGTCTGAAATTGGCCAGTTCAGCTGCCACCAGTCTCTTCCCTTCTTTTGCACAAGCCCAGCAGGATGCGCAGTCCCAGGCAGCTGATGAGTGCTTGGGTGCTTATGAGCACTCCTGTTCCCTCACATTGAATTATTTAAGGGAGGATTGGGTTCCTGTTGGCAGTGTAGCGCTGAAGGCTCCAGCAGTGACCCCAGCAGAGCCGTTACCTTGCAAAGATGTTGGCTGTCCCAGTTGAAAATGCACAAAAAGCCTGTTTAGCTGCTACACGAACACACGGGACGATGTGAAACTGATGACAGGCGTTGAGCATCCTAGAGCACACGTTGTAGTTTTTAAATTGAAAAATCCCTTTGTTTGCTGGCAGATAACAGATGTAACTCACTTTGGAATTCACCTTTGATATTTATGAAGATTTCAGATAATTATTGCAAATTAATTCTGCATTACAGCAAGGTCTGGAATATAAATTTTACGCATGGGTTTGTTGCTTGTGGGCATTAAGTACTGTTGTCGTGTCCTGTGTTCTGCCAGGTGCCTACGACAGATTCCTACCATACATCCTGATGGGAAGCCTGACTGTGCTGATCGGGATCCTTACCCTCTTCCTCCCGGAGAGCTACGGCAATCCCCTGCCCGAGAGCTTTGAGCAAATGCTGAAGGTGAAATGGTAAGGCGGCTTTCGCTGATCCCAGGCTTCAGGAGAATTCACAACCTCTTTCTACATAATCCCTTTTCACAATCAGTGAACGTGTTTCATCAGATCCACTGCAAAACATCAAAGCTTTCAAAGTCCCCTTTAGATATTTTTTTTTGGTTGTTAATTTGACAGACGTTGACATTACGCAGTGTCTGCAGAGTCTCTGAACCTGAGAGCTGATGTGCGTGAAAGTGGGTGCACTTGCTTTTCTCAAAGCAAGGCCGACCTTCACATCACCCTGAGGCTGTTGCTTCCTATCTCCCAACACTTCCCATCCTTTTAAATCGCTCACTCTCCTTAACTCTTCATTTAAACTATTCGGTTAGTAGGATGGTTTACATTACAAAACACTTGTCTCTTTCAGTGCAAGTTCTTTAGGTGCTGCTCCGAATTAAACGCAGGATTTCTGTATTCTGGCCGTGTCCATTTGGGAGGCTAGAGTTGTGCCAGGACAGCTTTTCTCTTGGTTTATTTGGGTTAGCTGTAAGCAACGACAGTTCTCTTGCTGCCCCACCGTTGCTGTTTAGGGTACCCTGAGCCAACATCTCCGCTGACATGTGTGTGGGTATGTTGCAGTGCTGGTGCAGAGATGGCCAGCGTTTGCGAGTTACCATCGTGGGAGGAAAACTCTGGGAGCAACAGGGGGAAACCGAATTAGCCGAAGTGCAGCTGCACAGCTGCCATCCAGCTTACCCAGAATTTGTACTGAACAGAATGTGCCTTTATAAGCAATAATATAAGCTGCCTGTGTCTAATCCCTGGTCGGTATAAGGAGCTGTCATTATGCTTCCAGAATAAGAAGAATTCTCAGGCCAGGTTTCTTGAGAAGGGCGTGCTGTTCTTTATCACAGTCAGGGGCTTCTCATATGTCTGACGTTTGGCTTTTTGACTTTGCAGTGGACGAACTGTAGCTAGAAATCCTGGAGTCGAACCAGGCTCCCTTCGCAGGCTTCTTGCATAAACAGATTGAAGTCACTGAATTACAGTCACTGAATTGCATTCAAGTTCCTCCTGGGAAGGCAGACTTCACACAGCACTTGCTTTTTTCTGATGTTTGTATTAGTGGTTATAGTATATTAGTAGTGAGTAACCTGGTTATTTTAGCAGTGTTGATTAGGAGGAGGAAGTGTCTGGTGTCACCCTGCAAAATGTTCTCCAGCTTCTCAGTTTTTTTACTTGCTTTCAGTTTCAGAAATGGGCAACAAACCACTGGCATTAGGAATTCAAAGGAGAGTCCTAAAATTCTGGTAACACCCTTGTGAAGGAAGATGCGCGCTCTCAGAGGGGCTGGAAGAAGAACAAGATCTTCTGAAAATGCATTTTCTGCCAGAGGAAAACAAACAAAACCCAACAGTCAATGCTACTGCACCATAGATATTATCCCCTGTGCTACTGTACCCACATACGTAGTTTACTGAACAGATGCTGTCTGCTCCCGTAGGTCTGTAACTCAGTCTCCTGATAGCCGGGGTCTGTCAGTAGATACAGTCCCCGCTGAGAAATGGGGGCCTGCCTGTGCTAAAGTCGATTGATTTGAGGAGTAAGCTAGAAATGAGCCTTAGGAATAATACGGAATGACTGCAGTCAGTCAGGTTCTCAATGAAAGCTGCTTGACGAACAAAACAAATACAGAAAACGTAATGCTGGTGTGTTTTTCTCACTGTGCTTTTTGACTGGATTGAGGGGGAGCTGGGTGTCTGTCTTTGCAAATCTCAGCACGTGCCCCTAAAGGAAAGATCCCGGCCTCCTTTGAAATCTGTGCCCAAAGCCCGATGGACCAAGTGGGATCAGAATTTAGCTGTAGCAAAGCAGACGTAGGTGTCATTGTAAGGACATGTTTTTTAAACAACATATGGGAGTAGCTTTCGATGTGGCTTGCTTTTCCCAGGACCTGGGATCCACTTCTGATCCACTTGTCCTTGTAAAGCTGCTGCTTTTTCATAAAGCCTGAGCCCCGCTGACATCCCAGGGCTCCATAAATCTTCCGGGGCTTTGGGGACTGGGGAAGACTTTTAACGCAGAAATGACCACAGCTTGCTGACCTGACGGGCCGTGCCCGCTTTCAGAAGATACATGGGCTTTCGCCAGTCAGTGATCCTATCCGAACGTGCCATGCCGGTTTAGCTTTCAGGTTTTTCATGGTACATTGGCTTAAACAGTTTTTCAGCTCTTTTGGGGTTTTTTTTCCAAAGCATTTAATTTCTCCTTTGACCATATACCGCATTGGTTTGTACCTTCAGAGAAAACTCATTGCAGTTTCAGGAGCCTCTGCAAAACCTTCATACAAATTTACATTTACAAATTTAAAGGGGATTTCATGAGCAAAAAGCTCACATTGTGTACTCGAGATGTTCACCTGCAGTTAATTAAAAATGCAAAAGGGCTAACTTGGGACCACAGTTTTTTCAAAACAAAAAAACCCCACCAACAAAGCCAGTGCTTTGTTTTTCAAATCCTACAGGTTATGTATGCATTTTTTTAAAAGTTCAGCAAAGCTAGATTGGATGAAAACTCAAATGTAGATCTTAGACTTGTGCTACTACTGTTTTGTGAACACTACATAGTTTGGAAAAAGTAGAATACCTTTTATTTTTCTATTTATTGGCTGTACATGCACTTCTTGGCCACATAAAGTCAATCAGACCTGGCAGACTGATTTTTATCCTCTATAAATAACTATTAGCCATGATTCACCTTCTGTAAGGGGCACCAAAAGCACATTGTCTCACCTCTAATGTGAGAGTTCATGGCAAGTTGTCTTGTGCTGGCACTTGGCAGAGGAATGAGGCTCTCCCTGGAAGTTCAAGCACAAATATAAAGCTTTATAACCTTTAAATGCAAGGAACTTGTGCAATTACATCAAGCTGCTCTTTGGGATGCGGAAATACTATTTCCTTTCATATAAAATTTACTGCAATTATGCTTTTGCCATAAATGTAATGTGGCATGAGGCAACCATTATCCTGTGACCCCTGACATTCTCATCCCCTCCCAAGCTGGAATTTCTCTAATTATTTCGTCTTGTTCTTTCTTATTACAAAGTTAATCTATAGAATAGTTGTTCAGACAAAACTAAATTTCTCAACAAAGCCTTTGTATCGGCATAGGACAGGTTTGAGGACTTGGTTAAATATAGGTGGCCGTATTTTTATGAAGATTTTTATATTAAGTTGATACTTATTTTATGTGATCATAGGCTTGGGTATTTCTAAGAGGTAAATATTTTTGTACTCTTGAACTTTGTAGTATCTTAAAATCTAATTTTCTTTTTTAAATAAGAAAAAGGGTTGTTTTTTTTTTAAAATACCTTGTTTTAATCAGTCTCATTTTTCTTTCTTATACCATTGACCTCACGCTAGTGTCACATTTTAGTATTTTTAGCAGCAGGTTTAAAACAGAAGAAATCTTTCACAAGTGTGGAATGCCTTCCTGAAAAGTTTGTGATGTTGTTGTAAGGCCTTATGGTGTCTGAGCATAATAAAAATGAGGAAAGGAGGTTGCTTCGGCTGATGAAGCATTTGCACGGAGAATTTCTGTCCTCGTGCCAGTACCTTTCTCAGGCTCGAACAGGGATTTCTCACAAAACCCGAAGAGTGACATTCCGTGGAAGAATCAAACAGGGATGAAGCTGGAAGGCAGGAGAGCCCGTTTCTGGCAAGTTACTATTTTCTTAGTTGTGAAGCTGAAGGGAATGGCTATTGGTGAAAATGAAATGTATTGCTAATGAGGTAATTGCTAATGAGCTATTTTAGCCTCCCACTGCCATCTCCAGTGAGTTTTCTGTGTCAGGTGCTCGGTGGGGCTCAGGATGGGACCCGGGTGCTCACCTGACGCTGGGGGTGCCTGTCAGGCTCTGCCCCGAGGATGGGAGGGAAGCTCCAGCTGGATCATTCCCCACTGACCGCAGGGGACGTGTCACCGTGCCTCATCTGTCACCTCTGCCACCTTTACTTGGGTCTCTCTGTGCAACCTTTGATCCTTGGCTGGCTTGTTGGATCTGCTAAAGCGTACAAGAAACTGTAGTAATTGTCACTCGTTAACTTCTGTCTTCATTGAAATAAAACTGTGCGCTGGCATTGTGTAACCCGCTTTTGGTGTGGATGGTAATTGAGGAATAAAGTCCCCTAACTTTAACGCTTTGTGCAAAGAAGTTTAAAGAAGTAATTGAAAATGTATTTAGCATGGATAAAGTACGAAAATACACCCCTAAAATAAGCTTTTCCACACCAGAAGACTGTTACAGTAATACAGGTTTTCTGGCTTTCAGATGGTTCAGTCCTGACTCTGGGGTCCTACACAGTCCCTGACACAGCCCCCGGCCAGGCTCAAGGATGATTTTGAGGTTAAACTTCTATTTTCTCCATTTCATTTCCCGCCGTTGAGATTTTTGATAGCTGTGCAGTTCCAAAATGGAACGGAAGCGGTTTTTTTAAATACAAGCATTCAAAAATGCTGTAAACCGTATATGTTTGTCTTTTGTCAATTAGAGGTAAAGAAAATAACAGACATAAATGTGAATTAGCCTTATGGAGATCAGGGCCAATTTCTGTAGGCATAATTGTGCAACTTCTAAACTTAGCTTTATGGGAGACTGTCACAGATGGAAATATTTGGCACAGTCATGATTTAGCAGCGATTCAAAATTTATTAATCATGTATGGTAGATTGAGAGGGTGAATTTTGTCAGCACTTAATCATTAACCTGTTTAGATGTTTACAAAGTGAGTGAGCAAAGTAATCAAACAGTGCCTCAGTTACAGATTTGAAGATGCCAAGATTCACACTGACTTACTGTAAGGTGTCCCAAATCAATACATATACAGATGGGTAAAAGCACAGATCTAAAGTGAATACATTTGCAAAATGTAAGCGCGCGCACACACATACACACAGGTCTCTGATTGCTAAAATCAGGAATTCCTACACGTGCACGGACATCCATAAAGCTAATGTATCTATATACCACAAACATACAGATGGAGAGACTAGCCTATAGTTAGAATTTCCCTTCCTCGAATTTAGGGTAAATACTCACAATGTGTTGGCGGGTGGTGGTTGCGGGTGACGGATTCTCTCGCCCTGGCCAGGAGGTGTCAGCCCAAGCCCTGTCCCAGCTCAGGGGACACACTGGCCACAGCCGCGGCCATCCAGAAGAGCTCAAAGGGCCTTTACTAGAATTGTTACTTACAGGAGCCAAGATAACTGACTTTCATCAGGCACTTTTCCAGTCCAGCCCAGCTCGGACAATGGAATATTCTGTAACTTTCCACAGATTACACAAGCCCAGAGCTTGCTGGGTTGTCGGGTTTTGGTACCCCCTCCTCAGTGGCCACGATCCATATGTTGTCAGGCGTGATCGATTATAGTTATTATCGGCAAGCAGTAGGAGCCATGGGGACCAGGCACGCTATTGTGTTCTGCTCTGTTGCTCTCTCCGTTTTCATTCTTCCAGGTCAGCCCATGATGCCACGCTCTGGTCCCTGGTTCTGCGGCGCAGGTTGGGAGGGACGTCACGCCAAGCACCGAGTGGCCTGAAGGAGCTGGGGGGGGTGGTGGTGGTCCACCACCACAGAGACACAATCTTCCCGACAGCGCCGCTAAGGAAGGAGCTGGGATTTTTGGCCAAAGACTAGAATATTAATCGCACCATTTATTAATTGCTAAACACATAGTACATGTTCCCTCAGAAAACAGTGTCGCTGTCAGCAAAACCTTTTTTACAGCTGCAGACAACCCTGCCGAAGGGCTGATGGCGCGTGTTCTGCGGGCAGAAACAAGGTGAGGAACCATTCATCACTCAGACTCGCAGAAAGCCGCCCACCTTTGTCCTGCGCGGAGCAGAGCCATGAGCGGAGGCTCTTGGCTCATGTGTGGTTCGTGACCCAAACCAAGGCCTTACCGGGGAACCCTGGGCTGCTTCACCTGAAACATGCAGCCCCCGGGGGCTGTAGGCAGCTGAATAACGATTCGGTTCAACTCAAGCCTGGTTCCCGAACCCTCTGGGCAGGAAATAAGGGACCCGACACCCGTAATAATGGTCTGCTCTGACAAGGAGTCACCGGAGGGACATGACACCCTGCCAGGCCTGGGCGGGACGCCTCACGGGAAGCTGGAAAGTGGCCTCAGGCCACAGTGATCACAGAATGGTGGGGTTGGAAGGGCCCTCTGGAAACCATCTCATCCCACCCCCTGCCAGAGCAGGGTCCCCCAGAGCAGGGGGCACAGGAACGCCTCCAGGCGGGTTTGGGATGTCTCCAGAGACGGAGACTCCCCCACCTCCCTGGGCAGCCTGGGCCAGGGCTCTGCCACCCTCACGGGAAAGAAGTTCCTCCTCAGGTTTAGGGGGAACTTCCCATGGTCAAGTTTGTGCCCGTTACCCCTTGTCCTGTCCCTGGGCACCACTGAGAAGAGCCTGCCCCCATCCTCCTGACACCACCCCTTAGGCTATCGGTGAGCTCCCCTCTCAGTTTGCTTCTCCAGGCTGCACAGCCCCAGCTCTGAGCCTTTCCTCAGCCCAGCGATGCTCCATTCCCCCCGCGCTGCCGGAGCCCGCCGCCAGCCCCCGGCAGGCAGCGAGCACGGGCAGGAGCAGGGAGAGCCCCAGCCCCGGGCCCTCTCTCCGGCCGTGACAGCGGCGCTCAGGGCGCTGGAGCCGGCGCCGGGCCCGGCCTCCCGTCAGCGGCCGAGCCCCCGCCGCGCCTCCCGGCCGGCGGGCGAAGGGCATGCCGGGAGCCGCCAGGAGCCCCCGGGCCGGG
>VXBO01012254.1:49768-79464 GCA_013400135.1 Rhinoptilus africanus | reverse complement strand
GAGGAGGCCCCGGAGATGCTGGGGGGGCTGGAGCCCCTCTGCTGTGGGGACAGGCTGAGAGAGCTGGGGGGGGTCAGCCTGGAGAAGAGAAGGCTCCGGGGAGACCTTCCAGCCCCTTCCAGTCCCTCCAGGGGCTCCAGGAAAGGTGGGGAGGGACTCTGGATCGCGGAGGGGAGCCGTGGGACGAGGGGGAAGGGGTTTACACTGAAAGGGGGGAGGTGGAGATGAGATGTGAGGCAGAAATTCTGTGCTGTGAGGGGGGTGAGCCCCTGGCCCAGGGTGCCCAGAGGAGCTGTGGCTGCCCCATCCCTGGAGGGGTTCAAGGCCAGGTTGGACGGGGCTTGGAGCAGCCTGGGCTGGGGGGAGGTGTCCCTGCCCAGGGCAGGGGGGGGCACTGGATGACCTCTAAGATCCCTTCCAACCCCAACCATCCTGTGATTCCATGATTCTAAGTTCATGGTTATGGCAGCTCTGCCATGACCTACAGTCCTTGCCTGGGCATCGCCGTGCTGTTAAGTCTGGCCTACTAAATTTATTTTGAGATCTTTTGTTCGATTCCACTTGCAAAAGTAATCTCCAAACACAGCACCTTTCCTTGACTAGCCCAGCATGTGTACGGCAACTGCGTAACGGGTTTCATCTGGTATCTGTATGAGGGGTTTGAAGGAAGGGTCAGCCAGGAACAATGGGTTCAGCTTGCCCGGTGATTCAGAGATGTTTCTTTGAACTCGGGAGATCAGAAGCATTTGTTTTTGTTTTCTTATTTAAAAAAAAAAAAAAGGCAGTTGAAGTCACCCTGGGTTGTGCAAGGCTCAGCAGTCAGGGAGCCCTGGTTTGTTGCTGTGTCCAAAAGAACCTTGAACTTTGCTGTGTCCCCACGATGCCTCTGCTTTGGTTGTGCCACTGCTTTGGTGTCCTCACTCACCTGCTGGGACAGGTCAGGTTCTCCTCTGCTCAGATCCACCCCTCCAGTCAAGTCCATGGTCAGGGCAACCAAAGAAAGGCGAAGCTGTGCTGGTTCTCCTTCTCCTTTCAGTTGGCAGCTGTACAGACCCACAGGTGCTGGATGACTTAAGATACAAGGAAATGTATTTTGGGGAATACTTGAATTTCAAAGCCTGTATAAGTTTTTTCTTCAGGCTTACAGACCATTTGTACGGTCCTGTTGTCTGATTGTGCCTGCAGAGTAGTTTTACAGAGCTGGAACTATATTTGGCTTTATTCCTTGCTTTTACAGAATGGGTTGTGATGGTTGTTTGGATAGTGATGGGTATGAGTACTTAATGACCGTAAGTAAGATGATCTGAGCACCCAAATCTTCATCAGAAGGACTGGGGCGAGGAAGGGAGCATGGGAGGGGAGCCGCAGCAGCACAGGGAGGCATGGAAATGGTGACACTGGCATGGCTGGAAACTTCCCTTGAACAGGCACAGCAGCAGGGGCACGAGTGATTCTGACAAGTGGCACAAGGCATTGCCTCACCCGCTTCTGAAAACTGCTGGCTTCCTGGAGAGGAAAGCCGTTCTGGATTTCTAGACCCTGGTCGTTGCTGAAATGCACCGTTGTGAAAGGCTGAGCCGCTCTTAGGGCAGCGTAAAACAATTGGCATCTTCTCTGGACAGTCCCGCGCACGAGGGATCGCACGGGTTTTGTTCCCAGTGCCTTAATATAATGGTTGCCCTGGCTTAGCCAGAACTTTGTCTCTGGAGCTTCATCACTGAGCTTTGTCTCAGTGCAAATTAAAATGTCTTGAGCTACTAGAGTATCTTCGAGGCGTCTTACAAGAGGTTTTCTTATAAGAACCAGGAGCTGCTAACGTTTTGCTGAGGCTCCCCAGCAGCTCTGGCCTGTTGTCTGTATGGTTTGGCAGATGTTTTGTGTCTGTGGGAGGTAATGTTTGTCTGCCCAGACATCATGCACCGAGGCAGTATTTTTTTTTTTCCTTTAATATTGGTGCTTCTCTGAGCGAGTGTTGCAAGAGCTGTGGCCTTTCACATACTTGCAGGTTTTCAGTGCTAAACTGGTTTAATTTCTTGGCTTGGCGCTGCTGCTTTTCTGATTCACTAATCTTGTGTTTGGTTGCATATCTCTAACTTGTTGAATAGTCATGAGGACCTTTGTCCCAGATTTCCGTAGCCGGCACTGGGAGGGGGAAGGGGGATTTTTTTTTTTAAGAAAGCTTTTTGCTGAATCTCTCATGACTCTAGAGAAAGTCCTCCGTTAAGGTTCTGCTTTTCAGGGGAGACTTAAAACATTCAGTTCCCTCTCATTTGAAGAGAGACTGCCTTTTCTCACACAGACTAACAACAGAAGGTTGTTATTAGCCAGTCTGTTATTTAACCAGCTCCCGTGTGACAGAATCCCTTTATGTCTTTTGCTATTTGAGATGCTGGAGCTCAGGGAATTAAAAAAGCTTTGCTTTGGCTCCAGAAGCCATCTGTGTCATTCTTACTCCTTCATAAGTCCCATAAAAAAAAGAATGTAGGAGCAATAAAAGTTGATACGTGGTAGTAAAAGGAATAAAACCAGGGGTAACGAAGGGAGAAGGCTAAATTCTGCCAGTCGTATGTGTTATGGGGCTAAACTGAGTAAGTGGGAATAGAATTGAGCAGTGGAGTTACTAAGAGCATGAAATATGATATAATGAGAAGATGTTAGACGATATAGCGTTTAAAACGTTTTAGTCTATACGGGAGTAATTCTTACATGCTGAAACATAAGTCGACAGCGGATTTTGTATACACATATTCATCCTCAACTTGTAAAAGTACGTTGCATTGTTCATCAATTGGAAATCAGTTCAGTGCAGGGGGTGTGTTCCAGAGCTGCATGTTTTATGCCTGTTGTGCTCTTAACGAGCTTCAGGGCCTGTCTGGCTTTTGTGGAGGAAGGATGCACGCGGTGGGAATTGCCGAGTGTGCGGAGGCTTGGCGCAGGGCTGGCGCTGCGTCCTGTGCGATATGAAGGAGAGAAAGTTCTGGGCCAATACTAGTGCCCTGAGGTTTCCATTCCCTTTACAGCAGGGATTCAAGCAGCCCGCTGTGCTGTCAGACGCCTGTCCCTGAGGGGAGGTTTGGGATGGATATTAGGAAGCACTTCTTCACGGATAGGGTTGTGAAGCACTGGAAGAGGCTGCCCAGGGCGGTGGTGGAGCCGCCATCCCTGGAGGTATTTAAAAGCCGAGTAAAAGTGGTGCTGAGGGATGTGGGTTAGAGATGGGTTTTGTCAGTGTGAGGTTAATGGTTGGACTCGATGATCTCAAAGGTCCCTTCCAACCCAGACAATGCTATGACTCTATCAGTGGGTTACGCCAGATGTTCAGGAAACAAGCGGAGACTGCAGTGGTGACACCTGGAATGACACAAACGCGGCTGTCGAACTCGTGGTTGTCATGTTCACTCTTCGTTGGAAGACAAAGAGGATTCTGTTGTTTTGCTTTACCAACATAAAAACACAGGCTCCTGCTAGACGTTGTAATTTCCACGGGCTTTCCCAAGAGCGGTGCCGGCAGCTGAAGTGCAAATCAAGCCTGTGACATCCAGGTCCAGCTCTTGATCTCTTCGTTCATGTTAGTGCAGTGGCCCCAAGGACAAGAAGTCACCTCTGTTATTTTTCATCTGTTAAAATCAGTGCATCCTCTTTCTTGCTGTAGGTTACCCTCTACTTGTTTTTCTGGCTGAAGTTCATATTGACACTTCTCAGCCCCAGGAGCTGATAAATCTGTTGAAAGACCTTTACGTGATTTGCAGGTACAAAATCTTAGTCTTAATAGTCTTGCCAGAAGAAGGAAAAAAAAATCTAGTATTCATTTAATGAGTAAATATAAATGACTGCCAGATGTATCAAAGTACTTCTGAAATGCTGGGGTTTTCAAGGTGTGATTTAAGAAGCACATAATGCTTCTCGTCAGAATTGTGCAAAGTACAGACATTTCTGACCTTGCAACATAAAATAGGGTTAGTATTATTAAAGATTGATAGGCCTGCAGTTGATATTGTTAAAATGGACACAATGCTTTTA
Organism: Rhinoptilus africanus; assembly: GCA_013400135.1. Classification (NCBI taxonomy): domain Eukaryota; kingdom Metazoa; phylum Chordata; class Aves; order Charadriiformes; family Glareolidae; genus Rhinoptilus; species Rhinoptilus africanus. The sequence continues at coordinate 75,444 of VXBO01012254.1, read as the reverse complement.
GAGGTACCACGGGCAATTGGGGCAATGTTCCCATTACACTGGTTTTACTTTTACGCTAAAACTCAGCTCACGTTTCTCAGTTTCTGGCGTCAGTGCCTTGTCTCCGTTTTCTCCATCCATCTCAAAAATGTGATGTATGCATGAGAGTTACATTTCTGTACTGGAATTATAAAATATTTGGCACTTTTCTTCCTGTTCTATGCAAGTTTTACCTCTGCAAGCATTTAAAACAATTACAAAGGGAGAAACTGAGCAGAATGTATATTTTGTAGATACAGAATTCTCTTTACGTTTTGACAGTAAGCTTTAAGATAATGTCTAGAACTTTTAAGTATTTGGAATATACAAATGTATTTTCAGAGGAAAGAGTGTTTAATAACATAGCTCTCAAGTAGGCAGAGAATATTTATATCGGTATAAACAAGACCAGATTCTGAACTGAAGGTTTTAAGTAGTCAGTTGTGAGACTGCGAGATTTTTTTGAAGAATCTGTCTCTATTTGCAGAGAGAACCAAGGGGTAGGAGAGAATACAGTATGTTGGATTAGCCTTACAAATTCTTGCTAACATGTTGATTTTTAGAAAGAAAATATTAGTGCATGGAAGTATCCCACTTCATTTTTCAATTGTACGCATTGTTCCTAGCAAGAGAAGAAAACAGTTTCTCTTTAAAAAAAAAAAAGATGCAGGAGTGTGAGGACATGATGACATGATGTATTGTAGCTGTAGAAATTCCTTTTCTTATAAGGCTCTTTGTATCATAGGGGTGTAACGGCGTAAGGATCTCAGTGTGTTTGGTATTTGTCATAGTTGATTGTTGTTTCAGGTTCTAGTAATGGGATTAGGGAAGCGGGAGTGCTCCTGCGGTGGAACAGTTCTCTGTAAGCTGAGAAACATGCTTTTCTCAAGTGAGGACCTAAATTACATTCTTGGTGGCCTTGCAGCTACCTCTGTAATTTTCCAAACATATTTAGTAGTGGTGTATATTTGATGTCGGTATATATTTGTTTGCTCTGATGCTGTATCGCAAGAACTTTTGATGTATTGAAGAGCTCCCCTGTAATTCGACTTGCGATTTCCATGTTGTGATGCATTAAAAATATTGTGCGATGCTATGCTCAAACAAGATAGGTGTCTCCTTATCAGCAGCTAGAATTTTGTTATCCCCGTTACACCATCTTGCAAGAGATGACAAAATTGCAGTGGAAGTGAAGCAGGATGAGGGATCTGCATCGGTGCCCAGATGAGAGCCACAGCGGGATTTACTGTTAGTAATTCATGAAGTGCCAGCTCTCCTTTCGAGGCGAGTGGTATTCTGCAAGGGCAGTGGATGCGGAGCCTCTAGGCAGAAATTTGACTTCACCCCTGAAGGTTTTGAAGCGCCTAGAGAGCTGGGGGGAACGATGTTTTTCACTTGCGGTATGGCAGTATTTTCAGCTGGCTTCGTGGCATCCTGTCTGCCAAAACTTGCCTTCCAGTTTCAGTTTGATACCATTATTTTATGCTTTGAATGTTGTTTTGTGGTTTGCAATTTAAAGAATTCAAGTATTTCCTCTTGGGTCTGAATTTCATTGTGATTGTGGCTTGTGTGAAAATTGTTGGCTAGTTTTCTTTTTGGTTAGAGGTGTTAGATTAAAGTTCAGTTTAATATCGGGAAGGCGTAATAGGGAGTGCAGGAAATACCAGTCCAGCCAGTCTGACACTCGCACTGACACTGAGCACGTGCTTCTCCCTGTGCTGCTTAGTGTAATTCTAGATAAACCTGCAGTAATGCTTCTTGTTTGGGTTGTGTTGAGATAAAAGGCTGGAAGCCAATAAAATGTGTTTGGGGGAAGAAAGAAAGAGGTCTGAGGGAGTAGTTGAGGGTTTTTGTTCTTCTCAGTTTCGTAACTGGGCTTGCCTTAGAGCAAGGGATTTGGGGCTGTGGTTCCGTGTAAGAGATGAAGCAGAAAGTGCTCTCCTAAAGAGATGCTGAAGTGATGACTGTTTCATGCTGTGGCCCCAAACCTGTGCTCGAGAAGCAACTGCTTCAGTCGCTTTCCCTTGTGGTATCCCCCCGCCTTCTCCCCAAAGCTGTCCACATTTTCTGGCCATCTCCACAGCCTGCCCTCCTTTCTCCATCCCCTCTTCCCACCTGTCCTCACCAGCGGCTGGTTTCAGCCAGGAATCCTTTATGGAGGTGCGGATCTCATCTCTCATCTCTATTGCTGCTAGGTGTGAGGCTGCTGATGAAGACATCACCCTGACCTGATGAATTGTTTGGGAAGTAGCTACAGCCCAAAGTATCTGCAAGCTGTTTGAGTAAGGAGATACTGCAATAGAAAGATGTCATTTCTAAAGTTGTAATAAAGCTCTGTGCCGTGCCTTGAGCGTTGGGTACCAGTGTTCGGGAGCTCAATGCTGTGCAACAGCAGCAGCTGCTTGAAAAAAGCTGGAAGCTTTTTCTCCTGTTTGGAGCCCCAGTTTGTACCTTGCTGACGTTAACCTTATCTCACTCACTGGGGCAAAGGCCATTAGAGCTGGCAGGCTACCTCAAAGGGTACTAGGAAGTGAAAATAGCACATGATTTTAGAGCACTGGGTCAGGGTATACTATGTCCAAAGAGCAGTGCCAGCAGCAGGGTTCAATCAGTAACTACTCCTGGCTCCTCGCAGTGCTGGTCCTCCAGCAGTGACGCTTCGGTGACTTCTTCTTGGGCAACGTACAGCGGAGGGAAGGGTATGGTTGCAGAATGGCTCTGGAAGACTGATGCCACCATCACTCAAGCAATACAGTAGACCCGCTTAGCGAGTCATTAAAAAGTTGAAGACTTCAGCCTTCATTTACTGGGGCAAGGGGTAACAGACCTTAAAATCCCCTTGTTCTGATTGTCGTCCGTCTGTGGAGTCTGTAAATAACTGGTATTGCAGAACCAAGGTAGTTTTCCCATGGAAAGTTGATATTGAAGTTCACTTTGGGGCCTGGTTCAAGAGACTTTTCAGCATAACAGCTCCTAACGTTGCTTTAATAGAGCAGACAGAAAAACAAGCTGGTAATTATTGCCACATTTTAAGAACTAATATGTTTCCACCTTGCCAATGCAAGAAGCTTTTGGCAGGACACCGCAAAACATGTTAATACCGTGAACTTTTCCAAGCAGTGTCTCTACCTTAGTGGTCTGAAGCAAATGTTTGTTCCTGGGCACAACAACGTGCCGGTGTTTGGGAAGCCGCGTGTCGCGCAGCCCTGTGCCAAAGTACAGCGTGAGGTGGCTGAGAGGGGACGGCTAAATCGCGAACGGGGTGATCGGCTGGAAAACAACGAGCTAGATATTTGGTTAGTTAGACTTTAGTTGTGTTGTTGAAGATGTCTGATTCCAGTAGCTGATACAAAGACGATCCTTTGTGAGTAGGAAAGTCTTCGTTACTGCAGGATTTGTACTGGGAATGGGTTTGTTTTCCTGGTAAGTGTCACTGTGTGAAGCATAAGAAACCATTGAAACCTTGGCCTATATAAATTTGATAACGATCATTTGCTGCGTATTTCTAAGGTGCCAGACACAGTTTACTGAAGCTTTCTGGCTGGCTTAGCCTTTGTGGTTGTCACAGAATTGCTCAAGCTTTCTTTAATCTATGATGAAGTACAGCTTTCGTTGAATAAAACCAGATTTAATTCTAAATGTTAATTACGGTTTTTAATCCAAATTATATTGATAACTACAGTAAGTTAAGTCCCTTACAGGAGTGCTATAAATTTGTTAGCACATTAGAAAGCCACGATTCTGAAATCTGCATCTATAATGACACATAACTGATGGCGTCGACTGGAGTCCTGCGTTGGGTGCTGGTGCCGGGGTGCAAGTGGTGTGAGGCTGGGAAGGTTTGGGGAATAAGTGCAAGGATAACGTTGAGGACTATGAAATCTGATACAAGGAGAGGTGCTTCACACACAAACCCACAACCAAAGGAGAGGTTTACCAAAGGACAGGTTAAGAAATGGCTTGAATATGGTTGTAAATTGGAAAAAAGGTGCATTTTTTTTGCTCCCATGACCTTCAAAAAAATAGGACTGATGAGATGAATTCATCAGATAGTCTAAGGGTTGGTAGCTAAAGTTACGCACAGGCCGATGAGAGGGCAGCCTGTATGAATGAGCATCATTCACCTCCAGAAAAACTTCCCATTGTAATTCAAAGCTGGATGCTCTTCCATGAAAGCAGTGGTGGTTCAGGTGAGTTTTGCCATAAGGGTGGAAGCCCCTTGCCAGTACTGTTAATTCAGTGCAGGGTTTTTAGTGATCCCCCAACCTTAAAACACACGCTAGGGTGTAGTTGTAGCCTGAACTGTTAATAGACGGGGGGCTGTGAGATTCCTGGAGTTGAAGGCTCAATGCTGAGGGGACCGCGATGGCAGACAAAGCAGAACAGTGGTGTCCCCACGTTTGCAACCGCAGACGGGATGGATGGCGGAGCTGGGACATGCAGCAGCTGCAGGGACAGATCTTACGGGGTGTTCCTGTGCAAGTTAAAAAAAAAAAACAAACTAAGAGGAAAACAGACTGTACTTAATTATTTGTAATTAGAGGACAAGGGGGATTAATTATTGGGGGCAAGGTGAATATTTTCTTTTCGTGTCAACTTTTTTAAGAGTGATTAAAACCTAAAAGTTTCCATCCCTAAAACATCAGGAGGGGCTCTGCGGGAGCTGTTTGAATTAACTGAGCTCAGGAGGTTTTGGCCTCACATCAGAAGCACTGATTGCCTCCAAATTCCTCTCTGGTGGGGCTGCAGCACCTCCTGCCCTCCGCCAGCAGGCTGCTGGGTGAGCCTGGCAGGGCAGGCTGCATTTTTTCCTTTCTTCTAGTATTTACATAATTTTCTTCCCCCCAGATAACCAAAATAAAATGAAGACTCTTCCAGTAATAGCTGTTGGTATAGGTACAGAAATAACACCAGGGCTGTGTCAAAAACACCAGGCTGAAGCGGGTGGGAGATTGGAAACTGCTGCCGTCTTCATATAATAAATATCTTGTTCTTCTTTTTTGTTTTCCTTTTGGAAATCTTGGTTTGTTTGGTGTGTATTTCAGTTTATATTCCACAGATTATAATTGACGTTCGTTAGGTTCCCAGTGAGCAGTCTCCAGTCTCTCAAAATCATATTAAAATGTAATAAAGGAGGTGGCTGTGTTTTTTTCCTGTAGTCTTGTTTGTATAATTTAATTTCTCTTAAATGAGAAATGTGAATCTTTAATGGCAAACTTTCCCATATGCAGGGAAATCAAGGTTGGGGTCTGTTCTCACTCTTTCCAAAACCAGCAGAACCGCTGCACTTTAAGGGGCTGCAGAGCCCTTGAAAGGGGGGTGAACCAAGCGCATCATGAGATTGTGAGTTACCGTCACTCATACATACGTGTAGGGGAAACACCACAGCCATGGACGGTGTAAAGAAAGCCACACGGGTCACACCTGAGGGTGGTGCTGGGGCCTCGAGGTGGTGGCTGGTGGGATGGCTCAGGATGGGTGGCATTTCCCCTCAGCAGCATCCCTTCCTGTCATTTCACGGGGCTGCATCTGTCCCGTGGGTTGGTTTTCTGCCCAAAGGATATGCTTTCATCGGGGCTCAGCCAAGGCGTTCAGAAGGAGGGAGGGGAAATCCTGTTTATTAGAAGACTTTCATGTTCTCTCTCCTCACAGTGGAACCTCGTCTGCGACAACGACTGGAAGGGACCTCTCAGCACCTCCCTGTTCTTCGTGGGCGTCCTGCTTGGGTCTTTCATCTCAGGACAGCTCTCAGACAAGTAAAGTATATACACCAGAGCTGCTGGCTCTCTGTTTGATGCTGTTTGTAAGCAATTCTTGTATGTGAAGTTTGCTATAAGTGTCTTTCTGCAACTACTGACATGTCTTTGTTCTGCCACTGTCTAATCTGAATGTACACAGAATGTATAGAATAAAGGTCCTGAAGTAGAACAGAATGTTACAAAGATTGTTAGTGAGTGTTACCTTTATCTGTTTATTTTTTCAGTGAAATCTTGTCTGGAGCAAACTGATTTTATGCAGGTGTAGGACATAAGTTTCATCTGGAAAAATTAGAACAATGACATTCTCTTCTAATTACTTTGGACTATGTTCAGAGAGTTCCCTGAAGCTTGCTTTCCTTTTTTTGAGGTCAAATTTAAAATTCTCTTTTTATAAACACCCATAGCTTCTCTTCCTCCTCATCCAATACCACATCAAAGTCCAATGACCTGTGTTTGTGGAAGCTACAAAGCACGAATGCTGTTCAGTAGTACTTCAGAGAAGCCAGGCTTTCTTCTTTTCTTCCTCCTTTTTTTTTTTTTTTTTATTTCTAGTCCCAAAGTACACTGGCTTTCTTATTTATCAGTACAAACATGAAAAAATGGAAGACACCATGAATTTTTAGTGATGTTGACAGGTTGTTGGATTTGGGGTTGGTTTTGTTTTTTTCTTTTAAAACTCAATTTTTCTGATTATCTCCCTGAGATTTGCTGTGCTGTCTTCCAGATTCCCAGAGAACAATATGTGGTCATCTAATGTGCTGATATACTTGTAGAGTTTCTGTTTCTTTGAAACATAATCCCTGTGCCGCAAATCTTGTAGCATCCATTCAGGTCCCCTACATGGTTTCCTGCTCATTAGGTTGGACCAATCTTAAGCTTGGAGAAAATGATCCTTGAAGATCAGACAAGAGAAGCCCCTGGACTTCTCTCCAGAGCCTTATGCCATGGGATTTTTCCAAACAGATCCCTGATCAGGCCAGTGTTTGTGCTCCCTGTGAGCCTGCCTTCTGCCTTGTTCCTCTCCTCACTATCCTGCACTTCACTATCGCACAGCTGGCAGCTATGGCTGCTGCCAACCTTTCCATCCCCAAACACTTCTCCCTTGTTTGCAACCAGCAGTGTCTCCCCTTGTCTCCTCTTCGGACATCTGTGTTGGGAAGTTGTTACTGATGCCCTTCAGAAAACGCCGGGGTCTTGTCCCTCCAGCAGGTATTGGAGTGGTTGAAGTCCCCCATGATCTCCAGTGCCTTTGAGCATGAGGTTTCCTCTGATTGTCTGAAGAGGGTCTCGTTTGCTTCTCTCTGATCGGGTGGTCTGCAGCAGACGCCCGCAGCAGTGCCAGCATCGGTCTCCCTGCCCATCCTGAGCCATAAGGTCTCAGCTGGCTCATCATCCGTCCTCGGGCAGAGCTCCATGCCTTCCAGCTGCTCTCTCACGGGAGAGGAGGTTTCCCCGGTTTGCTGCAGGGAGTCTCCTACTGCTTCATCCCGGTGCTGCTGCAGGGTTCGGGTGCTTCGTTCAACAGAGCTCCCAGCCCTTCATCTGCTATGAGGATGCCGAGTGTCTTCCATGGTGGCTAACCATCAGGTGAAGCAGGCGCTGTTCTCCTGGTGCCAGAAGCCACGAGTTTCCATCATGGGAGTCTCCTCCTGCAGCTCCTCCTTCTCGGAGTCACACAGGTCCTCCCCAGGTGCAGCTGAGGAGGCCATCAGCACGGCTCATCCAGTTCCTCTCACAGCCATTGAACTGCAGCTAGCTCACCCTCAAGAGACCCAGTGCATCCAGCAGCCCCATGAGGACACTGCTCCAGCAAGGCCATGCGTGGCGCTTTGCAGCTCCCTTCTGCCCATCCGGTACAGAAAGTCCTGCAGTGAGTCTCAGCCGGGCGTGACAATGAGATTGACAAAATATTTTGCAGCTTCAAGTTCTGTTCTTGATGTGTTATGATCTACCTGAGGCTTGTGGCACCCAACCCTAGACCTCCTGCTCAAGCCTAACTTGGGAGTGGAGTTGTGCCAACCCGCGCTCAGCAGATGTCCTGTCCTGGGCTGCAAAGTCTGCTTGCCATGTGGGGCTGCCCAGGACATCGGCACTGGCTCTTAGAGCAGCTCGATGAGTTGGGTTTAGTTTAATTTCTTGTCCTTTTTTTAATACTTCATCAATAGAATTGTTAGGATCCCTTAAATTCGTTCATTTTTCAACCAAGTGGAATGAAGATTGCAGCGTGGGATCACTTACTGATAATAGCGTCTCACAAAGCTGAATTTTACCTCTCTTTCAGAAGTTTTCTTTCTTTTTCTTTTTTTAACATGCTGATTTGTGTCCTGAGCTGTGTGCTCCTTAGAGGAGAAGAAGCATCTCATACGCTTGCATTTTAAATAACTTGCTCCCAAGGATTTGTCTCCTTGCTCATCCTATCAGTGAGAAAGGAATAGTGCTCCAGCACATACTTAAAGGCAATTTCACTAGCAGCCCCTGAAATATTATTTTCTCTTGTCAGTGGATTTTTTTTTAATGTATTTAGAATAACTGTGCCTGTGTCACATTTCCTGAACCTCTGCTTTTTGCAGATGTTTTGTATCTCCCTAAGTATGCATATGAGTAATCTTATTTTTCTGTTTCTGAAGATTTCATTCATGCTGTTGTATAATCATCTTTTTTTTCTTTTTTTTTTTTTTTTAAATCTGTCCGTGGAAGATGTGGCAGGAAGAATGTGCTGTTTGCGACTCTGGCAATGCAGACTGGCTTCAGCTTCATACAGGTCTTCTCTACCAGCTGGGAGATGTTTTCGGTGTTCTTTGTGCTCGTCGGCATGGGACAGATCTCCAACTACGTGGCAGCGTTTGTTCTTGGTATGAAAGTCCTGCTGGGCACAGGATGCGTTCTTTAGTCTTATGCTTTTCCTGCTCCTTTTCCGTACTGGCTTAGGGTTGATTTGTTTTGTCAAGCAACACTGTTAAGAGTGTGTCCTCACCACACATGGATAACTCATGCTCGCCTTGGAAGCTTCCAGTTGATAGAAGTGCAATCTGAATTAAATCTGTGGTTTACCATCCTAAAAAGGCAAAAATCCAGAAACTGATTATGCATTACAAAATCTGTCTTCCAGATAGAAAGATAAGATGAGCAAGGCGTGATTTTTCAGGGATTTGTGTTGTCCATTTTGGGTCCTAAATGCCTATTTGATATAAAAACTTGTAAACAAAAAAATCAAGTGTTATAAAGACTTCTTAAAACAGCTTATGGTAAAAAATTAGATGGCATAATGATCCTGCTTGGAATCAATTCCTCCTGTTTTCAATTTAACTAAGACCATATTTGATCAGATGGAAATGTGAATTACCTTATGAATCTGAGATTTTTTTTAAAAATCAGGGTTTTTTAAAATTAATGTTATTTGCAGTGGCCTTACTGTCCAAAGTACCAAATGCGGGCAAGAAATTCCCTTTGGGCCAAAGAGGAGCAGTGGAGCTGTGGAAGCAGTGTTTAGCTAACCTCCCTGCAGACATCCTGCTGCAGCTTCTGTCATCTTCTTCCATTTCTGCGGAAATGAGGAAGATAATCTCTCTTACAATGTCTCTTGACTTGCAAGTCCCAAAGCATTTCAATGGGAAGCATTGGCTTGGGTTAGTGCATTAATTCCTCTCTCGATAGCCTGGCCTTTCTTAGTGACCCTCCACATGTATACGCCAAAAAAAGGGCAAGATTTTTAGCTGATAGCAAAATAGTCCTTTAGAAGGTGATACCGGTCAGGAACCTAATTTAGGCATTTCTGAATTATCCGTTAATGAAGTTGGTCTCTCTTCATAAGCTGGAGAGGACCCTGAAGAGATCAAGCTGAGGTTGTGTTGTGTTTTGTAGCATGTTAGGTTGGTTTTAGCTCTTTAAGTAAAATGGGAGATGCTAAAAACATTGAATTATTAAGTTTTAGCTACTGTGGGCTACAGAAATAGTGTATGGCCTCATTCCTTTAATATTTACATGGGTTGATGCAGGATCACTGCATGAAGCAGGCGTGTGGTGCCTCTAAAATTGGATGGCAGAGCGTGCTGTGCCCAGGGTAGCGTTTTTCAAAGACAATCGTTAGAGGGTTGTTTTTTTTTAATAAGTTACATGGTTGCTATTAAGGTAAAATACTAATCTTCACTCTGTTGTTTTGAACAGGCACAGAAATTCTTGGCAAATCAGTTCGTGTGCTGTTCTGCACGCTAGGCGTTTGCATATTTTATGCATTTGGCTACATGTTGCTGCCGCTGTTTGCTTACTTCATCAGAGACTGGCGGATGCTGCTGCTGGCGCTTACTTTACCTGGGCTGCTCTGCATCCCGCTCTGGTGGTGAGTATAACTAATTTAAAAGACCTTAGTCTTTAGAAGGTCTTGTCTGCAGATTTTTAAGATCCAGGCTCCAAGCCAACCGCCCTTTACCAATGAAATTCAGGAATCGGCAGGTGACGGATGGATGCTGTGTCCTTTATTCTTCCCAGTCATTTAGCTGCAAGTCCGTAGTTTTTGTGGGTGATCTGACTCAGGCCTGAAAAGCCTATTCTTCATTTTCTGTAGGCTTCTGTAAAATTAAGTGACGCACATGCAAAGGAAAAAAATAAATAAAGTCAATAAAACTCATCCTTCTACGCCAACTGAAATCCTTGACCTTTCAAAGAGTAGGCCTGAACTAACTAAGGGCAGAAGGAGAAACCAGTTGATTTGGCAACCTGGGCGATGCTGGGGTGACATAGGTATGAGGAGCTACAAAAGCTTCCAGGCACATCTGAGAGACATCCGTGTTTTCTTCTACGGCTTCGAGGTGGTGTGTAAAGTTTAAACAGTCCACATGGTGGTGGTGTTTCTTCACTTACACCAGCACTTCTGTTTGTCATTCTGTACAGCTTCTTACCAAGTGTCATGACTCAGGCAAATTCTACTGTCTGACTTGCCTTTATATGACAGTATTTACAGTTAGTGATTTTATAAGTGTTATTCTTTAAGGATATGCTTCTTAATGTACAGGGTGCTGCTTGTGTATTCACGTTTCTGAATTTCTTTAATTAAACTGGTTTGCCATACTATGAAGGCTTGGGTTGCTCTTTTTTATGAGTCATTGCTTATTTCTTTAGTATTTCTAAAATCCACAAAGCCTTTTTAGTCTGGTTTTGTTTGGTGTGCTAGTCTGCTCTTGTAAATCCGATTTCTGTTGTCATTGCTTTAACATCTGCAAGATATGGCAAGTTTTGAGCTCTTTGTGCCTGGAACAGTGTGTATTGGTGCCTGCAGCAGTGCTTTCTGTGGAAATGCAAACTCATTATTCTGAACTTTTTTTTTTCAGGATCATTCCAGAATCTCCGCGGTGGCTGATCTCCCAGGGAAGATTTCAAGAGGCAGAAGACATCATCCGAAAGGCTGCAAAAACGAATGGCATTACAGCCCCAGATGTTATATTTGACCCTAGTGAGGTAAGAGTCATTTTGCAGTCCAGTTGTTTGCTGGACCTATTAATGACCATGTAAAGTGATTAATTTCCAGACGTATGAATTGAGTTATGCCTGCAGTGTATCACGTACTTCTCAAATGGGTGAAAGGTCCACTTTTTCCTGAAAAGCAGAATACCCTTTCCCCACTTCACTGATATTTGTAAAGCGCTTGCTGCCCCATTCCCATGGGAATGCCAACATGCATTCTAATGCAGGCATCATTTTGGTCCAGTTTACCTTTTTCCTTTTAAACTCTAGTTTTTGTGGGAAGGTAATGAATTTGAGGTACTTACTGCTTTGTGATCTAAGTACTTGCGCTGAGCAGACTCTATGTGTGCGCAGTGTAATATAGCTCTATAAAAGTCTAACACAGGACTAGTCCTATGTGGCAGGATTAGTGGCAGCGTAACGAATGTCATTCTAGTTGAATTCCGTGTTCAACTCCAATTTCTACTCCCATCTTAAGGAGAGCAAAACCTGAGCTCCTTTCGGGTGGAGTGGCGAGGGGTAGCTGTTCTTCCCTGTCCTCTAGATGTCTCCCCTTTGCCTGAGCTGGTGGTGACTTTAAGATGTAGAACAGTTCCACACTCGTTCAGACATGACCTCCGAAGGGCAGACAGACAAACTGTTTGCATAATCCAGGAGAATGGGCACCTCCAGGCAGATGTGTAGAGTCTGTCTGGGCAGTTGCCTAATTGTGTTCTGGTTGGCAGTTGACATTGTCTTGTCATTTACATGAAAATACCTTGTATATTCACTTGCTTGACAAGGCCTCTGTACCAGAGGAAGGAAGATGGTGAGCTATTAAACTCTAGTGTGTTTGCCATTGGGATTGAAACAGCCTCGCTTGGGTTGAAGTTAGCTGAGGTGCAAACAAAGCTGTTTGTCCAGACTTGTGTGTAGGCAGTAGGACAGACATCTTGGTCTTGCTGGAACAGCATGAGAGTGCCAGACCTTCTTATGGTACCTTTTGCCCTGGATTTTCATTAGAACACGCTTTTTTCCTTTTTTTCTCCTTTGTTATGCTGTAGGCATGAAAACTCACCCATTGCCAGCACTAGGGCAGGAGAACGGAAAATAAGCTCTGGCTCCAACATCTGTTTAAGGCCACTGTCCCTGGAAATCTCTATCTCCTGCTCTTAGAACAAAGTGTTGATGTCTTTGGCATCTCTGAACAGGGTTGGATTACGAAGCAGCAGAAGGCAGGGGCAAGAGTAGGGATGTTTACCCCAGGGACCACTGATCATGGGGAAATGCTGACTTCTGCAGCAGGGTGGGATGGAGAACACGGTGCTTATTTACAGATAAATCATTGCATGTCAGCTGTCAGAAACACAGATTAACATTCTGACACTGAAAGGAAAATGAGCTTGATGAGCAGGCACTGCTTAAATAATGAACTCCTGTCCATCTTTTTGAGGTAGAAGTAACACAGTGACCAAAAAATCTGTGCAAAACTTTTCTTCATCAGGGGTCTGTTTATGCTGTTCTTGTCTCTGCTTTCTGGAGAGCTGTGAAGCAGAAGGCTTGTGGCCTCTTGTGAGTTTTTAGGAAGCATGTTTACGCTGCGGAGAGGTTCTCAGAAATCCGACTGGCCCTTGGCCCCCCTCCTGCACTTGGAACGTGAGTTCTGGATGGAGGAGCCCCCGAGCTCACGTTCGCAGTGTTGCTCGACCCCGTGCAGTTGGAGAGCAGCGCCTGCGACATTCAGGCTCCAGAGATTTCAAAACTAGTTAGGATCCAGAGGTGACTAGTTGCAAACAGGCTACGGAGCACAAATAGGGCCTGGTTGGCTGAATTATCCCATATGAGAGGGATAAATATATTTGGATGATAGGTTTAATTTCGAATCATCGTTTTCCCCTCCCTGCCCTCCTCGTATCTTCTGGTTCTAGCCTGTCTGTTAAGGATTCTCTTTGCTTATCCAGCTCCTAAAAGGCAGGGTCCTTTTTTCTCATCATGACTCTCTGCATATTACTGTTCCTGGTTTTGTTTTGTGGTTTGTTTGGGTTTTCTCCTGTTTTTTTTTTTTTTTTGTTTCCTGTTTGCTAGTTTCTTGGCAACGGCACAGTGGCAAGGCTGGAGAGTGCTTAGGGAAGATCATGTGGTTTGTGGGAAGGGCTGTGGGCTGCAGAGCTGCCTGCAGTTTGGGCTGGGAGCCTTGGCCTCGGGCAGAATTAAAGCTATCAAATGTAAAGAACTGTTTGCCTTTCCTAGAAAATGAAGATTTATGAAAACAGACACACCGAAGTTTGTCCTGCACGACCGTCAGGCTGCTGTTTTGTCCTCGGGGTCGTCAGAACAGAGTATCATTCAGAAAAAATTTCCCCCTGAAGTTACAAAAACCTCATGTTTCCATTAGCTCAGATACATTATCTCCTTAATATCTCCTATAATGTCTATTTTGAGCTGAGGGACAAGAGTTAAGGGACCCAAATCGGTGTCCATCAACTAACTAGCCAAAAAAAAGATCACTAACTGAATATGGAAGAGAGATTGATGGGGAATGAAGTTCCACTAATGGTTGCTTTTGTTTCTTGATCGCTGTGTTGTGTCCTGCAATACATCCAGCTACCTCTGCTGGGCCAGTTTTAGGGGAAAAAAGTCTTGTAAATTGAACTAATAAAGTAGAAGATGGTATAGTCAGACCAGGTGGAAAGAGTTCAGAAAAATTTTTTAAGTAGTAATTGCACTGTTTTCAAGCTAAAATCATAGTTTACTTCTATTGATAACGATTTGCACATACCATGAAGGAGCCACACAGTGCCAACAAAAGGCATTCAGTCTTTAAACATGTTAAAATTTATTTTGACATTCTCAGGTCACGCTGACTCAAAAAATCCAGGGAGGAAGTAATCTTTGTGTACAGTTTATTGCGTTGGTACATAATAGAAGTCTGTCAGGCAAGAGTGATTCTTCTGGCTGTGGGAGAAGTCCTCACTTGAATAGCAGAAAAAAGAATCTGTGTAGCAGATTGTAAAATCAAAATCTTGTTGATGTATTTACTCTTAAGACTGTTAAAAATACCATTAAATTGATGAGTAAGTAGACAGGGATAAATCCTGAGAACATACCATCTTTTGCAATAACATAAATATGACATGTCTAGAGAACCGTGGTTCTTCGGCCATATAGTGTTGTTTTATCAGAGTTGATAGTTTTAATAATGGAACTTGCTCTTTTAAATCACCTTTTACATATTTTGAAAAATTTCTCCCTTGTTACAGTCTAAATTAAAGTCCTAATTTAAAAAAAAAAAATTCTTTCACTTTTTACAGTCTTACTGAGCACAAAACTTGTTTGCATGCTTCCTGGGTGCATATCTTTGCATTGCTTACGTGGCAGTGGTTTTATTTTGAGGAGCTGTAAAGTTTCACGAGGAAAGAAGTTTGTTGTCTTTTTGCTTCCAATCTTAGAAGGAGATCTGAAAACCAGGCTAGATAATGATGGGGATTTTTCAGCTCATTGGCCAGTTTGGCTCAGTTTAAATACATGACTGTTAGGTCCAGCAGGAGGAATCATTTACTAAATCTGTCCTGCTGCAGCTTAATCTTGTTATTTCTTGCCTTGTCTTGCAGTGGACACAGAAGTCAGCTTATCCCTTTTTTTTGCTGGTCCTTGAAGACCGTTCTTGGTCTTTGGGCTAAATCAACCCTCTGTGTTTACAGATCACATTTTTCAAATGTCTCATCATCCCTGTTGCTCTGCTCTTGCCTGGGTGCAGTTGATTTCCATGATCCTCATGGTGTGCTGCTAAAAACGGCACCTGAGAACCCTGCCAGTAGTAACACGTAAATCGTGAATTAGTGTTCTCACTTTATAATTCAACTATAAAAGTAACAATAAGCAGTTGCTTTGTGGAGGCTCAGAGAAAATTATTACAAATTTCTGCCTAAATTTTAAGTGACTTTAGGGAGGAGCAACTACTTTCACAGGTAGTTGGCTCTTACGGCTTACACACGTTTGGTTAAAAGTGAGGCACCTGTTTCAGCTCTGCAGCATATCAAAATACTGATGTATAACTTGGGGGAGACTTATTTCCACAGTAATTCTGCTCGCAGCAAGTTAATGTTCCCATGGTTGGTTTGTTTGTTTATTTCCAGATGCAAGATGTGAATTCCCAGAAGCAGCAGACGTACACCATTTTGGATCTAATGAGAACACGGAATATCCTAACTATCACAATTATGTCAGTGATTCTTTGGTAAGCAAGTGTGGCTCGGGAGTATGTAAGCACAAAAGCAGAAAAAAAACCCCTGTTCTTTGAACACTAAGGTATTTTGAAGAGATTGACAAAGCCAGGTCAAAACCCAAGAACCTGCCAGCTGAAGCCGCAAAATTCTGGTGATGTAGGTTATTCGTTTCAGTAAGAGTCTAGAAAGGCATCTGGATTGTTATGTCTCTCTGAAGCAGTCAGGCGTGTCCTGAACTGAGCAAGAACCAGATCAGCTGGCAGTGGCGCGTGGGAATCCTGCCTGATATTGGGCCTTGGGGAATCCTCATCTGACTGTAACGAAGTCTTCTAAGAGGAATGAGTCATGCCCTGTCCTGCAGTCGGAGAATGCTGCCCAGGGGTCCCAGCACAGCGATGCCTGACTTACCGGGAGAATCTTCCAGTCTCATTTGTATTGTCTCTTAAAGGGATAAAGCTGCCTTTGAAGTTCTAATCTGAGATTTCCCCGGACTTTCCTGATAGCTATTCTGTCTACCTGCCATCTTCAGCTTGGTTTTGCATGAGGTGAAGCCGTGCTTTATGCTCAATTTGATTAAATGGTTGTAATTTTCTTTTACTGCAAACCTCAATGAAGCTGTCTGTAATTGCTCAGAAGAGAGAAAATGGAGAGGGTAACTTACAGCCTGCCGGAGGCTGTAAAAGTGAGTTTAATCAGTGCATATACCTACAGTATCCTAATCAAGAAGGTCCCCCAAGTGCTTTGGAGCTAACTGAGTCTATTTGCTGCCTTACTGAATAATGTTCCTGTGCTTTGCAGAGGCAAAGCTTTGGAGTTCAGTCCACTGAGCTGCCAACAAGCTGATGTGGCTTTTTGGGTCAAAGGATGACTCGGCTAATACTTAAGCCAGATTCCTTTGCCCATCACCAAGCACAGTGCTACAAATGCACTGAGAAAGGAACTCGAGCAGAAAACGGCTCAAAACCCAAAAGTAATGCTGGTTCTTTCAGAAATGTCCATACAGTTTCCACGTACTGTTGTCTTACCTCCAGCTCCAATTTACTGACTCTCACCTTTAACTGGAAGTGAGGTAGAGCATTGAGATGCCTATTTCTGATCTGCATGGCGTGGATCAGCAGTGAGTTCTTAGGTACAGCCGATTTTGTGTGTGTGGTTGTAGAAATCAAATGCAGAACCTGCTTGGACAGCATTTCTGGTAGGACACACATCTCAGAGAAGGAGTTACGTGGCAAGTCTGTAATTCATTCCGTGTGCTGGAGGGCCTCTTACCACGTGATAAATGAATTTTTATGAAGAGTCAAACATGTGCAGCTGACTTTCTTACCTCCTCTTGCAGAAGAGTATTCAGTTGATTTGGGCAGTTTTTCCCCTATTTTTTGCCTTGCATGTCAGTTGGCTAACCTCCTTTGAATTAATTTCCCAAAATAACAAAGCATCCTGTGCTGACTCACAGCAATAATTCCCAACCCATAGTACACCTGTGGTACATCCTGCATTATGAACGGAAAGAGCTCGTATAAGCTCTGTAGAAGAGGATGGTTGCAGATAGGGCTATATTACTTTTACATATTGCTGAGTGTTTTGTTAATTTTGAGTAAGTAACAGGCCTTTAAACTAAGCCCTTTGCTGGGTTTGCATCAGAGGGGAGGAAGTTTGGCTTCTCGTCACCCTGGGATGTGTAAATACCCCTGAAGTTTTCCTAGAAAATATGTGTCTGTGTGATAAGCTAAGGCAAACTGCTATTGAAAGTGCGTTCCAGCAAGCACAGTTTATTGAATATAACAGTAACTCCTGGGAGCACAGGGCTGGGCGTATTGCACAGCATCGTGGAAAACGCTGCAGAACTGCTGCTGGGAAGAGTAGCGTTAGCTGGCAGGGCAGACACCGCAGTGGGGGGGGTTACCCTCCAACGTATGACTTCATACCTTCCCAGGTACACTAGGCAATTTATTTTGAGCAATTGGACCGTGAAGGCTCTTCCTGTGTGAAGTGAGGAAGAGGAAGAGCTAATCTTTGGTCAGTGATCCACTTTGTGCTGTGCACTGATTTTGCTCCAGGTTTCGTTACCAGCATAGATGCTTAAGGAGATGCGTGCTGAGTGCTCTGTGCCTCACCATCACACCTCACACCTCGTAGAATCAGAGAATCGACTCAGTTGGAAGGGACCTTTCAGATCATCGAGTCCAACCATCAACTTCACACTGGCAAAAACCATCACAACCGTATCTCTAAGCACCACCTTTACCCAGCTTTTAAACACCTCCAGGGATGGTGCCTCAGCCATTTCCCTGGCCAGCCTGTTCCAATGCTTGACAACAGTTTCAGTGTAAAATTTTTCCTAATATCCATCCTAAACCTCCCCTGGCACAACCTGAGGCCATTTCCTCTTGTCCCATGGCCTGTTCCTTGGGAGAAGAGCCGGACTCACCCTGGCTGCCCCCTCCTGTCAGGGAGCTGCAGAGAGTGAGAAGGTCTCCCCTCAGCCCCCTTTTCTCCAGGCTGAACATCCTGATCTAATGTCCGCAGTTACCATGTTTACCACGTGTTACTCGTTGGTGAAGCATAACCTCTTCCCAGCACCTCCCAAGGCAGGATAGGATTTATCTCCAGGGCCAGTGATGTGTTTCCCTTGATCCCGTGGAATCCAGCTCTCATCTCGCAGCAGCATAATTAAGATGGCAGCGTTCCCGGCCACCAAGCCCTGTCCTGCCACACTGACCGAGCCATGCGAACGTGACTTGGATGCTGCCCAGCCAGCCTGGGGCATGGCAGAGAAAATCCCGCATGGTTTGGGTCTGCCGGGATGCCATACTACTCCTCTCTGACTTTATACACAGAGCATGGAGGGTAATGACCCAGAAACAACGTCCTGCACGCAGAGCTCCCTTGTAAACATAATGAAAAGGCCTCAGCAGGGGTAAAATTCAATAGTTTGAACTTTCAGGCTAAGGCAATAACTACTAGCAATAGGAACTGCTGTGTCACTGACTTGGGAATGATCATCACTTACCTCCCAGGGGTGACCTGAGATACGGAGGTGTTAGCAGCAGTCAGCTCTTCTCCAGCAGCATGACTCGCAGAGACAAATGCGATGTCTAAAAGGGTCACATACCCAGAGCTTCCTTGCGAGGTCTGAACAAGAGTGGGATGGACAGTTGTAAAGTCACGGGATGGCATCAGGAAAGAAGCGTGACCTCTACAGCTATAGGATCATCCAGCACCTATCTCTACGGGCTCGTAGGCCCGTGCCTCAGCTCTGGTGTTACCTGATTGTGTTAATGCTGAATAGGAAATTTTAATTTTTTTTTCTTAAATATGCTTCAGAGGTGAGCAAATTGACACGCTAAATTTACCTTACATAGTGATTTCTCTGCTTCAGAGATCTAGAAGAGGTTCATGGCAGCCTCAGGAAGAGGAGGAGTTCATCTGATCGTGTTATTCTGCTTCTTTCAGGATGATAATCTCTGTTGGTTATTTCGGACTTTCTCTGGACACACCTAACTTGCACGGAGACGTCTTTGTGAACTGCTTCCTCTCGGCAGTGATTGAAGTTCCAGCCTACATTATTTCCTGGCTGCTGCTTCGAAACCTGCCCCGACGGTATTCAATGGCTGCCGCATTATTCTTGGGAGGCTGTGTTCTTCTCTTCATTCAGCTGGTGCCTTCACGTATGGAATCGTTAGTTGATCTCAAACATGTATGACAGGTGAAGTGCAGTACCGTGCACTGGGCAGATGTGGAGGAAAAGTGTCCTGAGGGGACTAAAGACAGATATTTTTTCCATATCTTTGCCCCTCTTCCGTGGTTCTCGGTGCTGCTTCGCAGAGAGGTCACACAACATGTCAATTCAGATACATTTTTAAAGGTGGGTCATTGGCTTTGTGGTCTGTTGGGATCAGCTCTGTAGTCCAGTTTTGCCTTAACGGACATCCCTTGCACCCTGGTAAGGTCCAAGTGTAAAACCAGGACAAGACCAACTGGCGTTTGGTGAGCAGAGGTTACCAAGAGGCTGCAGAACTTGCTTCCCAAGCAGCTGTCAGTGACTCCCTCTTTATGGCTTGGTTCAACAGTTCTGTTCAAGGGAGTCATTCTGGAGGCATTTTTGATGAGCAGAGATGCTTGTGCTGAATTAGCGTTGGTAGTTAAAATAATATTTCACAACTGGAAAGGAGGACAAATCTGTCTTTAGGTCAGTTAGATTAATAGGGTTATGGACTCGTTGCTGATAATGACTCTGATGGGGGAGGTGGTGTTGCTTAGCACTTGTTTACAAATCAAAGAATAGAAGAGAACGTGCGAGTACTGCCTTGCTTATTTTATACAGGTAATATATGTATTACATTCTCTTTTTTTTTTTCCCTCCTGTCCTTTGAGTCAGTTGGCGCTGATATGATCTGTTTTGTTTTTCAAATCTAACTGTCCCAACTAAAGTCAACCCAGCTTCCTCTAATTAAATTATTGATGTCTAGCTAGGAATGTTAATGAGAAACCAGAGTGGGAAACCAGAAATAACTTGTTTCAAATGTTTAACTGTGTTTGCTTTATTAAAAAGGGATATATGGCATTGTTTGCAATTGCAGAGACCTGGCCCCTGAAATCTGAGTGGATCTCTCCAGTTCTTGCTCTCTTCTCCTCGTTTTTTGCTTGGCAGGAAGCCCATCCTCAAGAGGAAATGAAAATGTTGAGTCCTAGTAATTGCAAAAGAAAGAAAACAAAAAATGTTGCCCATGCTTGTAGGACACGTACAGGGGCAAAGGACACCAGATCCTGGAATTAATTAGGCAGGAGTTATACAAGCACAATGGAATTAAGAGCTACCATGAATTATCAGAGCTTTATTGAGGTCCTTACTGTCTTTTGATTTCAGATATTCGTGCATTGTCTATTCTGCTGGTGATGTTGGGGAAGTTCGGGATCACGTCTGCCTTTTCAATGGTTTATGTTTACACGGCTGAGCTCTACCCAACGGTGGTGAGAAACATGGGAGTTGGAGCCAGTTCCATGGCCTCTAGACTGGGCAGCATCCTCTCGCCTTACTTCGTTTACCTCGGTAAGTTAACGAGTCTGTGTGTGTGCGGGGGAGATGCTGCCAGTTGGAGAGCGATGGCTTTTACCCAGACCAGTGTCCTGCCTTTGGGCTTTTCTGCTGTTCTCTGCTTCCAGGTGCAGGTGTCTTGTGAAGGTGCGGGTAACGGCAGGGTCTCGGCATCCCTGGGGAATGGCTCTGACGCAGGGAAGTGGGGGTGCGGGTAACGGCAGGGTCTGGGCGTCCCTGGGGAATGGCTCTGACGCAGGGAAGTGGGGGTTTGTGTCCTGCTGAAGAGATGCGCTGAAGACTCGCTGTCTTACTGACTCAACAGGGACAGCTCTTGCAGCTATTGTTTCCCAGTCTCTTGAGTTCCTAAAGCCACGTTTATAACAACATGCTTTGTGTGCTAGACTGTGAGGGGGGTTGCTTGGTTGTTTTTTTACTGAAAGCATAAATCCTGCTCAGATAAAGCCTTCTACCTAGGTGCAAACATTACAGGAAACTTAGAGCTGATGCTAGCGCTTCTTTTTTTTCTACTAGGTGCCTACGATCGGTTCCTGCCTTACATCCTGATGGGGAGCCTGACTGTGCTGTCAGGAATTCTGACTTTGTTTCTGCCAGAAAGCTACGGCATGCCTCTTCCGGACACAATTGAGCAAATGCTGTTGGTGAAAGGGTAAGCGTGGCCTTCTGGTCTTAACACGTCTGTTCTCTGCTCTGAGGAGTGGACTGACTTGGGCATTGTCAGACGGAGGGGCTGCTTTCGGTAGCGTAGTTAGTGCCCTGCTGAAGAGACAAGAGCTTGGCTGGAATCCTGGTCCTTCTTCCCGAGTGTGTATGTTTGTCTGTACATCTCAGCTCCAAATTTATCTCTGAGGATGGAATACAAGTAGGTATGAGGAACGCATTTGTAAAAGTATATTGCTTTGTAAACATACAGGGACACTTTGTAGGTTATAATCTATCTTTCTAGGTTCTGAAAGTCATATAAGTCCTGGTGAAGGGCTGAGCTCTTCCAATTTGGTTCAACTGACTTAAAAGGGCATTGAGAGCATTTCCGTGGCTCTGATTGAAGATGGCACATAACCATACGCCTGGTGTGAGAAAGGGACGTGTCCAACGGAAGTCATCAGGATATTAAAATTAGGAAGCTGTAATGTCAAATATTGCTCAGGAGACCCAAGATATCTTGTTTTTCTCTCATCTATTTTTTAAGTTACTTTTTTTTTCTTTCTTTTCCTTTTTTTTACCCAGATTAGAATACAGGCCTGCATCTAGTAGCACAAGGGATTCCAAGGAGGAAGAAGAAAATGCCGAGATTTTTAAAAGCACAGCTTTTTGATGGAACTCCTGTGTATTTCCTGGCGGACTGAAAGTTAAATGGACTTTTCTTCTAAAATTCATTCTAGAAAGGGCTAGTGGCAACACTTTGTTTCCTGTAATTTTAACCTTATTTATTAATTTAAACACTGTGTTCCGTACATTCTCTTTTTATATGAAGATAAATACTGTATAGCCTTTAATGAGATTTTTCAGCCCCAGTTGTCTGAATGCAGTAGTACTGTGGAACAATATCTGAACAATCCTTTTTGACTTTAAGTGTATAGTTCAGCTGAAAGATACTTGAAAATGCCTTCAAGTGCTGGCAGGGCGCCTGGATTTCTCAGTGAACCTTCTCCAGAGCTAATGGACATCAACAAGTAAAAATGGCCAGAAAAAGCTGCTAATTGGTTTTGATTCCTTGACTTCTGTCTCTGGGCAGGAAACTTATTTATTAGAGCGAAGGTTATGAGAATCTGCCTCCCTGTGATCTTACTCAAATGACTTTGCACATGCTGGATTTGTTACCAAATTCAGAAAGATGCAAAGGAAGATTTTGAGAATTAATTCTGACTTGATATGTTTTAACGCAACATAGAGTTGACTTGCACAAAGGATTTGTAGCACTGACGTTTTGCTCATAAAATTCACTTGATTCCAATGCTGGTTTTCAACTGTACCCATATGGTGAAGCTGTTTACATCTGACCCTGCACTGTATTTATTTTAAATGATGCAAAAGGTTTCATCTGTGTGTGGAGGGAGCGGAGTTAATTTGGGGTTCTTCTCTTTCGATGTGTGGTGGAAGTTTTACATCTGAATCGTTTTTAACGTTTTCTGTGTAATTTGGATGACGGAAATAATCCTCCGGTCTTCGTTCTGTGCTTTTCACACACGTGCACGTACACACACACACAATTAATGTACTTAGAGATAAATTTTTGTATTAATCTTTGCCAGTGCATTGACCTCGTGGTGGAATGTCCTGAGAACAGAATTCAGAATACATGTCTGACCTCTGGCTCTCCATTCTCAAGTGCCAACTGTAGGATCGCTGGGTGGTCTGTTATTTCACTTAACTCATATAATCACTGAATTGTCTTCAAATCGCTTAAAAAAAAAAAATAATCTTGTTGACAATCTGCCAAGAAATTGTTCCGTGGGTCGTGGAAGCACCCTTGGCATTACCTGTGTTTCTTTAAATACATACAATATATGCCTACGCCCAGTCTCGTTTGTGCTATTCTGCTTATACTGTGACACATGTGAGTGGTGAAGGATTTATGTCTTTTGGCATCTGTTTGTGTTTTGTTCTGGCTTGTAGAGACTTAATAAACAGAACTTAAAGCTTTGTAGCCAAAACTTAGGGGCCTTACTCTCTGCCACGGTTTTTTCCGACATTATTTAAATAGGCAACATCAGCTGATTCCAGTTTTTCGTTACCCAACACCCCGGATTCTGTCCTTGGGAACCAGCTGCAGTAGAGGGATTGGCGCGCTGGTGTGTGCGCTGCTTAAAAACAAGAAATTAAAAAAACCTGCATAGCCTATAATGGTTTGGTTTGGTTTTGTGGTGTTTTTTGTTTTTTTTTTTTTTAAACTCTTCCTACCAGTGTCTTGAGCTTTACGGTTTGCTCGGCTTTTCCTGCAGTGTCTTACCTGCTTGTTTAATATTTTCATTTCTGGATGCAGCAGGAAGTTGGCCAGTCTTACTGGCTCAGAGAATGATACCCAGAAATGTAGTTTTCTTATACCATCAGCTCTTCTAAGGAGAAAAATCCCAGCGTTTGGGCAGGTTCAGTGTCACTCCTGTTTAATGGGTTGACGGGGCGTTGGCAGGCGGTTTTAAAATGCAGTGTGGGATTTGAAGCTAGTGCAAAAAATGAGAATCTGGATTTTGCAAGCCTCGCTGCACATCTTGTAACAGCCTTGACGTGAGCAAATACGTGTCAGGAGAGAGCATGTAACAGCCAGTCTCCCCTGCCCAAAAGGCGTGATACAATTTGTCAGGCTTACCACCTTTTTTTGAGGTATTCATTAAGAATATGTTCTGAAACTTGGTGCAGACATTTTTCTTTGTAAACCTTATTTCTAGGAACTGGGACATTTAGAAGCAGCTCTTTTTTTCTGTGTGTTGCAGGAGAATTATCTGATAACCGCAGGAATCTGATACAAAACACATTTAACTGCAGCTTCCTTGGAATGCATTTGCCAATGTAAACAACCATGCCCCATAAGTCTCTTCCTGTAAACTGTTTCAGAAAATATCCTGAAGTGTAAGATGCGTGCTTGCCTGATACATGCCCTGGTAGGGAAATTCCTGTCCTGAAGAGCAGAGTCCTCTTAAGGTCTGATTTAGCTGTAAATTCTTACCCACTGTTTCATCCAGGTATGTGCCTTGACAGTGAGCCTTTTGTTCTTGAATGTTTAAATAGTCTAATATTTACTAAAGTTTTTTGTGGTTTGTTTTTGGGTTTTTTGTTGTTGTTGTTAGTCCAGCCAAATTGGGCAATTTTCTGGTTATGACGTACTATAAAACACAATGGCAATCTTTTGTGTCAAAAAAATCAGCTAAAGAGCTGATGGCTTTTAGTACCAGTATTTAAATGCACCTAAATACTGGTCTTGCCTAACGTGCTGGCTCGTGGTGAAGGACCCGTTCTGCTGCGCTCTGGGAAAGCCAGGGCTTCTCATAGAATCGCCTCGGTTGGAAGGGACCTTTCAGATCATCGAGTCCAACCATCAACCTCACACTGACAAAACCCATCACTAACCCACGTCCCTCGGCACCACCTTTACCCGGCTTTTGAACACCTCCAGGGATGGCAACTCCACCGCTTCCCTGGGCAGCCTGTTCCAATGCTTGATATCCCTTTCCACGTGAAAATTTTTCCTAATATCCACCCTAAACCTCCCCTGGTGTAACTAGAGTCCGTTTCCTCTTGTCCCATGGCCTGTTCCTTGGGAGCAGAGCCCGACCCCCCCTGGCTGCCCCCTCCTGTCAGGGAGCTGCAGAGAGCGAGAAGGTCTCCCCTCAGCCTCCTTTTCTCCAGGCTGGACACCCCCAGCTCCCTCAGTCACAAGACTCCTGCTCCAGAGCCCTTTCCAGCTCCGTTGCCCTGCAGTTGTACCCGCCACCAGCTCCTCTAATAGCGTTACTTTGAGGGAAGGTAAATAATAAGAGCCATAAGCAGGAAATTACCCAAGAAAACCAGACACCTGATTAAATTCCTGCAGAAAACAGCTCTACACCACGCAGTCGTTGAGTGCGTGTTCCCTGCAGCAGCAGGTTCCCTCCTCGAGCCGCAGCCGTGCGGGAGGACTAAAGCCCAGCAGCTGACGAGGAGGTGCGTGGTTATTGCTAATTGCCGGTGGGAGCCCCAGCTCTTCTCCCCAGGGCCATGGCCGTGTTGTGGGGGGGAAGCTCTTTCCCTATCGACTCCCTGCGGGAAGTGAGGCTTCTCGAGGCGCCTTAATTGCCACCAGCTGGAGCGTTCTTTGACCTTGGGGTGAACCAACTTAATTTCCTTCTGATTTAGGTGTTAATTGTCCTTAGCCATCAGAAATCTTACGGCTCTGAGAGCTTTTCCCAAGCTACTGGTGCTCCCGTAGCTCCTGCTCAGGATGGCAGGGAGAGGCTGGGCGGGAGGAGCTCGCTTTTGCCAGGGACTGCTCTCCTTTGAAGGATGTCGCTCCCTACGTCCCAAGTGCCCCCGCTTCAAGCCCTACCCGTGGGAAATCCCCGGGAGGGGCCCAGCTCTGTCCCACCTGCGGGGGGGTCTGGGCTCTCTGCCGGGGAGCTGAGGTGCCCCTTTGCCCGCGGCGCCTCACGGCGATCGCGGCGCTTCGGCCGCTCGGCGAGAAAGAAACTCGCGTCACGCGTGAGCGGG
>VXBO01012254.1:20878-33867 GCA_013400135.1 Rhinoptilus africanus | reverse complement strand
CCCCCCCCCCATCGTGGGTCTAGGCGCAGAACAGACGCCCATCTTTGAAAACGCAGCCCTCTCCGCGCTCGTTTCAGCTTTCCCAGTTGTATAAGGTTGTACGTGTGGTTTATATGGTTGTATTTCCTTGTATGATTCATGCAAGCGCACCTCGAGAAACGCCAGCCACCTCCGCCCGGTGCCAAGATACAGCGTTTGGCAAACACTTGAAGCTGGGATCACCTGCAGAACAGCCATTCCCCTCTCTCCTGCCAGCCCCGGGCATCCCTCTCCTGCTGGCACAGGCGGTGGCACGGCCAGCCGGGCTGGCAGGAGAGGAGGGATGGACTCGTGGTCACACGTTTTCCACCAGCCACGGGGCAAATCCCCGGGTACCGCGCTCCCCCCATCCACACCCCGAGCTCTCCCCGCCTTATCACCGGCACTGCTGGCTTCAAGCCTGATTTGTTTTCTTCTCCGTTGAGCAAACTATGGACTTAGGAGCTAAGGCAGGTTTTCTTGTGTCAACAACCCGGTCTGCAAGTCCTCCTCGTATGGCGATTTCCTTATTTAGAGGGAAATTGCCCGTCTGCCGCGCCGTGCATCCCTCGTGTGCAGCGCGTGCGGGGAGCGGCTGCTATTGTAAGGCTCCGATGCCCCAGGTGAGTTTCTCAGCTGGGAAATGACTTTATTTTTTGAAGGCAGGTTTGTGCAGTGAGCCATCCTTTCTCCCTCAGAACCATCCTCGCCCCTCCTTGGGTGTAGCCCAAAGGAGACGGAGCAAAATCCCGGTTTCACCCCACTGGAGAGGGGCTTTGCCGTTGCCTTTAGCAGCATCGCAGCTCACCCTGCAACTCCCTCTGCACGAAGGAAGGATCCTCAACAGGACCTGGGAGCTTTCCAGCCCTCCTCCTTTCTTCTGAGCAAAAAGCATTCCCTAAGTGCTTTTCCTCCTGCTAAGCAAATTATTTAAGTTTGTGATACTTGGCCCGTTTTAAATGAAGGTTTGGGTTCCGCCCTGGGTAGGAGATTCATCTGCACGCTCCAGCAAAACCAGGTCCGTGACCTTGATTACGGGAATCACGTCATTAGCTCGGGTTTTGTTTGGGATGTTGGAGAAGAATAGAGGATGCTGTCTCCTAGCCAGTATAAACAGAATCGAGACAGTTTTAGAAAAAAAAAAAAAGTGTATTTATTTGTTGAAGTACATTTTCCCCCCCTACTTTATCTTGTCTGCTCTCCTTGGTTTAGAACCAAGAGCAGACATTAAATAAGGGACAAAAAGGCCTGCGTGAGTGTTAAATAATACGGGTTTTCTCTGTTATAGGCAGAAACATGCTTGAAAACCTCTGTTCTTTTGCCGTGGTGGGAAAAAGAAAAAAATATCCGTGGTGGCTGAGACTGTTTTTTTGTTTAAGTAATGCAGCTGGAATATGGATAAGCTTTTGGAGCGGGAGTCGCGTCTGTAGCTGCTGGTGGCTGTACGCTCTGGGCTGTGGGCATCCTGGTCTTGGGTCTTCTTCATGTCCAGGCAGAGGGGACCATTGCCCTGTGCCCCCTCTCCTCATGCCCTGCTTTCCCTTAGAGGGCATTTGGGATGGACCTGGAGCATCCAGGTCTCCATCCCAATGGAGGCAGCTGGAGAAGCGGAGCCAGGCTTGCCAGGTCGCCTTCTCGGTTCACCCAGGGCTGGCTGGGCTTGCAGACCTTGCAGCCGTGTTTCTGACCCCGTGCGTGCCCCGGGATGAGTTTTGCCTTCCCCGTGTGCCGTATGGTCCCACCGCGGGAGCCGGGCTGGTGCTGCTGCTGTGGGCTGGCCGCTGTCGGTGACTGCAGGGATCTGGGGAGTTTCGGGCTATTTTGAGACCAATGAAGGTGAGCCCAAGAACACGACTGTATTATGGCCTTGAGCAGGAAGGATTGCAGCTTCCACGTGAGTTTTTTGTTTGTTCGGGCTTGTAATGTTGACATGTTTGATTTGGGCACGTACCTGTGACCGTGTCTGGTTTCCTCTTGGCGCTGCCGCTCCTGAGAAGAGTTTGCGTGGCGAAGCGCAGACGGCCCCGACGGCCGAGTCCGCGTTAGCAGCGGCTTTTCTTTGCTGCTGTTGCGATCTTGGGAAAAACACCCTGCTAAGGAAATTTTAAAAAAGGGGGAAGGGGAAAAATCAGGGGAAAAATTAAAAAAAAAACCAAAGGATGAAGCAGTATTCTGCATTGGCTTCAATGCTGGTTTGAAGCCGATCAGCAAACCTAAGGTAAAAGCAGGGCGAGCTGGCAGGAGGCAGGCGAGGTGATGGACCTGGGGTTACCGCTGCTGGGTGCTTGATAACGGCTGCCATGGTCCGACTGTTACCGCTGAGAAGTGCGTCATCAAATCCTGTCCACTTCGGTGTCAGCTGGAAGATGCAGGAATGGCAATACGGGAATGAGAAGTCGCTCAGCGCGAGCGCGTACCACGGTGGGCGGGCAGGACCCCCCGCTGCCACTGTCACCCCAGCTCTGCTCCGCGCGCCTGGCCACAGGGACGGGAGAGCCTGAATTTAGCAGGAATTGGGGAGTAAAAACTCCAGGGAGCACCCTGGGAGTAAATCCAATGGTTGGAAGGAACCCACCCAGACCATGGTGATGAGAGTCGCTGCAGCGAGGAGCGTCCGTGGGTGCTTCACACCCGCGGGGGCGGGAGGTGCCGCTGGAGCCAGGGAGGGGGTCACCCCACCATAAATAAGCAGTTACCGTGCACCGTGCAGACCTCGAGTCCGCAGGGTGTGGAATATTGCTTCCCGAAATGCAGGGCGAAGCCGCCTGCCTCTGCTGCTAACGGGCTGTGCCGGGCAGGTCTGAGAAATAACGCAACAATCCCAAACTGGGGCACAAACGTGTTCCTGTTTGCCAGAAAACTGGCAAAAAACCACCCCCACCCTATTTTAATTCTCTTACAGAAAGCTGCGGCAGCATTTAACCCTCTGAAAATTAAAAACACCGCTGAGGGAGCTTTCTTGGAAAGCAAATAATGTAATGGCTGCAAGGAAACTGTCATGTCAGAAATTCATTTTTCTGCTAAAAAAAAAAAAAAAAAGCAGACTGACAGGAAAGGTTTGGCTCCTCCTCGTGCTTACGCGGTGAGGCGGGCAGAGCCCTTCCGACCCAGCTAATTCCAGCCTAATGGCAGTCGTAATTTTGACTGCTGGACTGTGTACAGAGAAAACTGCTGTGGTGTCCAGGTATTATAAAATTCACTCATAAAAAATTCAAACCATCTTGCTGTATAAATCCTGCTCTACAGCATAATAAGTTGCTGATGGAGGTCTACTTGATTTAATTATGACTATTTAACAAATCCGGCTGGTGCTTTGGTTTTAGAGTTGAGTTGCAGCCAGTATTTCCTAGACTTATTTATATAATTTAGCTTGATTTTAGTCTTACTATTTTAACCCCATCATAAGCCTCCCAGCTGCCATGTACAGCATCTTCTCTTATCCCAGGCTCCAGCGATAGGTAGAAACGGCCAAAGTTAAGTGCGACTTGTAGGCAGCAAGGGGAAATTAAAGTCTTCCCACCGAGTATATCTAACAGCCTTGTAACATTATACATTTGAAAAGGGATATTTGATTGGGGACGCCTTCCGAGGTGCTTAGCCGTAGCTTTTTGCCTGCTCTCATCTGTTTCCAGAGCACTTCCCTCCCCTGGTTTGGTGCTTGTCTGGCATCATCTCTTCTGAGTCACTCCCAGCCTTCTCTGGTTTCACATCTTCAGCCCTTTTCTTCTTAACCTCTTCGATTGCCCCATAAACAGTAAGGAAATGGGTTAATATGCACCTACAGGCTGGGAAGAATGTCAGTATTCCTGGTTTATAGATTATGAAAGCGCAGAACAGAGAGGAAAAGCAAATAGTGGCTAATCTTTTAGCCACTATTTTTTGCTGTGAGGGGGGTGAGCCCCTGGCCCAGGGTGCCCAGAGAAGCTGTGGCTGCCCCATCCCTGGAGGGGTTCAAGGCCAGGTTGGACGGGGCTTGGAGCAGCCTGGGCTGGTGGGAGGTGTCCCTGCCCAGGGCAGGGGGGGCACTGGGGGGGCTTTAAGGTCCCTTCAAGCCCAAACCATTCTGTGATTCTATGTCTGGAAAGGGGCTGTGGGCTGCAGGCTGGGTCAGGCTGGGTCAGGAGACACTGCAGAGCATCCCTAGAGCTGAGGGTGTCAGACGAAGGTGCACATGAAGTCTCTCCTTGGCAGTGCCCCTGACCTTTAGGTTTTAAAGCTTTGGGGCAATGTTGCTGTGAGAAAGCCGACTGTGTGTACCTTGATGTGAGAACAGGAAGAGCTTGAAAGTAATGTTTGCATATTGAAAAAAAAAAAAAGCCAAAGAATCAAAGGAGCAATTGAAAAAGGGAAGAAAAGCACTTGTGTACATCAAATGTCTGCTCGTGTTTGATGCTCTGAGCATAAGTGTGTTGGCCCTCCACCCTTCCCTTGTGTAGTTTATTAATAACCTCTGAACTTGCACGACATGAAGAGCTCTCCAGGGCAGGGAGCTGCAGCCCGGAGCTCGGGGCAGCTCTGGACCCCAGGGGTGAATTAGCACCTGGGAAAAACCCCCAGGAGAGACTCCTCATCAGCAGCCAGCGAGACCTGGAGCTGGTTCCAGAGCTGGAGTTCAGCCGCAGCGCTCTCCGTGGCGCTGGGCACCCCCAGCCTGCTCCGAACCTTCGCTTAGTGCTTTATTAATGTGCGACAGCAGAGGATTAAAGGTCAGTCCTCTGCTGTTGTAAACTGGCATGTGTAGGCGTAATATCAGCACTTGCTTGATCATGGAGTCATTTAGGTTGAAGACCTTTAAGATCATGGAGTCCAAGCATTAACCTTGCACTGCCAAATCCACCACTATCCCATGTCCCTCGCACCACGTCTGCCCATCTTTTAAACACCTCCAGGGATGACGACTCCACCACCGCCCTGGGCAGCCTGTTCCAGTGCTTGATAACCCTTTCAGTGAAGAAGTTTTTCCCAGTATCCATCCTAAACCTCCCCTGGTGCAACTTGAGGCTGTTTCGTGTACATCCAAGACCTTGGGTACCACCATGCATGGACCTTGGGTACCACGGGGTTTGAGCTGGAGAGCTGTAGGGCTGCTGGCGAATGGAGCTTTCTGCGCTTGGCAGGATGTTGTTATCATACGTCCGGAGCATGTGTCTGCTCGTGCACTAACGCCCTGCCGGTGTCGTTTCCTCCGCCTTCCCCTCTGCTTTCAAGCAGTGCAATAGCTCAGAGCCTCGGCACATACCAGGGGCTCAGTGAAGTCCACAGTAGGATGGGGAACCCAATGCGGACTCAACAACAGCCACAAAAATAGCGTTGCCTGAAGTCCCCAAAGTGTGTACCCAGTGGGAACTGCCTTCCCATGGGGAAGCAGCCAAACCCTTACCCTTTTAGCTCTGAAGGCGCTGAGTCTGCTCTCCAGAGATAGTTTTTGATGGGCTCCTGGAAAATAAGTCAGATCCCCACCTCCCAGCCGGCTCTCCCTGCCCTGGGAGCTGGCACTGTTCGTAAGAAATGCCGCAACTGGCCCGGGCAGATAGGCGCCGTGCCAAGACAAGATGCCTTTTGGTTGACCTAGGAAGGGTAAAAATGTTGGTCTTAGTATGGAGAAAAAAGACCTACTTGGAGGAAGTTATGAAAAAAAAAAAAAGACACAAATGCGCCTGTGAACTTGGCCGCTGTACAGCGGAGGTGCCGAAAATAGCTGAAAAAACCCGAGCTGCGTCGTGGTGAGCAAAGCTTGAGAGCGCTGCGGCTTCTGCCGAAGTGTGAGGAGCTGGAGGGGGGTGGGGGGGACAAGAGGAAGGTGATGCCACATCTCATGGCGAGGGCTCGCTCTGTCCTGAGGAGCTCACCTGCTCCCGCATCTTGCATGGTTGAAGGTGAACTTGCTTTTATTGGCTTGTTTTTAGATGGGTTCAAAAGGTATTTGCATGAACTTTGAAAACAAAACAATACAGCAATACAAACCATAAGCAAATGAAACACATTCCCCGCAGGAAATTTTGACATAGTTAGTGTGACTCAACTGATTAATATTAGCTGTATTACATAACTGCTGGTCGCGGCGCTTTCGTCTTGTCTCGTGCCCGCGCTACTGGGCAGAGTTAACAGAGATAAAAGAATGGCAAGTATGAAGTGGAAAATCCAAATTTGCATGTTTTTTCAGTCACCCTTTCAATGCACAGCGTGAGAAGGGTCTTCAGTGAACCCCACGCCGGGGGCAGTCACCCACCATGGTGCTCCTCGAGGCCAAAACAGGGCAGGGTGCGTGGGGAAGCAGGGTTTCATCCCATGGGAACGGTCTCGTTAGCGGTGAGGAACATCCATGGGGTAGCACCAAGTTGTAATTAAAGGTTAAATATTATAAGCAGCATTGTCGGGTGAAGGACACTGACCACAGAAGTGGATTCAGGAGAAGCAAAAATTACTTAGAAGCTTCATGGCTTGATGGGAGCTCAGGTGGATGCAGGTCACCATCAGCCTGAGCAAAAATTAAATATTTCAGTTCATTTTAACAAGATAGATATTCCTTTGTGTTTATTTTAATAAACTCACCTGAAACATTTTATTTTTATTTTATATTTATATGGGGTGATTTAAGCAAAATTCAAATGTACATGTGGGAAATTCTCTTCTGATCTAAGTCGCGTTGTCTGAGATGAAAGCGCTGCGATGACAAAGCGCCAAACAACTCACATTCAACATTTGTTTTAGTTATTCGAGACAAACGATGCTCTGCACACAAAAGTATTTGATTTCATCTCGTTTCATGATGTGAGTGAGTGATCCCTGCGTGCCCACATGCTTGCCATTGCCACGTGGCTGGGTGCAAGGTGCAGGTGACAGATGCCATGAGAGCGATGCCAGTCTATATGACGTCCCATTAGCTACAGAAACAAGTGGGACTGTCAGCAGCCACCACTGTTGAACAGGGAAATCCAGCCTAAACACGGTCTGACGCTCCGCAAATACAGAGTACAACTGCAGCTGCTTCCCAGGACGATGCGTGAGTCAATCCCAGCCCAACGTAAGTGGCTGAGAAGTGATCAAGCTTCTCCAAAGGCTTGTCCTGGAGTTTACATCAGCTATTTCCACCTTTCTCTTTAGTGGCTGTGCCTTTTGTTACTGGCAGAGTAACTATTCCAACTAGCCAAAAAAAAATAAATATCTAAATAATAGTCTTTGAAACCGTTCCCCTTGTGACTGAGGAAAGTCCGTCTGCTGTTGTGGGCCATCTTCACAGGTAATACAGCTCAAAGGCTCGGAGGCTGTCCTTTACATGCTGGCAGGCATGCTGGCTTTCATCCCTGACCATTTTCTACGGGTAAATAACTCGTGAAATAGGAATATGGGCAATTCTCATGTAGAGGACAACAGGAGGAGGAGCTGGACTGAGGAACCCAAGGAACACGCGTGTGCTGTAGGAATTCTGTGTTCCTGCATGGGAGATACGTAGGAAGGTGTCCTGGAAGTGGTGCCATCCCTTTGGATTTAAAGAGCTTGTTTCAATGGGTGACGGATGCCCCTGGTTGTGGCTGCATGGGAAATATGTTAACAAAAGAGACCTTAAAGAAGGGGTTGCCTTTTTATGCCACTTGTCAGAATCATTATTCCGACATCACCAACTAGAGGCTTTGCAAGAATTTGTTCTTTCATTTTTCCAGTACGATTCTGTCTGATGGTTGTCACTTATCACTATTGTTCAAGGAGTTTTGCATCATGCAAAGGGCGCGTTTTGCATTGGAGGGGGAACGTCCAGCTGGCTGTTGACAGGATACCATTAAGCAGTGCCTTCACCACGGTTAAAAAAAATAATCTGAAATACATACCAAATACAAAGTTTTTAAAGGACCAGAGCAGTCTGATTTACTGCTTGTTATTTACATTTCCTTTTCCAGAGAGTGAAAATGCCGGAAATAAAGGAGAGGAGCCACTTTGCAGAGTTGCCATCGGTTTTACAGATTGAATTTCATATTTGTAGAAATCTGCCCTGGGAAGGGGCCGCTGGTGAAACTGGGGGCTCAGCCAGCCAGCCAGTGTCACAGGGAGCGGCCAAAGCTGGAACCGCTTCCCGAAGCGTTCATGGTGTGGTGTCTCACCAGGACTTTGGTTCGAGACATCAGACTCCAATCACAGAGTTTTGGGAGATGCGCCCGTGGCCGCGTGGACCATCTTGAATAGTGTCTGTCGGTCAGGAGCTGGTCCATCTGCACGGCGTGTCAGCGGTCCCGTGTGCTGGAGAGGATGCAGGTATGAAACTGGGCTGTCCCTCCATCAAATAAAACACTTTAAATCAAGTTCTGTGCATAGGCTAAAAAAAGAAAATGAAAAATCTGATTGCGGGAGATGAGCAGTGCAGGTGCTCAGAGACTGTGGCTGAGCTGTCTTGGAGGTGGCGGGGAGACTTTCCCTATCACTCCCCTGTTCTGTCTCGTTGCATTTTGGATTGAGGCCCCCACGTAGACACTGCAGATACACCAGCTGTTGGACTTCTTCCAGCTCTTCCTAAGTCACGCATGGGCAGACATTGCTGAGCAAGGAAAGAAATTGTATTTGTTTTTTTAATGTGCAAGATAACGGGACATAAAGTCTTATGGCTGTAATATGTAATATTTATTTTAAGCCCGTTGATTTATTTGTTGAGTTTTATATTTGTATCTGGATAGCATGTGACCTCTACTTGGTACGGCTGTTCTTCAGCGTATGCGTTTTCCATCATGCTAATGCAGAACTTCATGGCTCCGTACAACAGAATTTAGAAATGTATCAGAAATAAGTGGTATTTTCAAGTGGCCATCCATCGTCATAGTATTTGTCATGGACAGACTTTTGGATTCTGATGTTATTTTTTACACGCCTAGCACTGATATAATCTTAATTACACCGCTTAAATGAATTCTCACTTAACATGAGGAAAAAAACAGGACAGGGTTGGGCTCATTTTATCCAGAAGGATAGGATGGTTTATTCAGTCGGCAAGGAGTCTCAGGGCAATACAGATTTATCTTCTTTTGCAAGAGCATGATAAGTTTGATTAATCTGATCTTGTGGTCATGAAGATTAGTCCATCTGATGTGAGGCAGAGCTGTTGGAGCCCTGTACTAGAAGGGTTGTTTTGAGGCCAAGAGCTCTCTCTGCAGATGCTGCGCAGGAATGGGGGCTTCTGCCCTTAAATGTCAGGCTCTTCTCTAGTTCTGCTTCCCTCGCCAGACATGGCTCACGTGGAGATGTCGCACGCTTCGAGAGCTCAAAAGGGAAAAATTCAGATTTGGTCTTGAGCTTGGATGGTGCCAGTGGTGGATCCAAGACTGAAACCATCAGGAGATCAGGTCTTTCCTTCCTGCTGGAGTGTTTCTGGCTCCTTTCATATTAGAGCACGTTTCTTTTCTGCTGGTTGGCAACAAGATCCTGGAGTCGACCATCAACTTGTCTAAGGGTTAGGTCAGGAGTCCCCTGTGTGTCCATCAGCTCCCGCCGGCAGGAAGGGAGCCCAGGGCAGCCATCCACAGCAGTGAGGGGAAGCAAAGAGACCTCGACAACAAAAATATCTGCATAAATTACCTGCTTTCCACAGAATTTGTCCATGTTTTTGTGATTTGTGGAAAACTGCTTTGCTCTTCTTCTGATCCAAGCCACTTTTTCTATGCTTTTCAGATAAAGTTTTCCAGTTTTCTGCTGAAGAAAGCAGGTATCATTTATGTTGGGGTTTTTTTTCTTCCTTTGGAAGCAAAAGTGAAAATTAGTTTTGCTCGGCTATTTTTCCTCCCCAAGTGCCTTTGTTTTTCTGAGCCCTTTTACCGTCCCTCCTTTGTTAGGGGACAGAATCGTCCCAGCGATAATTAGATCTGTTTGTTTGGGGAGAAAATGCGAATTATTGCTCAGGAGACCGCTCCTTTTGTGTTTTCCCACGGTAGTTCCTGGGCTCGGTGCGTTTCCCCTGTGGACTTTCATCCTCTCCTGGCTACGTGAAGCGTTCTGGGCTCAGGGATGGAGTGTGGAAAAACTCACTGTGCACGGCCCGAGTGTCGGGAGATGCTGTGTCTGCTTCGCTCCTGCCCAGCGCGGCATCCTCTGCGACTTTGGAGCAAATCCCTCTGTCCCTTCGCACCGCCGTACCCAGCCGCCCTCCTCCGCGGGAATCGCAGCTTCCTTTTTTGGGGGGAACCTTCAGGCTTCGGTGGTGGATTCGCACGTCGCAGCGGAGCTGGGCTTCACGAGGGGAAGCAGCTTGTGGGCAAGGTACGAGCCGGAGAAATAAGTGGTGCTCCGAAACAGCTGCTGCAGGCTCCGAGCAAGCTGAGGAGGGGAGTCCCCAAGTTGGAATCGCAGTTGGAACCTCAGGAGCCGCCGTGCGGACGGGCACCCGGAGCGGCGCTGCTGGGGGGTGCAGCTTCTGGGAGGGACTGGGGTTTGGGAGACACCATCTCTGTGCCCCCATCTCTGGCACCCCAGCCCTCGCATTTATTTAAAAGCATGTCTGGGTGCTGCACCCTGTTAAGTGTGTCTGGGAAATCATAAGCCAGAGGCTGGAGCTTACCCCCGTGTCCGTCTCTCAGGCCTTCAGCAGCACACGACTCCCCAGTGTGGTTCATATTTCTCGTTATACACAACTTGCTTGGATTTTACTGCGTAGGTAGCCACAAACTCTAGAGCTTCGGCCACCTCCTCGCCAGCAGCGAGCCCTGCATTAGTCACTTCGTGGTGCTCCAGGCCATCGCCCGGGACAAGGTGTGGGCAGCCCGTGAGTCCCGGCACGGTCGGACACTGGTCCTGGTTACACGCCGGACGGTGTGCCACGTGTGTCCTCCAGGCACTTCAACATCATCTCGGGGGGTCATGGGGAAGGCAGATCTTTGACAGCTAAAGCACCTCAAGACAGTGCAGGAGGTGAGGAATAGGGGCAATTATTTTCCGTGGTGAACTGGGTAGGCTGGAATGGATAAACTTTTGGGAAGCAAAGACTGTGGCAAGGACTCCCGCAGCTGTTGGTGGGGGGCTACAAAATTTTAGGGTCCCTTATCTAAGTTTTCGTCTTCCAATTGGACTGGAAGTAGAGGATTTTTGTCTTGGCGATGACTTCGGGGCAGGAGCATTAGGAAAATGCAGTTCTCCGTCTTCATGTCTTGCCGTGCTGAAGCTTCTTGCAAGGCAGACCCTGCTGTCCGCCCCACAGGGGATGGGTCCTGCTGGGAGGGAGAGGAGGGTGCTTTCCCAGTGGAAGGGAATATAGCCAGCATGGGGTTGTGAGACGGGAGGGTGGTTGGCAGGGTGTTGCCAGACCTGCCAGCGGCTGCTTCAGCAACAGTGTTTGGAGAAGAGCTTTGTAAAATATACCAAAGGTATCACTCTGCCAGCTGTCTTGATGCCAGTGTTGTAAAAACATATATGTATATATGTATATGTGTGTGTGTGTATATAGAGAGAGAGAGAGATACATACACCCATAACACTTGCAGGGAGACTAGATATCAGGATGTTAAGAACTGAATACACTTTTGCAAAGAAGGAATACATTTTATAAGCTGAACTAGAAATAAAGTAATATTCAGTATATTAACATTTTCCCTTTCCTTTCAGCGCTTGATACATGGTTTATACCCAGAAAAGGCGTGGGATGAAGCCATGGGAAACCTCCCCCCTGGAAGCGGGGAGGCGGCGGTGGTTTCTGGCGGAGCAGCAGCTGATGGTCCGCACACCCAGCAGCTCCAGGGCTCCCAGCCAGGGACTGGGCAACGGCCGAGGGACAGCCCTCGCCATAGGTGTCTGTTGGGCGTCCAACACGACACGGGGACACCATGGGGGAACGCAGAAGAGTTAGTCCTGAATCTGAGTTCAGGTTCACAGCCACGTGCTTTTCAGCTGCTATAGATAAAGATCTTCATTTTGGCATTTCTTGTGTGTTCTGGAGCCAGATCTCGGCCTGTTTCTGCTCTGTGTAGGAGCTTTGGGAACGCGGGTGTGCCAGGTGTGTATTTTTAGGTCACTTCCAGAGAAGTGGATTCATTTCGATGGAACCAGCCAAAGCCTTGGCGCTCAGACCTGTTGTGGTGGGGATGGAGGATGGTTTCTACCTCACATCGTCTCCTGTTGAAGGTTTTGACCTCACTCACACGTCTGTTACTGCTTGATTTATCTTCACTGACGCCCAGACTCGGACCCCGTCAAGATCATTGTCAGACCATCTCTGGATTTCTGTGGCCAAATGCTTAAAATCAGGAGCCCCCAGCAAGGGCTTCCTCCGCCTAACACCAAAACAAAGACCAACCTGAGCTGAACTAATTCCGTCCCTCTCTTCAGGAGGTCTCTTTGCTTTCCGGGAACCACCTGGTCCATTAGAAATGGGGCTTTTGCATATATTAGAAACGTGGAGCGCTCGGTCCCACAGGCACGTGGGGACGTGGCGGAATGAATGTGCGTGTTGTACCTTGGTAATGCAGTCTTCTGGGGCTGTCGGATTTTTTTGAAGGAGGTTTGAAACGGGGACCAGCTTTATCTCACAGGAGGCACCGGGTCCTCACTAACTGTGCAACTTCATATACATTTATTGACATAAAATATAGTATTACACACTAATCTGATATTATTTAAAAAGTATTTGGCAAGTAACATTTGCTGCACTGAAAATTAAATAAGGCTATAAATAGAAGTTTAAAGAAAATAGATTTTTTGGGAAAAAAAATATCTTTGAAGATAGCTGGTTTAGTTCCGATTTCACATTTAAATTTCCTCCAAGATGTTGGCAGGATTCATTTCTCCTGTGTTCGTGTAACGTATTTGTTGATCTATGCCATTGTACGGCTCCTTTCAAGCTGAATTTTATACTAGAATACAGCAAAAGTTGGATTTAAGATATGAAACTGGAGGAGACCATATTTCATACTGCATAAAATGCACCTCTGGAATTCTCAGTTCCCCTTTTCCGCAGTACTGCTGATGCCTTTATAAAGTATCATGGCTGATGAGATTAAAAAAAA
>VXBO01012254.1:0-20838 GCA_013400135.1 Rhinoptilus africanus | reverse complement strand
AAAAAAGAAAGAAAAAAACCCTGCGGCTTTGGATTTATTCACTTCAAGTTTGTGGTTAATATTTCCCAGGCTGCTTCGAGGTGAGCGCGAGTTCAGTCCTCGCGGCGCTGCTGCACCAGTCTCTGCTGCCGTTTCTAAATGACTCCGATAAAAGACTGTGAAAACTGGACCTGTGGTAAATTGCATCATCCTCGCTATGTGTTTTAAGATGGGGACACACCACGAGCTCCGTGTCTGGGTCACGCTCGGCCTCCCCCCGCTCCCCTCCGCCGCAGCCCAGCCCCGGGTGGGTACCAACCCCCTGCCTGAATTAACTGTGTAATTAATTGTGAATTAATCGTGTAACCGTGCGGCTCTAGCCATGCTGCTTTCCTCCCTTGCAGTAGGAGTTTGGCAGCACCTGGTGCTGATGGAGACGCCAGATTTCTCTCTGGTGGCAGACAAAGTGGCCGCGGTGGGGGGGAACCCCGGCCCCCGCGCACGGGACCCCCGTCACCCACAAGTGTGGGACCCGTCTGAGCTGAGAAAGCCTAGAACAGCCCTTCAGCTTCTCGCTGCCTCTGCCCGGAACTGTGCAACCCCCCTTTGAACCTCTTTCTTTCCAAAGCACAACGAGCTTTTTCCCTCTGAATCTTCGAGAGGTTTTACTTCAACCCCGTTAAACTTGGTTGGCAAAATCCAAAGCAGATGGAGGTGGAGCAGCCAATAGGTGAGAATATGAGTGAGAGATTGCTACTGAAGAAACGCACGCAATTAAAGAGCCTCTCCATACGCGTCTTTAAATGATGTACGTGGCCGTGGGTTACACTGGGAAGAAGCCGGGAGTCCCTGCTGGGCAGAGTGAGGAATTAAAGCAAGCCCGGTCCCAGGGTACAGCCAGGGCTGTCCCTGCTGCCTCGCTGCAGGCGGGTGGTTGTTGTGGTGCTGGGGTACACTGATGTGTTTTCTTTGTATGTAAATATAAGCAAGCAGAAACATAACCCCTCCCGTGTACCTGGCCGATCTGGAACAAACCCACGCAACCATGCGCTGGGAGGGAGGTGATGCCGATGCTGCAGCCACAGCAAGTGCTCGCAGGCTGCTGCGCTGGCTTGTGCTGTCCCCACGGGCACCAGTCCGGGGTGACGCTATTCTGGGGTGCCCTGTGGGGCCCATGGGCAGACCCGATGTGCATCCATCTCCTGAAGCACCTCCTGGTGCCTTAGGCGTAGGTCGGGTACCTATGGATAGGAGCTGGGTGCTCATTTGCACTGGCACTTCTGCAACGTCTCCTGCATCCATCTGCCTCTGGGCACCAAACTGCAGCCTGTCCCCTGGGCCTGCCGGGCCCTTTACTCTGCGCCTTGCTTCTATCATTACGCTTTCTTTTACTAAACCAAAATAGCTTTTAAAAACTAGTACAGGTTCCAGTTCACTTTGTTTTCAGTATTTTCTCTCCTGGGTAGAAAACGAGTGAATTTTGTCAGTGGTAGAATCATGGGATTTGTCTGGGTTGGAAGGGACCTTTCAGATCACTGAGTCCCACCATCAACCTCACTCTGACAAAATCCATCACTAAACCACATCCCTCAGCACCACCTTTACCCGGCTTTTGAACACCTCCAGGGATGGCGACTCCACCGCTTCCCTGGGCAGCCTGTTCCAGTGCTTGACAACCCTTTCCATGAAGAATTGTTTCCCAATATCCATCATAAACCTCCCCTGGTGCAACTTGAGGCTGTTCCCTCTTGTCCCATCACCTGTTCCTTGGGAGAAGAGACCCACCCCCCCGGCTACCCCCTCCTTTCAGGGAGTTCATAGAATCACAGGGTCGGCAGGGCCCTCTGGAGATCACCCAGTCCCAGCCCCTGCCAGAGCAGGGTCACCAGAGCAGGGGGCACAGGAACAAGCCGGAGTGATTGTGCGTGAAAGGAGGTGCCTGGATATGAAACCAGCTGAGAAATATCCCAGCCACTTCTCTTTTCCCATCAGCAGATGTTGCTTCAGTTCCCATTTCCTAATACTGCCTCTTTCATCGGCTTCAGGCGCGTTTCACCAGTTGCTTATCAAGGATTTCTGAGCCTTGGACCAAGACATGCTTTAAATGAAATCTATTCTAAATATCAATTAAATATGGATTAAAATAGAAATCTATTTTAAATATAAATATAAAAGCTATTTCAAAGGAAATCTTTGATATTCCTATTGCTTTTTGTCTTCAAATGGGCATTTATCATCCTTTCTACAAAATCTTTCCCTCCTTGATGACTGCAAGCAATACAAGCTAGAGTAAGATATTTACACCACGCTATCCTCAGGGCTCCGGCCATGGAAATAATCCCTGTCCTCCTCTCCTCTTGCCTACACCTGACTTTTCCCCACTTTTCTTTTTAGCTAGCCCCTTCTGCCAGCTTTCTCAAACCTCACGCCACCTCCCTGTCCTTTAGTATTAAAGCAAAACAGACACCAATTTGAATCTCAAATACCCTGTAAAATTTGCGAGTTTCAGACCATTAGAAAATTGCGGGGATACTTGCAGCGACTGAGGCTGGAGTGGGCACAGTCACGCTCCCGTCATCTCATCACTGGATTGCTGCTTCTGCAAGTTTGAGAGGTTTTGTGTGTTTAATTAATGCTGATGCCACCACTGTGCCCAGGGGCCTCATTTTCCACCAGGGACGGTGCTGCCATTTGGGGCTCATAGTGCACAGTGGTGAGGAGCGGGGAGGAAAGTGGTGTTTTTCTGGTGGTGCAACACGCGCCCGGGCTCTGGGTGTCAGTTCTTGCTCCTACAATGCTTGTGCTTTCCCTGCCGCAGGCTGTTAGACCCAGCGCTCCCCGTAGCCGTCCAGAAAATAACACAATTCAGAGTTGATTTTGGCCAGGAGCCTTGGTATTGCTTCGACATAAAAATTCAGTAAGAATTTGCTTGTTTCCGAGAGAACCTTCATCAGGCGCTACCAGAGAGGAGCAGATTCAGCCTCGACAGCCCCGGGCTGGTCCCTCCCCACCCCGGCATCCCTGTGCTGCGCTGCTTCCGATGGTAAAGCAGGTGGGAAATCGGGAGGAAAGATGAGGCTGAGGGTTTGGGACCTGGCTCTGGAGGGTGCGCGGCTGGTCCCGCAGCAGCAACAGCCTGGTGTGGAGCAGCCGCCCCCAACCCCCCTGACCTTTGCAGCTATTATTTTCAGAGCTGTAAGGAAAAGGAAATAGGAAGTAGAGCTGCCNTAAGGGTTTTACACTGAAAGAGGGGAGATTGAGATGAGATGTGAGGCAGAAATCCTTTGCTGTGAGGGGGGTGAGCCCCTGTCCCAGGGTGCCCAGAGAAGCTGTGGCTGCCCCATCCCTGGAGGGGTTCAAGGCCAGGTTGGACGGGGCTTGGAGCAGCCTGGGCTGGTGGGAGGTGTCCCTGCCCAGGGCAGCGGGGGCACTGGGGGGGCTTTAAGGTCCCTTCCAGTGTGGCTTAAAACTGCTGCAGTCATTCTTGTGTTTAATTCTGTTTCCCCCTCAGAAGGTGAGTAAATAACAATAATAATTTCCCTGCAGTGGGCGCAGTGGGCCGTCACTGATTGGCATGAATCGAAACAATTGAAGAGCATTACTGGGTGCCCTGAAAAGGAGAGGGAAACAAGGAAAACATTACTGGTGGAGCTGCCTGCACAGATTTGTCTCTAGCACTTTAAGTGTGTTGCATTTTAAGAGAAAATTAAATTGTTTCTTCCTTTTTTCTTTTTCTTTATTCATTCATAGACAGAAGCCAAACTCTGCTGGCTCTAGGCTTTCCTTTTCTATTTTTTTTCTCAGTATTTCTGGGTTTTCCTCTCTTTCTTTCAATGCACCTGTTCTTTTCTTCGTTTCCACTGTACAGGACACTTCTGTAGGTATTTCTCCTGTCCTGCTCTCTGGATGGGGGCCTGAGGGCAGCTCATGGCTGCCCCTGTGTGAATGGGAATCTCATGCAAACAAGGAAAGAAATTCCAAGGCACCAAATGCCTCTTCCTAACCCATCTGTGCCAATTGCCCTCTGCTCCTATATCCTTAGGTAAGAAATGAGGAATTGTCTACTGTGGCTTATTCCAGTAATATCATGCATTAAAAGTGCCTTCAGAGGAGTTTCCCGTGTTGTGTGGAGGGCGAGGGATCTCCTGTGCTTTAGTGTTCTCGTCTAGGTTATTTAGTTTGAGAGGCTTCCTGAGGAATGAAAAGCACTCTGGGCAGAGCTGCAATAGCACCAAAGCCCGGGGCAGGCAGGGCGTCTCAGACTCAGAACTGCTGGCTGGGCTCTCCCGGTGCCCCTCTGGGGACAGAAGGAGGTGCCCATGCTGCGCTGTTTGTCCTCCAGCAGCAGCACCAGCCTGGGAAGGTTATTCCCCATTCCAGTTCAGAGAAAGCTTTTGGTCAGATGTTTCTTGATTGCGGGGAGGGCAAATTTCTCATTACTGATGATTCAGCTTTCCTCCGATAGTAAGTTTAGAGTCGTTTTTTTTGGAGTTTGATAAAGCAAATATTAAGGCAGCACCCCAGTGCATAGAATGCTGTCACTAGGGTGAAAGATTTGTGTGGAAATGCCATGTAAAGTGGATTTGGCTCTGCTGTTGGAGCTGATACAGGTGGTTTCACCTGGGAACTTTATGCTTCTGCACTTCTGTGCGGCAGAGAAAGAGCAGACAAGGGAGGGAACGGCCACCAGAAGCTCTGTTTGTATGGCTGCAGGGTGTGGAAGAACAGGAGACTTACTACCAGAACTTATCTGAAACATAATCAAAACTTAACAAGAAAAGAGCTCTTCTGAAAGCGCGCTCTGGAAGCCAGCTGTTGATTGAATAACGATGATACACAGATGGTAAATCAGTGCACTCAGCGGGAGGAGAAAGCAAAGAGCTTCTGGTGAGCTGCCCCACCTGTGGTGATCTGCTTGCACTTGGAAGGACACAGCAGGGCAGGCTTGAAGGATAATTTGAGTGGGAAGGGAGGAGTCTAATCCAACCCCCTGCTCAGGCACAAGGTCAGAGTGAGTTGCCCTGGATGTAAACCTCTAAGGATGGAAAGATGGAAGCCTCCCAGGTGACCTGTCCCACTGCTGGACTGTCCTTGCAGGTAAAAGCATCCCCTGATATCCAGGCTGAACCTCTCATTTCAGTTTTTCTCTCTTGTGTTCCTGCCGTGCACCCTCAGAAGAGGCTGGCTCCACTCTCTCAGTAAGCCCCCAGCAGGAGGGTGCTATGAGCCCCCCAAAGCCTCCCCTCCAGCAGCACA
This sequence comes from Rhinoptilus africanus, assembly GCA_013400135.1. Classification (NCBI taxonomy): domain Eukaryota; kingdom Metazoa; phylum Chordata; class Aves; order Charadriiformes; family Glareolidae; genus Rhinoptilus; species Rhinoptilus africanus. Next base: position 15,603 of record VXBO01012254.1, on the reverse strand, counting down.
ATCCCCTCGCCCCCTCCTCTCACAGCAGGGGCTCTGTGCCCCTGGCCGGGCTGGTGGCTTCAAGGTTTTTGGGCTTATTGCTCCAGTTTGACAGTGTCTTTCTTGTACTGGGGGGACACAACTTGAAAGCGGATGCGGTGTTCTAGGTGTGATCTGCTGGGCGGAGGGGACACCCCCTTCCTTCCATCTGCTGTTCGGGTGTATCGACGGCGGAGCTTGTGTGACTGGAGAGGCGAGCGGGAGGTGAGCTGGTGCTCTGAGGTCGAGAGCGGAGCAGGGGAAACGCTGAACTGGGGCATAAATATCGGACATGCCGTGTTTGGTGTCCTTGTGACCGCAGCAGGTAGGGCCAGAGCAGCCCCGTGCCCCCACGGCACAAACCCTCCTGTGCCGACCCCAGCCGTCAGCCTTTCCCCTCTGCTGCCTGCAAGTGCTGTGAGTAGTGTTGGTGAAGCATGTTTTTAAGTGACGATATATAAGGTGGCTTTTGCACAGGAGACCTCTTAGGAGCTGCTGGGGGTAGGGGGTTACCATGCAAAGTCAGTGCTCTCCAAGCACAGAGGTCTGTCCTCCCACCTCGGCTGCACGTGGCCTCAGGCAGTGGTGTCTGCTTCTTGGGTATGGGCTTGGTAGGGTGATCGATGAGTGTCTGGAGGGATAAGAGCAGAAATAAATGCTTATGATCAGCCTGCCAGACCCACGGGGCCAGGAGTAGTGGTCGAGCTGCTACTCACCTGCTTGGTGAGATGTGGAGTGGAAGGAAAGGATAAAACCGTATTGGCTGTGGGGAAAAGAGGGGTATCCAAGGAAGCAAGTTCTTGGTTCTTCAGGTATGACCTTACCTGCTGCCCACAGGCACTTCTGCCGCCGCTGCAGCAGCGTGGGACGCACACCCCAGTGGGGCACCCCACGGAAACGCTTCCACAGAGCGTGGCTTAGGCTGCGGCTGCGCGAGCGTTTGTGCTGCCGCCTCCCCGAGCAAGACGGGGAGGTTTCAATTACAGACTCGCAAACAGCCACACAGGACGCGCCCTGATTTATGCATTAAATACCAGGAAAGGCTTAAGTTCTGTTTGTCACCTCGCAGACGGTGACGGTTGCTCCAGCATGTGAAATATTTCATGCCTGACACCTCAATTCAGGAAATAGTGGTTTGCTCAGCAGAGGTGCAGGAGGCAGCAAGTTGTTATCGAGTATAACATTAGCCTTTTTTGTAGTTTTCTTGACCTTGAGTTTGTTTTCCAGAGCAGAAAGCCGTCCTGCGCCCTGCCCAGAGGGCAGTGGTGTGACCCAGGTGGCACCTGCAGGCTTGGGATGCCCGCAGCAGGGTCACGTCTCAAATGCCACGCTCTGGAGCGTTTTGTTGGGTTTTTGACACCAATAGCGAGTTCGTTTTCCTGCAGGGCTGGGCTTGCGTCCTGCAGACCTCGGTGGCCGAGGTTCCTGTTCCTCAGATGCAAGGTGCCTGAGGTTTGCTGAACCGCAGCGAGTTCATTGTGAAACTGTGCCGCCGCCGCTCCAGCCGCCCCTCGGCTGTTAGTGCTTCTGTAAAGCGGGATGAAGCCAATCCCTTCCAGGCCTTTACCAAGAAGTCAGGGTGAGGACAGGGCTGGGTGGATGCTGTGCCCACCTGAGGGCCGGGAGGGCAGAGTGGGTTTCCCGCACCGTCCTGTCGGCTTCGAGGGGGGAGCCGTGGCAGGGACAAGACCTGGGTCCTCTGTCTCACACCTCGCCAGGTCCTGCACTGACAGCAAAACAAAAGAAGCTGGGAGGCTTGTCTTCCTCCTCGCCTTTACAAGGGCCATGTGAAAAAGTCATGGGAATGACTGTGCAGCACAAGAAGGACATGGACCTGCTGGACCGGGTCCAGAGGAGGACCACAAAGATGCTGGGGGGGGGTCAGCCTGGAGAAGAGAAGGCTCCGGGGAGACCTTCCAGCCCCTTCCAGTCCCTCCAGGGGCTCCAGGAAAGCTGGGGAGGGACTCTGGGGCAGGGAGGGGAGCCATGGGACAAGGGGGAAGGGTTTTACACTGAAAGAGGAGAGATTTATATTGGATATTAGAAAGAAATTCTTTGCTACGAGGGTGCTGAGGCAGTGGAACAGGTTGCCTCAAAACAAGTTGTGGCTGCCCCATCCCTGGAGAGGTGTTCAAGGCTGGATGGGACTTGGAGCAACCTGGTCTAGTGGGAGGTGTCCCTGCCCAGGGCAGAGAGGTTGGAACTAGATGATCTTAGGAGGTCGTTCTCCCCCTCTGCTCGGCACTGGTGAGGCCACAACTGGAAAACTGTGTCCAGTTTTGGGCTCCCCTGTTCCAGAGAGACAGGGAACTGCTGGAGAGAGTCCAGCAAAGGGCAACAAAGATGTCTGAAGGATTGGAGCATCTCCCTTAGGAGGAAAGGCTGTGAGAGCTGGGACTCTTTAGCCTGGAGAAGAGAAAGCTGAGGGGAGACCTTATTATGGCATACCAGTATCTGAAGGGTGGGTTGAAGGAGGATGGAGGCAGATTCTTTTCAGTTGTTCCCAGTAACAGGATGAGGGGTAACGGGCACAAGCTGGAACATGGGAAGTTCTGATCGAATATGAGAAAGAACTTCTCTCCGGTGAGGGTGCCAGAGCCCTGGGAGAGGTGCCCAGGGAGGGTGTGGAGTCCCCTTCTCTGGAGACTTTCAAGCCCCGTCTGGATGCAGCCCTGAGTGATGTGCTCTGGGCACTCCTGCTTTGGCAGGGGGTTGGACCAGATGATCTCTAGAGGGCCCTTCCCACTCTGAAGCTTCTGTGATTCCGTGATCTTTAAGGTCCCTTCCAACCTGAACCATTCTATGATGGAGCGTCTCCTTCCAGCCAAGAGCCCTGGGGGAGCTGGAGCACAGCCCCCCAAGGATGGCAGCTCCCGCTGCTTCTGCAGCTGCAGAGACCTTCTGATTTGTAAAGGCTCTCAGGGGTGGCCTTCAGCCAGCCCCTTGGAGTGGCCAGGGATGCGGAACCCTCGCAGCATCCAGGCAGTGCAGTGCAGCCGGTTGCTAAAGGTGGAGCGTGGCCCACCCGTCGCAGGGTGCAGGATGGTGCTGGGGCTCAGCAGGGGAACGCCTCCGCTGCAACGTGAGCCCCACCACCTTTAAACGTGGCGTCAGGTTCTGAACTGTGGGGATGAACCCAGCAGCAAGCAGGATCTGTGAATTAAGGCCCAAAAATTAGACAGATGGGCAAGGGTATAATCTAGGTGGGTCCAAGCCTTTTAAAATCAATGGAAAAAACTTCTGTTGCCTTTAGCTCAAAGGGAAGCTAACATTAAGTCAGCTAAGAAAGGGCAGTTTCAGTAATAGCGCCTTCATTTAAGACGCCACCAATCTGAAATCTGGTCAGTCACAAGATGTAAACTAAAAATAGGTCCAAGAACATACCCATTAATTGCTATGGGCTTTTTACATCCTCTTCCTCTTCTTGATGATTGCTTTCCTCTCGCTGCCTCGTGGAGAGGCAGCCACGCAATGGGAGAGGCTGCCTGGGAGCTGCCCGTGCGGCGGCGGTGAGCTGGGCTGCTTTGGACCCTTCCTCTTGCCCAGCCTGGTGGCATTTTGCACCGCGGCCGGGGAAGCAGCATGTTTCTGATGCGGCTGGTTGTCGTCGGACTTTTGCACCCCTGGTGGTTCAGACAATATTTTGTAGGCAACCTCTAAGATGCTTTTGCTGTGTCTCCAGATGCAGTTGTTGATTGTTGGTGTGAGCTTGACGGATGCTACCCATTAGGAAATACAAACTATGTCAGATGTCTTGATGTGATGCAGCTTGTGCTGGGGCTTTGCCACACAGCCTGGGGCGATGCAGCCATCGCATGAGCACTGGGCAAAGGAAGCAGGGCTTTGCCATGGCCCCCGGTCCCACTGGGAGCTGGGACCTCGCCGTGGGGTGAGGGTGGGAGGCGTGTGGGTCCGTGGGGCAGAGCAAACGGTGGGGTGAATCACTCGCACCGAGGCAGGACGCCCGGGGAATGGCTGTCCCTGGGCTTCCCGAAGTGTGGGGAGCAGGAGTTGCCCCGGCTGGGCTCTTCCGAAGCTGGTGGCAGAGGATTGCGCTGGGCAGGAATGGCAGCTGCTGGATATCCTACTGAATTATTCCATGCAAAACATATATGTGCTAACATGGTTCACTTGCTGATTTGAAATAATGCCACTGGTGATCTCTGTCATCTCCCTCCGGAGTTTTTTTTAAAATATCCTAAAATCCAGTTTACCAGCCATGAGGCTGGGAACAGGCCCGCGCAGTCCACGCTCTGCTCCCTCTGCTTTCTTCAGCAACCAAGCTGGTGAAAACAAAGCTGTACCTGTCTGGACTTGGCTTCTCAATGAATTTTTTTACTGCCTCAAGACTGTTGGTGAAAACTTGATAGTATTTAGCTCATGACAAAACAAACTTGGTGAAGTGTTTTCTTGCAGTGCAGACATTAACACTGGGCATGTTCGGTGTTTATGCCTGTGGTTAGCCTGCGTCTTGTTATTTAATAGCCCTGCTTGCAAATAGCTAATATGTGTAATGCTTCTGCCGGATTCATTTTGAATTCGGGCCAGCATCCTGATGCTGTTTTCTGTCCTTCCTTCTTTGTCCCATTCCTGCTGAACCACCGCATGCTTTGGAAGGAGCAAAACCCCCACGGACTTCCTGGTTGCCCAGAGCTGCCTAGACCGCTACCCTCCGCTCCTCCAAGCAAAACCTGCCTTTTAACCACTCCCTTGCTTTTGTGTTTTTAACCATGGCTCCACGTAAACACAGAAAACAAAGTCCTTCCCTCTCCCGGTGGCAGGCGAGGCAGCCGTTTCTGCCGTGGCAGTTGTGTGGAGCTGGTGAGGTTGAATTCCCCTGGAAGGTGCCCAGAAGCCGCTGCGCATCTCAGCTCGCGGTGGCGTTTCTGGGCTGTGGTGCAGCGTGTCGCCATGCGCGAGAGGCAGGAGCGCTGATTTGAAGTGTGACGTTTCCTACACCGAAATAGGCCGTGAGCTCGTCTGTGATGGCTGAGCATCCCCCGCGCAGGCGGCAGCGTTCAGGATGCTCAGGTTGTAGAAGCCGCGCACAGCGCTGCCGTTCTGGTCCGGGAGCCGGTGCCACTGCCCGGGGAGAGTCACTGGCTGCCTAATGTGCCACCGGGCGGTGAGTCTCCTCCCTGCAGCCTTCGGCAGCTGAGGAGACGGCGGGGAGCTGCGAGAGGCAGGGCTGTGACAGCAGCTCGCCCCTAACCCGCCGGCTGTCCCTCGCCGGTGGGTGACAGTGGCTGCACCCAGCCGTGCCCAGGCCGGCCGCGTACCCGCTGTCAGGCTCTTCAAAGTTTTCAAGGTGAAGTTTCTGTATGAATCATGAGTGAAACGGACAGGGTGGATCATCCTGAAGCTGAAAGGGTTGTCAAGCATTGGAACAGGCTGCCCAGGGAAGTGGTGGAAACACCATCCCTGGAGGTATCCTAAGGGGGCCTACAGGAAAGCTGGGGAGGGACTTTCTAGGATGTCGGGTAATGGTAGGACTAAAAGGAATGGATTAAAACTAGAGATGGGTCGATTCAGAATGGATGTTGGGAAGAAGTTCTTCCCCATGAGGGTGGTGAGACACTGAACAGGTTGCCCAGAGAGGGGGTGGAATCTGGATCCCTGGAAGTTTTTAAGGCCAGGCTGGATGGGGCTCTGAGCAACCTGGTCTAGTGGGAGGTGTCCCTGCCCAGGGCAGGGGGGTGGAACGAGATGATCTTTAAGGTCCCTTCCAACCCTGACAACTCTGTGATTCTATGATTTAAAAGCCGGGCAGACGTGGTGCTTAGAGATGTGGGTTAGTGATGGATTTTGTCAGTGTGAGGTTGATGGTTGGACTCAATGACCTGAAAGGTCCCTTCCAACCCAGACAACTCCGTGATTCTAAGAGAGCTCGAGCGCTTGTGCCGGCTGTCAGAGAGCAGGGAGGGAGGCTGGGGCCACGGTCCTCTTTGCTCCCTGCAGATTGTATTCCTTATGCCTGGAAAACTCCTGACAACAGTTGTCCAATGCCTGTTCCATCCATGCATCTGTCCTGACTTTGTTTACCAGCCTCACATACCAGAAGGGACAATTCACTGCCTTTGTGTTCACGCAGGAGCCGCCCCTGGTAGTTTCTGGCACTTGGGTGCCAGCTCGCCATGGTGGTGGGTGGTGGGATCTGCCCCCCCTTGCCTGCACCCTGGCCCTCATTGTCTCCTAGCCCTGTGGCTACAGATCCTCCTGGCCACCCCATCCTCCTGGTTAATCCTGTCGTCCTGCCCATGATTCGGCACCGCTCTTCACCCTGGCCCGCGGGGCAGTCGCTGGAATGAGTGTATGATTGTCTCTGCCCAGCAGCCCGGAGTCCTTAATACCATGGTTTGACATACAGCTGGTCACCAAATAGATCTGCCAGCAGGATGAGCAGGTTTTCCAGCTTTTAGGTGATTTATGGCTTCTGCTGGCTTGGCTTCGTGTGGCCTGTGGGTGTTCAGCTCGGTGGCAGTGCACCACGCTCCTGTTCCGGCTCTGAAAAGGGCCATGGGAAGCTTTCCCTGACCCTTCCCAGCTGCTGGGACAGGGCGGCCACCCACAGCCCAGCGCGGCAGGGACCTGTGCCGGCTGGATTCACATCCTGGCATTATCGGAACTGTAAGAGCAAAGGTTGGAGAGGAGGGACGTAGCATGCAGATAGCTTGACCTGCAGGTACCGTGTGCCTGCACAAACGTGCTTTGATTATCGCCTCGTTTCTCTTGCACGCAAGAAGGCTGGGGAGGGACAGGGGTGAATTTAACAGAGAGAGAAATATTGAAGGGGACGGAAAAATGTGGGAGGAAAAGGAGCTCTGAAGCGTGACGCTGCGGTGGAAGAGGGTGCAGAGTGGACTGAAGCACTTGGTGTAGGGCAAAACACAGATATAATTCCCCTATGAAAATGTGATTTTCCTCCCTTTCTCACTCTCTAGGGAACCTTTTCCCTCATCTAAAACTGACTTTTGTACAGGCAACACTTCTTCCCTTGGCCCTCGTGAGCCTCTGGGACAGGTTTCAGCCCTGCAGAAGTTTCTGCCCTTGTGTTGTGTGTACAAACATGGGGGGGCAAAACAGACCCTTGGGGAACCAGAGAGGAGGAATGAGCCAGCACAACGGCAAAGAAATAACGTTTGCAGTCCAAGACAGTCAGTTGCTATCTGAGCAATAGTTTGCCTTTGCACCACAAACAAATTATCCACTATTTTTTGCAGTTATAAATCCATACCTTTGGTCTGAAGCACTGCTAATCCTTTATAGGTGTGACATCGCAAATCACGTGACTGTCTGGAAATGTGTCCAATTATCAGGATTCAATCGCCATGGCAAATAAAGGTGAAGCTGTAATTGCAGGCTCCGCTGCCTGTTGGGCAAAGCTCACGCAAGGTGCCACCGCTCTGGGCAACCAAGAGCAAAAGGCTGGTTTGGTGCCGAGCCGCTCACAGGTCGCTCCTAATGAGCGATTAAATGATGAGCAATGAGCTGAGTGAACCACAGGGGAGAAAGCTACCTTCCCCTTCTGATCATGGAAGGGCACTCGGACAAGGCGTTGGGACAAGGGTCGGAGGGGAAAAGCAACAACTCTATTTGTAGGTCAAGGAGTTTAGCTAGGAAAAGCCGCAGTTAACCGGTGCGTGCTCTTTGCAGCGCTGCAGATCTCCGTTGGCATGGCCCAAGGTCCTGCTTCTTCACGCAGGTGCTGCAGCAGCAGCATCCGTGCCTGAGTCACTGCGGGGCTCTCCCAGGCTGGGGCTGCGGGGCTGCTTCCAAGGCTGTCCTGTTATTTTCAGGAGGTTTTGCTGCCCTGTTGACAGCCTAAAGCTCTGAAACTAAGTAAGGAGAATTTTGGATTTGTTTTTTCCAATGGTTTCGGGGTTTGCGGGTAAGCTGCGGGCAGCGACGGTGGGAGCGTGGTGCAATTGGCGATGGCGGTGGGAGCGAGGTGCCAGGCGATGCCCAGCCTGCAGCATCAGCTCCATTCACTTCCCAAATGAGTGCTGATGATACAAGGACTCCCTTTTGTTTTCCACCACAGAGAGGTGACCTCTCTTTATTTTTACAGCCGTTGCATTGCCTATACATCTTTCTCGCTATGGTGCAAAGTTCACAGCACAAGAAAGAGCCCTTTGCTCTTCAAGCCCTGCCCGTAAAGACTCCCCTTTTATTCCTTTGTCTGGGTTGGGCAGGGGTGAGCTCTCCCCGATGACCTGCCCTCCTGGTATGTAATTGCTTCCCAGCTGAATGTAGCTGTGGGCATCTCCAAGGTGAAAGCAACCCTCATTCCAACACAGGAAAGCCAGCCGAAGTTTAAAAAGAGCTTGATTAGGATAGGCAAGTTCAGAAGAATCCAACATCAAGGTTTTAAAGCTGTTTTCATTGCAGGAGGTCTATCCTGAAGAGCTTGTGATGCTCCTCTGGGTACGAGCAGCCTAAAGGTCTCCTTGGTTCACATTGGGAGAAGAAATGTCACTTCTACAAATCCCACCTGCCCTGGAGGTGATGGAGGAGGTGGTGAGGCACCAGCCGGGGGCGGTGCGGTCGGTCACGCAGGTTCCTGGGCAGCTGGGGGAGGAAAGCATCTCCTCTGTCCCGGTAAAAACACTCGGAGGGTGTCTGTGGTCCCTGGGTGTGAGGCACAACCAGCTGTTTTCTGCTGTCCTGAAGTCTTGGCCAAACCTTTTATCTGAGGAAACTTAGGTGCCGGGTGTTTTGTTGTTGTTTTTTCGTTTTTTTTAAATCTGAGCATAAATGTGAAAAACTTGCCCTTTTTAACGCATGAACAGGCAAATTAATCTCTACTTTATTTTTAGCACTGTTTGCATCACAGAAAGTTCCCCTTCCCTCTCCCCTGCCCCCTAACCTCCCCCTGTGTGTGACAAACTTGCAGCAGTTCCTAAACAAAAGCGATTTCCTCTGGTGCTACCGATGACACCGAGATGCTGTCCCTCCCTGGGTGGCTCTGGGTCCAGCAGCCCCGCGCGCTCTCCCTGGCAGTAGCCAGGGCACAAAGCGGGGCTGGCGGGTGATTTCTTGTCACAAAACATTCCTGCTGCAGATGCCGGTGGGGTGGCCATGCAGGATTTTAGGTGAGTGTGATGCCAGGCAGCCCCAGTACCCGGGGAGTTCCTGGCTGGCTGGATCCCCTCCAGGGATGTGGACCCTCAGTACCCTGCTGGGGAGTGTGACCACGGCAAGGGGACAGCAAGGCCATCACTGCCACCCACGCAGAGCCAGGATGGGGCGGTAGGAAGCTGCTCTGGCGCTGCCTGCGGTGCCTGCTTTGGGTTGTCCCTGAGATTGGGCCAGTTTGTGACGAACGGGCGCTGCGGGAGCCCTGCCCCGGCTGCCCCTCCGCCCTGCTCCGCCGTAGCCAGGCCTTGGAGCTGTGCGGGATTTGAGACCCACCACCACCTGCTTCCTAGGGCACGTTTGGGGTTTTTTTCCCCCTCTTCCCTGGGTAAACCCCCACATCTGTCCCCACATATCTGCAGGCTGAGTCGCAGCAGAGCCCGTGCCAAAGGCGGTAGGAAATGTCCGCTTTGTCCCTCTGGGTTGGGTCTTCCGCTCCTGCAGCCTGATATTCTCCTCGGTCCTCCCTTGCTCAGTGAATGAAGTTATTCCCCAAAGGCTTTGTCCCCTACAGGGGCTTTCCAGGCAGTGTCAGATGCCTGTGGCCGCAGCTGGAGATGCATTGCATCAGCCACACTTGTCTCTGTCTCCCACCCGACATCAGACCTTTCCAGCCTGAAAGTACAGCAAAGTAATCAAATACACAGAGGGAAAAACCAGCTTGCTTTCTCCCTTTGCGTTCCGAATTGTGCATGTGCTCTTTTTAGGCAAACCTGTGTTATTGCCTGCTCTGGGTGGATCTACTTTGGCAGATGGTTGGACTCGATGATCTCCAAAGGTGCTTTCAACCCCTAAAATTCTGGGATTTAGCCAGGGCTTCACTGCTCAGCTCATCAAAGAAGCTGACGGCGTTGCTGATGGGGAGATCTATGGTAGGGACTTGGGGCATATTTTTTTAATAGTATAGGCTCCAGCTTTGCTCTGTAGCCTGTGACGGTAAGTCTGACAGTTGCAGATGATGGCAGATAGAAAGCAACTCCCCCCCCCCACACACACACCCCCCAGAGGACCTGGACAAGCAGGATTCCACCCATCAGCTGCACTGGGAAGAGGAAGGGGTGGAAAACCAGGAGCAAACTGTACCAAATTCCCTGTGCTTCCATGACTCATGAAAAACCCCCTCCGACTGCCTCTGTCAACAGCACAGCTGTTTGGGTATTTTCAAGGAATCTGGAATGCAGTCTCGGAGCTCTCCCATGAGAACAAGTAAACATGTCATATATAAAACATTTTTATTAAAACAAATATACACCACTTTATATACAAAAATAAAATGTACAGGAAAATAGTCTATTACAGCTTAGTGATTTGATTCTTATGTACTATACACCCACAACTGGAGCCTCCTCCATCCCGCGCCCCTGCTCCTGCCGGCCCCGGGGGGGTCTGGGGGGTGACGCAGCTGGCTGCGTACAGTACGGGGGGATCCTGGCGAAGCGCTAGACGGGATCTCGCCAAGGCCTGGCCTATAAATAAAGAGCTCTGTCCCCATCAGTGCAAAGAAAATAAAAATGGTTTCACACAGCAGCTCTTCAACTATTATGTGGGAATAGCTCTGGCATGCCTACCGGCAGGGAACATCCTATGAGCGGACCGGGATAAATGTACTATGTGGAAGCAAAGCCTAAACTGAATTTTCACATTTTACTGGTCTAAAGTATTTACAGAGTTGAAAGATCTGAAAGGTGAACTATATGTGATGCAGTAAATCAAAGAAGAGCGGGCCAATTAGTGCAATTTTTCTGACTAAGTGTAATGACAGTCATTAAGCTCAACGTCACCAGTGTTGCACAGGTAAGCAGCAACTCAAACTAGAAGGTAAGAGACTCCTCTGCAGTGTCTCTGCTGAGCACTCCCTGGGTAAAACACTCGCGGGGGAGGTGGGTACCCTCCTCCCCAGGCCCCCAGCACACCCCCACCCCACCGTACCCCACGTCGACAACCTTCCAGCAAAAGCTTCCGACGCCAGGACCAGGTGGGTACTGCAGCCGAGCATCCTCTGTGCCAGCACTCCTGCTAGTGAGACGGGAGCCCTTCTTATTTTAATATCTATAATGGGAGTTTTTCTTGCTAACCTTTCCAGGCCTAAAAGTTAAACGGAATGTAAAAGCTACTTTCTTCTTCATTCAGTCAGTAACAAACAATTTCTTCCATTCTCTTCAGGCTTGTCAAAGTTTCTACCCCAGAGCAGTTCGTGGTGGGAGGAAGCCAGGGGTTTACAACCCGCAGTGAATGACTTGCATGGTCGGTCTCACTGTCTCCATCCAGGAGAAGTCTAGGCTGCTGCTCTTCTGGTCGAAGAACCTGAACTCCAGGTCTCCTAGACAAAATAAAGTAAGAAGGAGTACTGAATCCCATGCAGCAAGAGCAAAATTGTGTGTGTGTAAATATATCAAAAGTTGAGATATTTCTCAGATGTGAGTAAATGCTTTTGCCTAGTATTTTGCTAAAATACTCTAAATGCTCTCTATTAAATGACAAGTTTGTAGTGATAAAAGGAGGGGTAATGGCTCCAATCCAAAAGAGGTGAGATTTAGATGAGAACTGGGGAAGAAATCCTTTGCTGTGAGGGGGGTGAGCCCCTGGCCCAGGGTGCCCAGAGAAGCTGTGGCTGCCCCATCCCTGGAGGGGTTCAAGGCCAGGTTGGACGGGGCTTGGAGCAGCCTGGGCTGGTGGGAGGTGTCCCTGCCCAGGGCGGGGGGGGGACGCTTTAAGGCCCCTTCCCACCCAGCCCAGTCTAGGATTCTACAGTTCTATCCCATTTAAGTTCTTGCTAGTGGAAATTCTTCAGTTACAGTCCAAGGAGCTCCTGAGAGCTGACATAACTTACATGTGTCTAACCCTAAGACAAATCCATACTCTTACTGGAAGCATTTTTCTCCTTTTCCTTTTTACCAACAAACTCCTTACAGCCTTCTGACACGCTACTTGGAAATCTCAGAGCACCGGGATGCATGAATTCCTCCTTTTGCTTTGTTCCCTCTCCATTAGCGTCTGGCATGAAAACCCTCTTCTGCGTCACCCCGTGGCCTTGACCGTCAGCGGGAGCCGAGCTGTCCCTACCTGAAGTCGTGTCGATCTCCCCATCCTGCTCCTTGTAGCTGAAAGTGCCCATGGTCTGCGTGCCCGGCTCGTTGGTGAGGAAGCCTTTCCCCCCCACGCTGGTGGTGTGCCAGTCTTGCGCTGGTTCGAGCAGCTGTAAGAGAACAGCAAATGGTAAAAACTGCTCCTTCTGCCCGTGGGTGCAATATTTTATCCCTTTCTCTTCACTGGAAGACAGGTAAGCAAAAAAAATCAAGTTTTATCTTCTCGTGATGAATTATATAAACTCATTTTACTCCCAGTTTAAAAAAAAAAAAATTAATGCAAAACAGAGAGGGCTGGAACACTTTCGGTGATGAAACCCCCTCCTTATCAGTGGGATAAGCGCGACATGTCTGGTAGCACAGATTAAGGGCCGTCCGCGTCAGAGGTGGAGGGAAGAGCAAAATAAAGTCTGGAGAACCTCTGCAGACTCTAATACAGCAGCCTTCACCTCTAGCAGCTTTCTCTGACTTTCACAGGAAGAGTAAACATTTCCATGGATGTGTCATCTCCAGCTCGTGTTTGTGAAGTAGCCTTCTTTTTAATTTTTTCCAGCCTTCCTCACTAAATAAGAGTCTTGGATTACACAAATCTATGTTCAGCTCGTACAGGACTGGATCAGATAACCGCTTCCCTTCCTCGCCTGATGCAAACGGTGACTTTGGGCAACTTTTTTTTCTGACCATACAGGCTAGTTTTACCTTCAAAATGTCCGAATTAATTTCCTCTTCGTCTTCATCTGTGACTGTTTTGTAAGCACATAAAAAAAAAAAAAAAAGAGAAGAAAACAGGCATAGATGTCAACTTTTTTGCACGTTAGCCTTCACACTTCTGCTTCTTCACCACACAACCCACTTCATATTCTCCTGTCACACAACAACTGCCTTTTAAAATCCGTCCCCCTCCCCACCCCACCCCCAGAGGACACCGAGGAGGGCCTGGGGGGTGTGATGTGGGGAGGCCCATCAGCAGCTCCGTGCCCCACAGCCCTTCATCGCCCACGCATCAGGGCACGTGGCTCCAGCCAGCTCTGAGGTTGCCCCACGAGACCAAAGCAGAGCCCGCTTGGGATGCGGGAGGAGGATGACTTACACCCCCATTAAGAACCACTCTGATATAGCCATGTTGGTTATTTTTTTGTCCCACTGGGAAGCGTGGTTACCCTCAGGAAGCGCGGCACTGTTGTACCCAACTGTGTCCTGCTTCTGGCATAGCTGCCTCAGGGACCCCCAGCTCACGAATCTCTCCTCTCCTTCACAGGCTGACCTCCCTGTGCCATCGCGTTGGGCCTGCGAGACGAAGCCTGTCCCTGGACCCACGTGTGCAAAGTAAATGGCATTTCAGGGACCTTTCACCCATGAGCAGTTGGCACGTGTCCTTTAACCTGGCCTGTTTGGGAGCTCCAGACACCCAAATCCATCAGGAGGAGGTTGGGTTTCTTTCTATAACCCAACTCTTGTCTCTCCTGGTCCCCCCAGGCACTCCTTCACCGCGCTGTCTTGCCTCCAACCAACAGACCAACAGAAGACCAAGGTAGGAACAAAGAAATACCCACCTTCCGAGGACGAAGCCAGGGGAGACACCTGGAGCTGGTAGAGGTCGTTGGTGCTGTCAGCCATGGTGATTTCCATCGGTGACCTCCAGTCGGTCAGGGAGCCGCTCACCTCGCAGGAGGAGAGGTCTGTGGGATGCACCAGGAGGAGTTGGCACTCATGGGAGAAGACACAACCACCTCTATTTCCTCCCTGCCCGTCTGACAGCGCAGTCGGGCCCAGCCCCAGGCGTCATCTTTGACTTTTGGTGCAGAGATTGTGGGTTTAACACGAACGGCACTTTCCGCTCTGCTCAGAGAGCTAAAAACGGAGTCTCACCTAAGGTGATGGACGTGCTCTCAACGTCCACTTCCTGCCCCGTGTAGTCGTGCACGGTGTAGCCACTGTGGTCATCTGGCAGAGGAGTGTTGGTTAGTCTTTCTGCTGACTCCTCCGTCCTCATGTCTTCATACGACTACAAAAATAAGGGCAGAGAATGAAAGACTTGTCTAAGATCACACAAGTTCCCAGACGAAAAAAAACCACCAAAGCCTTTAGCTTCTTCAGCTGCCTCTGCAGACACATACCTTTCTCTTGCTCCTGTTTCTTGCTTCTCTTGAAGACTTGGACTTCCTTTCTGTTAAATAAAAATAAGACGAGTGTGAGAAAGGGCTGCGGGGCTGACATTTTAGGCGAGTGTGCGCTCTTGCAGCTTTGAGCCCTGCTCAGCAGTGAGTCCCCATCTCCTCCGGAGGATGCTTTTAGGCACGTTTAAAGAAGTTGGGCTAAAATGAACCATTTGTGCAAAGAGTTACCCATGGCAATAACCAGTGAGCAACCCCAGTAGCACCAGTGCTGCCAACAGCTCTGTTATAGCCCAGCCCATGTCGGGCAGGGGATGTAAGTGGTGTTTAAGCGGTGTAACCCCAGCTGGAGTGCTGAGGGCTTACCTTTCTTCTGATCCTTTGTCAGGGGCGGCAGCATCCTGTAAACCCTGACAGCACTGGAGCCTTTGTTGATGCTTTTATCCTTCACTTCTTCGATGTCAGGCAGGGAATTCATGGCACAGCGGAAATTTGCCTTCCAGGTTTTTGGGTCAGGGTCTTTCTCACCTACTTTATACCTTCCTACAAATAAGAGATGGGGTAAGTGTTTAGACGTTTCTCTGCTAGTTCTTCGTACCAAAAATAATTTTAAAAATCTCTATTTTCTCTGATATATATACACACTAGTAGTTAATATAACTACCCAAGTCAAGACGAAAAACCAAGATATTGTCTGAGGTGTTGATCTGACTGATGGAAATCTAAAGCCAGCACACACCTGTATGAATGGCCCAGCTCCGGAAAAGGCAGGCGTCTTTCTCCATGTCCCAGCCGTGCTTAGCTGCATGTTTCCACGGGATTTGAAACATCATCTTATCCTGAAGTTAAACCAATAGAGATTTGAATCGAAAAAGAAGCATTACATGCCAGTTTGGAACGATAGACTTAATCACAGACTTCTCAGTAGCAGCTCAGAGACTTTACAGACTCTCTGCCCTGTGTCTTAATTAAGCATCCATTGGTCCATCCACCTATTTTACCCAATGCATACAAGGCTTTTTTTACGAGTTCTGAAACTAGGAAAGCCACATGTGGTATGGTACAGTAGAAGTAGCAATTTTATCCCAGAATCATTTAAATATATTGCATCTAATCTATGAGCCTATCATCAAGCACGGTATATTTTCCAGGTACGCTTTGGTTGAGAATAATCCCGTTTTAAAGTTACCCACGAGATCCTGCAGGAATACAAAGAAAAACATGTCCCAGCTTAAACGTCATCGTGGGAG
>VXBO01012252.1:354826-369171 GCA_013400135.1 Rhinoptilus africanus | reverse complement strand
GGTGGGAGGTGGGGGGCGGCCTCAGTGCTCCTCGGGCCTCCCTTCCCGGAACCCCCCTACCTGCGGGTGGTGTTTTCCAGTAGCAGCCCCCCCCCAACGGCCTCTCCTCCCTTCTCAGTCAGGCCGCGATCTGCAGCAGTACCAGAGTCAGGCGAAGCAGCTCTTCCGCAAGCTGAACGAGCAGTCCCCCACGAGGTGCACCCTGGAAGCAGGAGCCATGGCTTTCCAGTAAGTATCCGTGGGCATAACGCAGGAAGAGGCTTCGGCTGCTGTGGAAATAAGCGAAGGCAGTCCTGGGTCGGGGTGGGGGTTTGTTAGAAATCGGAGTACGCCGGAGAGGGGGTGAGTTGTTGGGCTGTCTGCCCTGCTAGCTGCAGCGCAGTAGCTGCTGGAAGGGGAGAGCGGGTGAGTTGTTTCTTCTTGGCACTGCTGTCTGCCACTTTGTGTTTTCAGCCAGGTTCATAGTTCTGCCTTTGCTGAGGATCACGCAGGTTCTATTCCCTTTAGGGTTTTTTTCTGTTTGCACTCTCTAAGATACTTTCAGTGTGCCTTCTGTACCCCCTGTGTCTTGCTTTTTTAAAAAAGAAATGTCCATGGTAAAAACAGTCTGGTGGTACCACTGCGAGCTCCTCTTGCACAAGGTTTTCCTCTCCCATGAGACTGTACCTTCTCATGTCTTAGCTTCATATGTAGAAGCACTTGCAGCATCTTTTTATTATTTTTTTTAAATTATTTCCTTAATATGTGACTTTTTTTTTCTCATCTTGTAAATTCAGTCCTATTGTTGCCGTATGTGTTGGGTGTGTTCAACTCATTTCCGAAACTGTTCGCAAACTCTCAGAAGCACTTTTGGCTTTCTTCAGTAGCTCACTAACAAGGGAACTTGAATATAAAATAACAAAAACTTACAGAGAGTGCAGGTGTGACATCCTTATTCCCTAATCAATAGTAAGGGAACTGGAAAGGCAACTAAATTTCCTTGAGAAAAGGAAATGCTTCTTTACATGACGCCTAGGTACGTAGCAGAGTCACGGTTGAGAATTTAATCAAGCCCAAGATCTTGTCAAGAATCAGGATTATGCTGTTAGCAGAATAACTGGTGGGAGTCCCTGGGGTCAGGTGTCGTGTGAGCTCGCCGAGGCGGAGTTGTGCAGTTTTGCCGGTGATGTGCAGAGATTTCCCACGTTTGGCACCGCTTCTGCTGCGCCACCAGCAGCAGGATCCCTCTGCATTCCCCGGCCCTGGTGAGTCGATCCGTGGTTACGGCCGGGTGAGTGGGGGTTGGCCTTTGAATGCAGGGCAAGGTTGGCTTTAGGTCTCTCCTTCCATAACAAGGGTCCTTTAGCAAATCTTCTGCCCTGACCCTTTCTTCAGAGAAAGCGACATGAAAAGGCAGGAACAGCAGTTTTTTGGAAGGGCGATCTCTGGCAAAACCCATGAGGTTTTGAGGGCAGGTTTTCTTGTGGTTGACTTACTTGTCATTGTGATAAATTTTTTTTAAATCTTTTTTTTTTTTCTTGGCTTCTGGATGTCTTTGATAGGGACTTACAGTGGTCAGAGGACAGCCCTGATTAAAATAGTCTGGCCATCCCTATCTCCCACTGGGTTTGGGTTGCAGAATTAACCACAGAATCCTGTTTTGCGTTATCTTCTTTGTAGAAGTTAAAACTTTCTGGAGTTTAAAAACTCTCTCGTTTTGAACATTTCCGTGGCGCTGCAGGGGTGTAGCTCTGACTGGCAGTGATGGCTTGGAAAAGCATCTGCGTAGATCCCAGTAAATCCCTTCTTGCGTTGCTTCCATGACGCAAACAGAGCGATGGCTGGGGAGGGCTGCGCCGCTTGCAGTGCCCAGGAAATCAAAGCCTCTTAACGGTGGCTGTAATGTCACCCGTTCCAACAAGGTGGGAGGACTCCGGGGAGCTTGTGTTTTGACAGCTGTCTCAAAGAAAGAGGCAGATTACCCGCCTGGCAGATAAGCAGGGGAAGGAGCGTTCCTCTCTGTTGCCTCAGTCCCTAGACAGGTTCCACAGGCAGTTGACAGCGGCTGCTGCGAAGCACTCAAGTGCTTCCTCTCTTCAGATGCGACATTAAGGCAGGACCTGTGTGGAAAGAAGAGTGCTTTCCAATCAAAACATCTGCCGTGATAGCAGTACAAGAAGAGTAGGAAATGGGGGAGTTTGAGATTTTGTCTAAAATAATGCCGACTGATGACAGGGCTGTTCGTTAGCGTAGCGCATCTTTTTTCCTGCCACATCAGAGCTGTGACTGCTGAGGGCAGCACAAAGCAGGACAGAGCATTTTGTGGTGCGAGGGTACAAGTGTGGCCAAGGGTGTTGCTGAACTTGCTGAGGTGGTGTTGAACGTTTTTCGCTTGATGAGTTCAGAGAAAGGCCTAGTCTTGCAGAAATGTGAAGCGTAAACTGCAGCTGCTGAAGTGATTTCTGGTTAATGTAGTGTTCAGACTTTGGCTCCAACCGAAAGCGGTGTCACCCTGTCAGCTCCAGCACTCGCTGTACGCGGCTGCGCAGGTACGGAAATGGAGGTACAGATGGAGCCTGCTGTACTGTCAGTCGATAGATGACCTTTGGCTGGTGACTGGCTGAACTCGCTCTTACCTGTCCTGCTGAAAACAACCCTTGGCCTTTGCCACTCTTACCAGGATAAAGCTTTTTCTCTCTCAAAAGGATCCAAGGTAATTATAAGAAACCTACTACTATCCAGCGCGCGGAAATCCGGAGCGCAGAAGTTAGCGCTGGCAAATGGCACCGTCTGCCCGCTGTGTGCGTACGCTGCCGAGCCGGCGGCGCCATGAGGTGCCGTGCTGAAGCTCAGAGGCGCAGGCAGAGTGTAAAACTGAAGCCCAGCCGTGCAGGAACTCTGCTCTGACGCTGAACTGAGCTTGGCAAAAGTCTCTGAATGTGGGACAGAGTGAGGTGTGCTCACCCTCTGTGGTGCTGGCGAATCGACTTTAAATCCGACACATCTGATATCACATCAGGGGAAAAGCAAGTGGGAAACAGAGCTGAAGAGCTCCAGACAGGACCAGCCGGCCCCAGCAGAGATGGGTAATGTTCCTCCGACTGCTCTCAGCTTGAGCGTGCTGCTCTGGCTCTCGGGGAATACTGTCAGAATCCCTATCTGACGCAAGTCTTGCTTATTTCGAAAGACTTTCAAATTGTAGCTGTTCATTATAGTGGCTAAATCAAGCTCTGAGTGAGGATTTGTAGCAACTCTGAGCTGTCAAGCAGGTCTCTGAGGGCGAGGGAAGAGCAGGAGCACCATGTGCCGTAGGATTAGTCTTACAGGCAGATGCAGTCCAGGCTGAGGGATGTAAAAAGGAATAAAAGCATAGGCCCATGGGGATGCGCTTGTGGAATGGATTATACTAACTGGAGTTTCTTGCTGCTGTTTGGGTGGGTCGGTTGTTATCCGAAGGCTGGCAGGATTCACGCGTATAGAGGCAGGAGAAATGGGTACTCATAAGCCCAGAAACAAGTTGAGGATGGTTAGTTCAGAGTACTTAGGCCTGTTGGGATATCTGGAAAAACAGTGTGAGGGGGAAGGTGTTTTGTAAGCCTGATGTGGCTATTAACAAAATTTTAAGCTACTTATTTAATTACAGTGCCCTCGTGACTGGGTCAATTCTTTAATACACCGTTAATCTTTATGCTAACTGGACTGCTACATAATGGTATTATGCAGAAAGTCAAAGGAAGGTAACATAAAAGTAATGTTTAAATTCCACCTTGAATATTACAGATAAACATTCAGAAGTGTATGTAGGGCTGTCTACCGTCTCCACTCCCTTGGTTTTGGTGGAAATATTGTTGCTTTTATTTTTCTGTTGGCTAAATGGGGAAGGAAATGTAGCTGGGAATGTGCAGCAGCAGAAAGTTGTAGTGAAGCCTAAATAATATCAAGATTGGTTCTATCTTAGCCCTTTTTTCAGTAGGCTTTTTAGCTGAATTCCCTCAGTGCTGGTGGAGGCACTGGAGCTCACACTGGAACAAGGCAGCCCTAAGCCTCTTGCAGAGAAATACAAATGAGATGGCATGGGGATGAGGTGGTGGGAGGAGGAGAAGAGGACCTCTCTGCACGTTCAACTGCGGGGCAAAGCAAACACCATGACAGAGTTAGAGCAGCTCCTGTTCCAACATATGTTTTGGAGCTCCTAACTTCACAGATGGAGCTGGTGGCACAGTTGTCCTTACCCGTGGCAAACCTGTAGGGCAACTCCCCAGAACCCGTCTAGCACCAATATTTTGCTCCAGCTGCCTTGAGGACATCCATGTGGCCAGCCATATCACACCACCAGGCTGGTGTCGGAGGGGATAAGGGGATAGCCAGCCCTCCAAAACGCAAAGTGGCAGCTGCCAGTCACTGAGTGGCTTTTTAGCTCCCTGAGACCAAATTCTTGTCCGTGTCCTAATCTCAGGGCAGAGCTCCCGTTTATGGGCCTCAGGTACTTGGCTGTGCTGCGTTGTCTTAAAGCTGCGTTAGCCACCTTCCCCTCTACTTTGCTGACAGACTTTCTCATGCTTCTCTCCTTGTGACTGCAGGAGGGAGGGAGGGTGTCCTCCCTTTTTTACTCCAAAATTATAACTCTTTTGGTGGTGGTATTTTGTTAAGATAATGCTACTCACAGGCCAACTTTTGTTCCAGTGAAGTCAAAGTTCGGGGCCGTTGGCACGGGTATAGGGTCTGAGGCTACACGGAAATAGATATTTAGGTAAAGAAGAAATAAACCATAACTTTGTAGAAAGGTTTATACCTGATCCAGACACGGCAAACTGTAAGTCCCTGAACCCAGTCCTCATTGCCTTGTAGTAATAAAGGTATGCAGAGAGGTGTTTGATAGGGTAGATTCAAAAATTGGTGGATTAATGCTCTGCCTGCTCTTCTTCTAGCTACATCATTGAGAAAGGAGTGTGTTACCTGGTCCTGTGCGAAGCTGGATTCCCCAAGAAACTGGCCTTTGCGTATCTGGAAGACTTGCATTCAGAGTTTGATGAGCAGCATGGCAAGAAGGTGCCAACGGTCTCCAGGCCCTATTCCTTCATTGAATTTGGTGAGGTCCCTCTCCCTGTGACTAGCTAGGAACCTTTTTGCTCGGGGGGAGCAGCAGCCGCAGGATCCTCTCTGGCTTGGCCTGTGGAATTGACAGTTCAGCCTCTTCTTGGCACTAGAGAAATGGGTGTTTTGAGCAAGAGAATAGAACAAGAAAAATGATAGGAGGGAAATGCTGAATGTCCTTTGATTTGTGTTTCCTGCTTTAAATCTCTTGGCCTCGCTCCAGTGAATATTTGCGTGCAGGTTGCTGGCTGTCCCGGCAGTGCTCCCAGCTCCTTCAGCAGCCCGGCTGCTCTGTGTCAGGTGAGGTTCCCTCTGATAGCCTCATCTCATTCCAGATACCTACATCCAGAAAACCAAGAAGCTCTACATTGATAGCCGGGCGAGGAGGAACCTGGGCTCCATCAACACAGAGCTGCAAGATGTGCAGAGGATTATGGTGGCCAACATTGAGGAAGTCTTACAGCGAGGAGAGGCACTTTCAGGTACAGGGAACGGACGATATTTGGCATGTAGTTCCTTATCCCCTCGGTCAGCTGGGTGGGTTGAGTATACCACAGGGAAAGGCTTGCTAATCCCTGAGCCTCCCGGGAAAAGCAGCAGACTCAATAGGTGTTTCAGTTGGATCGGTTGCATCCTGAAGCACCTGGCAGGTACTGGTGCTTCTTTTGGGCGAGACCAGCGTCTCACCAGCTTGGGTGGCTCTCATCCCAGCAGGACCAGCATTGGAGCGCTGCAGATAGAATCATAGAATCATTCAGGTTGGAAAAGACCCTTGGGATCACCAAGTCCAACCATCAGCCCCACTGTACAAAGTTCTGCCCTACACCGTATCCCCCAACACCACGTCTAAACGACCGTGAAACACGTTCGGGAATGGTGACTCCACCACCTGAGACAGGCACAGGGCATGCTGCCACGTGAAACTACTGCGCTTCCAGCTGCTCTGGAGAAACCTGTATGGTTAACGTAACGTTTGGGGAACGTCTGCTTGGGTTAATCTCGATTAACTTCTCTCCTCTTTCCCTTTAACAGCTCTTGATTCCAAGGCCAACAACTTGTCCAGTTTGTCCAAGAAGTACCGTCAGGACGCGAAATACCTGAACATGCGCTCCACTTACGCCAAACTCGCGGCCGTAGCTGTGTTTTTTATCATGTTGATCGTTTACGTGAGGTTCTGGTGGCTGTGAGCCGGTTGCGGTCAGGGAAGAGGGAAAGCCGGTAGCCTGGCAGGTGTATGTGCGCAGGACACTGTTCACGGGGGATGTGCATTAGAATCCACGCAGGACCGTTGCCTTCACGGGAGTGTCCTGAAATTGTTAGGTGCCACCTGACTGCTACATCTCTTAGTGAAACCTAACAATAGGTGTAAAGGCTTGTTGACTACAGGCTTTTCCTCTGAGGCAGTTTGCACTAGGGTACTGCAGGGTTTGGCCTCCCAGGGTTCTGCCCCCCCTCCCCCAGGGGGGGGGATGACACTCTGGGAACAGTCAATCCGTGCGGTTTCGCATAATCACATACGTCCTCCTGTTGAGTAGCTCTAGTGGGAACTGGACTCTAATGAACATTCCTTGTGTTGGCAATGTTTGCTTTTTTTTTTTAGGAATCTGGGTCTGCAGTTATTTTTCTTTTATTTTTTCCCAGGCAAGACTCCCCTGTTTGAAGGCAAATACCGCACTGTACGTACAGTAGCTTTCACCTCTGTCAGAAGAGCTGTTATTGAGTTTTCTGTGTTTGACACCTTGGCTTGTTACACTTTCAATTGCTTTAGGAAGAAATGGATGTTATACTATGCCTTAAAATACTTTCTGTCTAGTACTAGGAGGGGCAATGAAAGGCTTCGATATTACCGATTCCTACAAAATTAAACCACAGGTTTGTAAGTGTCCATGTGCCATCTCCTGGCAGCTGTGGATGAGAGTTAAGCTTCCAAGTGAACAGTGTGTGTAATTCACGTTGCTGTTGGGACGGGCACGGTCCAAACTATCTCAGCACTCTGTATTTTTCCCTTCTATCTGCAGATTCACTACATTATTTCCTTCCTTTTTATAACAGTTATTTCCTTCCAAAACGTGTCAAAACTGCCAGCGTTTCATCTCTGGGATGCTTGTTTTCTTTCTCCCTCCTTCCCTCACCCAAAACAACCAAAAAAAACCCCAAACTCTGAATGTTGTTGTGAAGAAAAGGCAGTGTTTTCTTAACGAACACTTTAACTTTACATGAAGGATTCAAAAGGATAACTTTAAAGACAGTGGAATCCTTTGGGAACACCACCTTTTTTTCCCGTGGTCACCCTCTCCCTACCTCACTTGGGAAGTTGAAACTGTAGGTGAAGAAAAACTCATTACGGGGCAATAGTATATAGATTCTTTCTCGTGGGCCAATCTGTATATTCCCAGTGTAATGTGATTTATTTTTATTTTGTTTTTCGGTCCACCTGTGCAAAGAATAACATTTTATCCGTCAGCTTTTGGTTTTATTTAAAAAAGAGAGAAAAATCCCACAGCTCAGGCCCTCCTCTGCACTCGAGTGCCTGCCACGGGAAGCAGGCAGTGTCACAGAAGGAACTTTCAGGACTCCCCAGCACCTTTTTACAAGCACATAATCTTGTGTCGTTTGGGAAGTATCAACCGTGACCTGGGAGTTTTTCCTGCCGCTGGGTAGGAACTGGGGCACCGTTATCCCATCTGGGAGCCCTCCCCGGCGCGGCACTGCATTGGGCTGGCAGGGAAGCAGTTAGCACTCGTCCCCCAATAAACCTAGCAAATCTGATCTGCCGTGTAGCCTAAAATCATCTCTGGTTCCCAAATGATGCCTCCAAGTGGCCAAGTGGCATGATGCCGCTTTCTAGATTGCTTTATTATTGTTATTATTATTAGCAGTTTTAGTCCTTTTAAGTGGTGTCCCTGAGAGGTGCCCGTCCCAGTGATGTAGGTCTGTGTAACGTAGTGTGCGGAGGGGTGAGCGTGCACCGACCCGATGTGGGTTGTCGTGGTTGAGGGGAGTGACGGTTCTGCAGCGACGGGCAGCTCGGGCAGCGGTTGCCTCCTGCAGCCCCGGTGTCAGCAGTGAAATAAACGCTTCTGAAAAATCCCTTCTGCGGCGTGGACTTTCCCACGCCTTGTTTCTGTGATCTCGGGGGTTGTTTTCCTTCTTTCGCAGACTCGCACAATGGCTGGGGTTGGCAGGGACCGCTGGAGATCCCCCAGTGCCACCCCCTGCCAGAGCAGGGGGCACAGGAACGCCTCCAGGCGGGTTTGGGATGGCTCCAGAGACGGAGACTCCCCCACCTCCCTGGGCAGCCTGGGCCAGGGCTCTGCCACCCTCAAGGGAAAGAAGTTCCTCCTTGTGTTGAGATGGGACTTCCCATGGTCAAGTTTGTGCCCGTTACCCCTTGTCCTGTCCCTGGGCACTACCGAAAAGAGCCTGGCCCCGTCTTCCTGACACCCACCCTTCAAGTATTTATAGGTGTTGATTAGGTCCCCCCTCAGATGCCTCTTTTCCAGGCTAAAGAGACCTAATTCCCTTGCTCAGCTCCGATCACCCCAGGTGTCCCTGTGTTCACGGGACCGGGGCGGCCGCTGGGGGCCCCGTGCGTGGCCGTGTCCACCCTGGCCATGGCAGGGCTGCGCCGGTGCTGGGTGGGTGGCGGGGATTTTTCCCCCTCCACCCGAGCGTCTGAAAACCCAAGGGGCGAGAGCAGACCGGCGGAGCTGGTTCCTGGGGGATGCCAGACCTGCCGTGGGTGGGTGGGAGGCGGCAGGGCGGAGAGGAGGAGTGCGGTGGGGCGGCGAAGGCCGACGGGGCGCTCCGGCCGCGGTGAGGGGTACAAAGCAGGTCCCCCCTGGCAGGGGCTGTGTCCGTGCTCTGCACCGTCACCCCTCCGGAGAGCAGCCGCCCGGGCGCCGCAGGGTGCGGGTTTCTGTGCCTACTCGGGCACCAGCCGCTCGCCCGGCTTTGAACCAGCTCCTCGCGCTCACAAACCCTTCTTTTCGCAGGTTTTGAGGAAAAAAAAACCCCGCTTTCAGCATCTGAGGCCCCAGGGTGGTTTGACCCCGGGTGGTTTCTGGCAGCTGCTTTGCCATGAGTGAAGGTGCCAGCGGAGCGGGGGGCTGTGCCGGCGTCCCTGGGAAGGGCAAGTGCTTGCCCAGGGCACGCGGTGCCAGATAACCGCCTGCGCAGCGCTGGCCAGGGCGGGAGGGCTTGGAGCACCCTGCTCCTTGTCCCCCCTCCCTGGGGGGTTCTCCATCCCGTCAGGGCCAAGGAGGGATGCTCCACAGAGCCAGGCTGGGGGGCTCGGGAGGTCGCCTGCCCCCTCTTGTAGTCGGCAGTGCTGCGTTGCTGCCGGGATGACCCTTCCAGAAAGGAGAATGTCAACTTTCTGCCGCCTAAAAAGTGAATGTTTTTCAGCCGGCGGGTGCTGGGCCTGGGGGCCGGGGGCAGGCGGGTGGCCGCGGGGACCAGCTCCCTCGCACAGGCCTCAGTCGGGGCCGTGTCCCGTCCCAGGGCACCCCCGAGCCGTCCCGTGCCCCCCGTCCGGGGTGACGCGGCAGGGTCCCCAGCCCCGAGCACTCGGCCAGCCCCAGGGCAGGACGTGGGGCACCCACCTGGCCCCCTCCTCGCTCCATCCCCGTTCGCCCCCCCAGGAGCTGACCCCTTTGGGGGTCCCTGGGGGTCTGGCTGCTCCCGAGCCCCCACATCCAGCACCGGGGAGAGGGGGGGTACAACCCCTCCACTGTGGGTGCTCTGCCCGTGCTTCCTGCACCGCTCCCCCCCGCGCACATCCCCGGCTCTGCTTCCCCGGGGCAGCCATGCCACCCCCCTTCCCAGCCCGTCCCCCTTCTTGGGGACACTTTGGGTCCCCTATGGGTGCGCCGCAGGGTTTGTCGGGGGGGCCGTGCCCGCAGCACCGAGACCCACAGCGTCCTACACGGCTGCTCCCATCCGGCTGCGGTCATGCCCGAGCCCCCAAACCCGCCGGAGGGGGTAAAGCAGAAGCTGGGGAGTCCCCGTGCCCACCCCGGCGGGGCTTTCTCCAGGCTGCCAGGAGGAGCCCAGCATGATTTTGAGTCATGGCTCAGAAAAACCCCTGCGGCTGAGTCCCGGCGCTCTGCGGGGAGGAGATAAACCTGTTTCCTCTGACATTGCTGCTTTTTGGGTTTTTTTTTTTAATTTTTTCCTCCCCTCAACATCCCACCAGCAGCACCCCGGTCCTATGGGTGCTCCCCGGCTGCTTCCCAGCCATCCTGGTACCCTCCGCTCCCCTGGCAGGTCACTCCCTGGAAAAGGGACTCCCCGGTCCCATCCCATCCCAGCACCCAGAGCAGAAAGCGCACCCTCCCCATCAGCTGCCACCGGGACCATCCCAAAAAATGGTAGCAGAGACAGAGGATTGGAACTAAACGTTTTTGCTGGAGCCGCAGTGACCCCAAGTCCTCCACGTGGGTCCCCGTGGTGCTGGAGCCCGCAGAACCTGGGGGGGTGTGTGGCTCCCCAGGACCTTTCCCGGAGCTGCGCGCCCCCCATGCACGGCCACGAGCCCGTCAGAGCTGCGATGGCATCCTGCCCTGTGGTGGCTTGTCCCGGGACGGACACCAGGTGCCCACCAAAACTGCTCTATCGCTCCCCATCCTCAGCTGGGTGGAGGGGAGAAAACACATCGAAAGGTTCACGGGTTGCGGTAAGGAGAGGGAGAGATCACTCACCGGTTACCGTCACCGGCAAAACCGACTCGGCTTGGGGAAATTAGTTTAATTTACTACCAATCGATTCGGAGTAGGATAATGGGAGATAAAAACTCAATCTTAAAATGCCTTCCACCCACTCCCCCCTTCTTCCCGGCCTTAACTTCACTCCCGATTTTCTCCACCGCCTCCCCCAGCGCGGCACAGAGGACGGGGAACTGGGCTTGTGGTCGGCTCCTCACACGCCGTCTCTGCCGCTCCTTCCTCCTCAGCGCCGGGAAGGCAGAGGGGACGAATTCCCCGGGGGGATTAAGCGGAGCAGCAGGGGCGGCTGGGGGCACATTCCTGCAGGGGCTGAGGCGGGAATGCCTTTGCACTTCTCCCTTTCTCCTTAGGGCTGGCAGGTAAGAAAATCACGGCGTAAGCCAAGTCATGTGAACGCTAAGGGTTAGCAGAGGAGCCACAGGACCCGCTATTTGCGGCGGGAGCACAAGGCTGCCAGCCCCGAGGATTTTGTTGGAAACCTCTCTCCCTCCGGTTCTTTCTTAAGCCTCCCGGCTGCTGACGTAACTCTGAAATACCCTCAGCTTCCATTTTAACGGGGTTCCAGCTCTCCTGTCTGCCAAAGAGGAAGCTGGGATATCCGACTCGGGCATGTCCCAAGGACCCCCAAAGCGGGGGCAGGTAAAAGCGAGGCACCATTTATCCGGGTGTGTAAAGCACTGGGCCGTCGGGCGGGCGTTTGGGTGTGGGCTGGGCTGAGGCTGGACTGCCCGAACCGCCAGCAACGTCACTGACAGCTCATTGCAAGAAAACGCCATTGATCCTGAAAGAGCCGCGGCGGAGCTGGTGGAGCGGGTGAAACTCCAAGGTGAGGGGCAGAGCAGCGCCACGCCGCTCGCTGAGAGTGCACAGACCCCCCCCAAAACCACCTCGGACTGTTTCAATATGTTTTGCCTCCTGTGGGGAGGGCACAGCAGAGCCCCCGGGGCATCTCTGCCTGGCAGCGTCCCATCCCCGCCGGCTGCGGAGCCACAGGGGACGTGGGGGGGTGGGTGCCGTCCCCGTGGGCTTCCTCTCCATGGGGAGCAAGCACAGGTTGGGGGCAGGATGCCTTCCCCCCTCCTTTCACAGCCAGCCATGCCGTCTGCAGGCAGAGATCAGCCCCTCAGCATCGCCCGGGAGGCCCTGGGGGATCCCCTGGGACGAGGGGACCTGGATGCTGACACCACTGGTGACAGCTCAAGGGCTGGCACATGGGGCTGGGGTTGAAGCAGTGGGGCAGGAGGAGCGCTTGGGCTGAGAGCGGTCTGCGCCTGCTGGGACCAAAAGGGGTGCTCTTGTGGGGCAGGGAAACGAAACCACCCGGGGGTGAGCCTCCCTCCATGGAGCTTGATCTCCCTGCCTTTGTCAGCCAAAGTGCCAGGATTTCCCTAATTGCCGGGGCCGTTTAACGAGCGATCCTGTGGATATGAAGTCTGTTCAGCTCTCCTAATCCCTCAGCTGGCATCGCTTCCAGCGCCAAAGCGCAGCCAGCCCTCTGCCAGGCACCAGCACCCTGCCCACCACCCGCTCCACCACCCTCTCCATCACCCTGTCCGTCACCCTCTCCATCACCCTGTCCATCACCCTGTCCATCACCCTGTCCGTCACCCTGCCCACCACCCTGTCCATCATCTGGCCCAACAAGCCGGGCAAGGCATGGGGGAAACCAGCTGGAACTTATGGGAACCCTTACCAGAGCCCTCCAGCTCCAGCACTGGTCACCTCTGGGTGGGAAATGGGGTGGGAAACGGTGCGTGGTAGGGCTGGAGGGAGGGTCAGTTCTGCTCGTGGGTGCCCTGCGTGACGAACCTTGGCTTGTTTGCGTGTGGAGCTGTTAGTGGGACCGTGGTGGGGTGTGTAAGACGAATCCATGCTGAAAGATGTTTTGAACTCCGCCGCAAAGAGCTCATTGCTTAATGAGACAGGGCCGTGGGGATGGTGGGGAAGGAACTGAGGAGCTTTGCCAGGGGGACGCGGTGGGGCAACTGGCCCTGTCCCCTTCCCACCCTGCCCTGCGTGTTCCCTCCTGGCGTGGGCCACCCGCCTGGCCAGGGCGACCACGGGTGGCTTGGTCCTCGCCTCCCCCACTGCAAAACCCACACTGCCCCTCCAAGTCCGGCTCCTTCAAACCTCTACCACGTCGAGGACCTGCTGGTGGCTGCTCCCACCCCTTTTCTCTGCCTGACAGAGCCGCCGCGGGATGCTCTTCCCTGCGGGAACCCGAGCCCACATGCACCCACGAGAGCAGGGGGAGATGGGAGCAATCAGCAGGTTCCCCAGGCCCATGGGAGCCAAGTGAAGCCTTCCCTCATCCAAGCTGGATTGCCCCTGGAGCCCTGCTTTGTCCGGTGGAGCTGGTTGCCCTCCTGGCAGCTTCCAAGAGCTGTGCCGGGGCGGCCAAGGATGCTGTCCCCGTGCTGGGGGTCAGTGCCTTGTGCTCAGGCTGAGTGAAAGGCGGAGGATGGAGGACTGGGCTGCTTCGAGGTGAGGGATAACAGGTGATGCTCAGCACCGGGGGGAGCCGGAAATGCCGGCTTTTGGGGAAACACCAGGATTCCCCCCAAATTAGCTGCATTAGGGAGAGCAACCCCTAGTCCTCCTTCTTCCAGCCACATTCCTACCTGTCCCTCCTCGACCCCCAGCTTGGCTTCATGATAGGTTTTTTTTTTAAAGCGTTGGTTGCTGCCATCTATAATTTTATAGGTGGGAAGTTTTGGGCGTGCTGGGGGTCTGGCCTCCACCTCGGCAGGCGAGGAGCCGCGGGGAGGGAGGTGTGCCGGGCACAGGGCCACAGGACGGCCGTCGCGGCTGTGCGGCACCGTCGTCTGCTCACCAGCGGCCGTCGGGTTGGCAATGGGAAGTTCCGGTGGGACGGTGGGGGATTCGTCACCCAGGCTGATCGGCACACCTGGAAAAATCTTTGCGGTGGCCGGGCATCCAGCCCCACGCTGCAGGATCTGGCGAATTACAGGCAGGAAACAGTGAGGTTTATTCATTGCCCCCTCCCGCTCTCTCTCTCTCTCTCCTCAGAACCCGGCACAATCCTGCCTTCCCCGGCCAGGCTGCCCCGCCAGCCCCGCACACAAAGGGCTCTCAGTCTGCGGGGAGCTGCAGCCAGGGCAGAAGGGATTTTTAACGCTTTAAGGGATGGCTGAGCGCTGGGCGGGGGGATCTTAAGGGCCCGCTGCTCTCCCAAGACCCCCCCTCCACAGGAGTTCGTCTCTTATCCGGGCTTTTGCAGCACGAGCTGCCGTGGGGCTGAGCTGTGGGGACGCGCTATGGGGCAGTGAGCTCGCCCTGCCACTGCTGCCACCACCCCACAGCAGTGTGATGGCTACGTCCTCCATCCCTCCATCCTTCCATCCCTCCATCTCTCCATCCTTCCAGCTCTCCATCCCTCCGCCCCTCCATCCCACCACCCCTCCATCCTTCCTTCCTTCCACCCCTCCATCTCTTCATCCCTCCATCTCTCTATCTCTCCGTTTCTCTATCCCTTCATCTCTCTATCCCTCCACCCTTCCATCCCTCCATCTCTCCATCCCTCCA
>VXBO01012252.1:260516-350882 GCA_013400135.1 Rhinoptilus africanus | reverse complement strand
GGGGGGGGGGGGAAGAGCTTCCCTACCCATCTGCGTTAAAAAAGTCCTTTTGCAGTTATATTCTTGGTTTCTGTGAACTCGCTCTGAAATCATCTTGCCAACAGAAGTCGAGGGCTGTCAGCGCCCATCAAGAAGAAACAGTGCTTATATCCTTCTAAACAGGGTCATCTGAGAGCTGCAGAAATAATCATTCGTTCTGTTTAGAAAATAGTCTGTTCCTAGGGCACAAGTCCTTTTTTTAGACTGCTATGAGGATGAAAAAAGCGCTTTGTATCTCAAAATGGCACGGGCGTCTGCTGTTTGTTCCACGCAGCAAGTTCTTCATCTCCTTTCTCCGACATCAGCCTGGAGGGGCTGCGGAAGCGATGCTCGGCACAAGCGGCGGGGCTGGCGTTTCTGCACAGGCACACATTGCTTAACGTTCAAATTAATAAAGATTTAGTGCTGGAGAATGACGGAAGACTTTGGAGAAGACGCGAGCATGGCTCCCGTCTGCCAGATTGCCATGGAAACACCAATACCTCTTCAGCTCTTTAATTGCCTTCCCTACATTTTTTTTTTTGTTGAAAACTTTTTTTTTTTTTTTTAAACAAAGCTTTATGCTGCTGTTCTGGATTTTAGGCGTTTTGGCTTTGCTTGGAAAACTGAAAATAGAGGAAGGCAAGGAACAGTAGCTGTGCAAGGAAATAGAGAATATGAGGACTGACAGACTTTCCAAGTGTGTTACAAGTTCATCCTGAATTCCGTGTGTATTATAAGGTGTAGTTTTTCACCAGGAGCAGTGTCACATGAACTATAGCTGCGTCTGATAGAAGTAACAGTCTTCCCGCAGGTTCCTGGGCCTAAGACCCCAAGGACAGAAAACCTTCCGCTCTGTCTCTGAATTTGCCCAGTGGGTCCCAGCTTTAAGAGGGTCAATTAGTAGTTTTTGCCAGTTCCTAGAAGTTCGGGGGAGAG
The DNA here is from genome assembly GCA_013400135.1 of Rhinoptilus africanus. NCBI lineage: Eukaryota > Metazoa > Chordata > Aves > Charadriiformes > Glareolidae > Rhinoptilus > Rhinoptilus africanus. The sequence goes on along the minus strand of VXBO01012252.1, from coordinate 349,925 downwards.
TTTTTAAAGGGATGGTGGCAGGGCGTGCGGTTTTGTGTGTCTGAGAGCTTAATGTAGTGAGATTTGCTGTTAGTACTCCTTGAGCTCAAAAAAAACCCTGATGAACTTCGAAAGCAAAATTTCTTCTTACTGGCTCGTTCTTCTAGAATCCGCTTCAGTGTTTTCTTTTGCGCTTTTCTGGCAGAGCCTTAAAAAGCTACTGAGGAAAACCAGTTCAGACACTGGGGTTTTCTCTCCCAAAAGGTACGGGCTGTTGGCCGAGTGCCTTCACGCTCCTCGGAGCTCTGCTCAGCTGATGAGCCTTGTGTTACCCAGTTGATTTCAGGCCTTTGTGTGTAAAAACAGTGGAGATGCCTTGATAGTCCAATTAAACCACTTTTACTTTACAGATGATTCCTATGCCTTATGGACAAGCCTTGTCCTTCACCACCTACCTTCCATCTGCGATGTGCAAACGGCTCAGCTGGCTTAAATCCCCCAAATGTTAACATTTTCTAACTCTGAGCTGAATATAAGGCTTTATCGTTTTTTCACAGTAAGGATTTTTTTCTCGTTTGGTTTTCCGCCCTCCCTGCGTGGCTGCCGTGGGTTGATCTGTACTTTGAAAATATGAAAATGGCTTTTTCTTTTCTTTTTTTAGCTAGCACGCACGTACTAGCTGGTTCTTCCCTAGTATATAATCTCACTGGAACTGTAATCTTTTGAGGTTAGTGAATAGCGTAATTAGTTATCGCTCCTTTGTGGTTTTCCTCCAAAATTCGGTTATCTTTGGGTATTCTCTGCGTTTCTGCAGTGCTTCTTAGTCCCTACCAGCTTTTTCAGCAGCTGCTTGTGCGGTGGGAGTATTTTTTCCCTTTCTGCACAGCGAGGACCTACTGCTTTTCCTCCAGAACAGCACCTCATGTTTCAGCATTTTCCCTAAGCTTCTTTTTCCATGCTCTATTTTCCCTGAAGGGAATCTGAAGCCATGTTTCGCATTCCCTTGGAATTTGAGGCCCCGCGATTTGCAGTGTAGCTGGTGTTCCTTGCCCATGCTGGTGGTCGTCCTCTTCAGGGCTGATCCGCCTCCGGGCGAGCATCCTGAGCTCGTGTAAGGATTCCTCGTGTTGCTGCTGTTTGAGGGCTTTGAATCCTTTTCCTCCTTCCTCTTCATACGTAACGGCTAACGCAGTTGAAATGACGGGCTGTTTCTCATGAATGGCAGTCAAGACAGAAAATCCACCGACTATGTAAAGGTTATTGAAACCTATTTCGTCCTTCAGTTTTCTTTCTAGTCTTTAATGGTTTTTTAGCCTGACTTTTCTTCTATGTTCAAATAAGTTCTTTTCCACCCTCTCCCCCAGGAGAGTTTTTAAACCTACAGGCAAGTGTCAGCCAAATATGACAAAAGTCTAGGTTTGTAAAAGATACTGAGTCTTCTATGAACTTAATGGAAAATTTAGGGACAGGAAGAAGAGAGAGAGCACCATATATTGTCCTCCCAAGGAGAAAGCTGTACCGTGAGCTCAACTGTGTTGTCTGCCAGAATATTGCTCTCCCTTTATTTGGAGTAAAACCTTTGGTCAGAACCCGCACCTTCTTAAATGCAGGATGATCAGCCACAGAGGCACAGGAAACCAGCTTTATAACGTCTCTTCCTCACAGCATTAATTGTTTTGGTGTTTTGCATTTTTATTTCTGCGTGACTTTATCTGAACTCGTGGGTGAGGAGTTTGTTGGCATTGCTTTCCTTTCAGCATTTACAACAAAGCTCTTTCAGATTTTCCCTGGTTATGGCTCTGTTTCCCTATAGCAGTCTTCTCTCTTAAGAGCTGAACTCTGACACTTACAGCTTCTGATCTTAATCCTTCACTATTTCTTTTAATTTTTGAGTCTAGAAAGTATCTGCGTTTATAGTGGGCGGATCAAGCATAGAAACCAAATCACAACATCCAGATCATCTTGCCATCCTGAAGAACAATGAGGCAGAAACACAACTTTTCTTTTCCTCCTACATTTACTTTAACTAAAGTCTCTTTAGCCAAAAAGATTAAACCTGGGTGTAATTGGTCTCCAGTTAAGCGTGAGCTTTGGTAGATTCGCAGGTTGAGAATCACAGCACTTCCTATAGTGGTTTTGCGAGTAACGCTTTCTGCTTGTGCTCCTTTTACGGCAGCGGCTACCTGATTTTTCCCTCTGGCCTTGGAAAATAGTCCTGGTAGGCTAGTTAAATGTCAGGTTAGAATGTGTGTTTAAATGCAGGCATGTGCAAGGGTTTTTATGGACTCTAGGCTGGGTGGTATAGCTCATAACATTCATCTCACGTGCACTTAGAGCCCTCCTCCGAGAAGTCTTTCAAACCTGGCTACGATGCGTGCTGGAAATTGGGCGCTTCTTTTGCAAAGCGGTGGCCTGCCCACTTCATAAGAAGCCAGTCTTTCCATGGTCATGGAGCGTCTTCCTACATTCCCGTAATACGCCCAAAAGGATGGAGAAAAAAATCATGAGATGGTCCAATACGTTAAAAAGCACGAGAGCTTCTGATAGCCTCGTGGTTTTGGTGAGCTACAGCAAGTCCAGAAAACCAACAAATAATTCACCTTTGCTGTTTTTTTTTTTTTAAATGCAGAAGAAAAGTGTCAAAAGCAGTCTGTTAGGCTCAAAGCCTTGACAACGTGCTGATGCTATCTATATATGGCTTATTTTCAAGACAAAGCTGTCTTCTTTCATGCTGTACACACCAAAGTAATTCCAGTTAACATAATGGCTGTAGCGAAACATGCTTTTGATGTTGGCTGAGGTAGAAGGTAGAGTTCCTGATACTCTCTAACTCTTGAGCCCAGCGTGGCAGAGTAGCAGAAGAGCAGCTTTTGAAGTAAGTCATGTTGAAATGCCTTAGGTTTGCATGCATTGTGAAATTGTTAAAAGATATCGTGAAATACAGGAAGACAGTGCTTTGTGCACAGAAATGCTAATTTTACTGTGAGAACTCTAGTCTTCAATTTCCCTTGTGATTTCTTTTTTGAAGAGAAGTGGTCACGTTACTTTTTAATGCTCATTTTAATATAGACTATGGTTACATTTACATTCCCTTCAGCTTTAGTTGCATTTCAATGTATTTCTATTCAGCCTATTTTAGTCTTGAGCCAAAAAAGTACAACAGAGTCTTTTTGCTTTTGTTCCCTTAGCTTCTTTCGCTTCTAAGTGACCATATAAAAAATATATATTTGGCTGCCAGCATTGCCCCGTTCACTGTGTGTCTCTGTGAGAAAATTCGAAGGACCAGTAGTAGCTTAATGACCTGCTAAACTGCAGTTCAAGGCAGGAATAATTTGTCAAAAACCGGGATAAAATTAATCATTACAGACAGAGAGGCTTTAGTAAAGTATTTGGCCTAGCAAGCTGAACTGGAATCACTGATTCGGATCCCTGCTGCGACCCCGAAAGCCGTCACCTTCTTGTTCCCCTCCCTGCGGTTGTGCTGGGAGGTGTTTTTTTGGCCAAGTGCTGGTTAAGCTTTTACTACGTGGGTTACAAAATGAACCGGCTGCTCCGCTCTCCCCGGGGACGCGGGTACTCCAAGAGATTACAACACTGTGTGTGAAAGCATGGGCGCAAAAGAAAGAAATCCTCTGAGTGTTTGCTTCGCTGGCCTGATCGGGGTGAAAAGAGTGAAAATTCAAGGTGGCGAGATGAGAATACCCCGTCTGCTTGCCCTCCCTGGTTCTCTGCAGCCTGGTGAGGCTCATTTTCACCTTCCTGCCTTTCCCTGGAGTATCGTAAGGTGGTAAGAGAAGTCCGAATCGTTACAGGTCCTTTCGCAGTTCCTCTTGAACACTGTAGCGTAACTGAACCGTGCTGACTGGAGCTAATCTTTGCTGTGAAAACAAGCTGCTGTAGTGTTAGACAGAAGCAGATGAAGTTTGGAGCTGAAGCCTCATGGACGGTGCCGTTAAATGGGAGAAAAATTGTCAGACAGGTGCAAGCCAGCGTTAAGTGGGTTTTTTTGGCTGCTGTGGGGGGGAATGCCACGGCAAAATCCGCGTTAATATTTCTGTCGCTTGGTAACCCTGACCTCGGGGGTTATCTGAAAGGGTGGAATTTTGTTCATTTCCTGAGAGCTCTGCAGAAGCCCCGCCATCCAAGTGCCCCCTCTCCCTCTTTTTTTTTTCAGAAATCAAGCTAACAGAAACAGGCATACTTGCATTGTGGGAAATATCGATCACTTTCCTGGGCAACTGCGTTTAATTTAACTATTCTCTACAGGGACTGCAAGCGTGAAATGCTCCTATAGTAGTACCTCGTAGTGTGTGTGACCTCTTTACGTGCTCCAGGGTTATTGAGAAATAACACTTCAAGCCCTGGATAGCAGTAACTGGAGTCCGTTCCAAGTTGTCTAATTGCTGGACTGAATTCAGGCTGGTTGCAAGGAGAGCTTTAGCGGGACTCGTGCCTTAACTCTTCTCTTTCTGAGCCCCGTTCCTTAGTCACCAGCATATAAACTTTGGGGGCAATTTGGACTGGTTTTCCCTGATGCCCCTTGCCGAATTTGTATCGAAAATTTAATATCCCTTGTTGAAGAAAGGGAAACCATCCTTAAAAAAAGGCAACCTGCCCTACAGCAGGTGGTACACAAGCGGGCAGTTTAGGTGGTTGGATGTTCTTGGTGGTGCCTCTAGGTTAAATGCTTTCCCAAATGCAGTAAGGCTGTTGAAACGGGGTACGTAAAGGCAGAGAAATTGTGTGTTTGGGGGCCAGGAGGCTGGGAAGAGCACGAGACTTATGGGTATGTGGGTAAGTTCAGGACAGGACCCAGATCTTCTGGTTCCGAGCGCTTTATCCACTAGTACAGTGCTTTTCAAACGGCCTAAGTGGACTGGCTAAATTTTGGTGCTTCCAGAGTGCCCTCTGGTCCTGCAGGGTTTCCATAGTTCTCGTCCTTCTGGTCACTTCAGAAATAGCCACGATATTCAGAAATAGCTGCTTTAGGTCCCCGTGAGGAGGCGAGCGCTTGGCAGAGCTGGAGCTTCATGTGCCGCTTCCCTCAGAACAGACCTCACCACAGCTCCCAGTAGACCTGGATAAAAACTGACCAGCCCTATACTGTATCACACCTAATGCCTTTTTTAAAACATAATATGGAAAATGTCAGGTTTGAGCCACAGAGTATCTCCTCCTTGGAAAGACCAAATTCTTTGCTGAAAGTCTTTAACATCTCTGGTGTTTTCCCTTGCTCCCAAACACAGTCCTGAGATCCGAGTGCCATGACAGTAGTGGTGTTGCAGCAAATTCTGGATCGCTAGAAACGTACAGCAGGTGAACTTCTGAGGGGGACAGATGCCCCTATTTCTGTGCCGAGTGTCCCTGGAGATAGTAGAAAAGAAGGAAAGAATTTGAGACAAAATATTGTGAAAGAAGGCTTAGGAGTAGCTGCCTCTCACTTTGGAGAATTTCAGCCCAGAATTTTGATCAGAAAGTAGTAATCGGTGACACTTAACCCAAAATACGCAAGTGCCGACACGAATGTCTTTGTAGCTTCCTTTGCTTTGAAAATCTACCGAAAAGAAATTCTGGAAACATGGAGTTGCTTGATGAACAAATCTGTATTTGCTGCTTCTTTCAGTCTGGCTCTTCTGATGCTGCCAGAGATTAAATTAAAGTATGCGATAGTCTCTTTGTTTTTGTTCCAGTCTTATAAAATTTCCTACTGTAAGATTTTCATTCCCCCAAATATGCAAATAAAGCTTTGACTTGACATGTAGGCCTACTGATTTGACTGTTCTTTTCTTTTCTTTCAGCTTTGCAGTGTATGGATGATTCCAAGCCGTGTGTTAATGAGGGAAAGTGCATTCCGTATCAAAATGGTACAGGATATTGCAAGTAAGTTGGTTTCATTTCTAATCAATTTAATTACCGATCTTCTTTCATTCAGGGTCCTAGCCAGAAAGGAAATGGGAATTGTTAAGATTTTCTTATCGGGTGCATTCAGCGTAATGGTTTTAGCACAGTTGGTGTTTCATGGTAATGCATTAGCTCTTAGGCGGTAGCTTTTTGTAACCTAAGAAATCTGGAATTCTTGTTCAGATTTTTGGCTTTGAATGCTGTCAGTTTGATTTTTTGCATTAGGTTAGGAAATGAGGCCAAAGCGATCCTAGAGGTAAACTCTTTATCTTGTTTCCAGACCCACAAATTAAGTTGGAACTTGCTCTCCATCTTATAGCTTGCCTTACATTATAGAGCTTCAGCCCCACTTTGAATATTTTTATGAGGCTTTTCAGAACTGCTCTGCACTCTGAAGTGTGCCGGTTCCCTTCCACATGCTGGAGAGCAAGTAATACGTGGGAGTTGCAAAACCAAACTAACAGAAAACCCCAAGCAAACACCCGCATTTGCCTTTATCGCCTAATTGGTTTTGGTAAATGTTGACACCCGTCTTCAATGGCGCCTTCACTTTGCTGCTGCATGGAAAGCTGATCAGCAGGAGCTTTGGCGGGGTGTGTGGTGTCTGGAGAATGGTATCACGTCGATTTAAATGCAGTTCACCTTGCAAACTGCAGTATTTAGGTTTTTTGTCAAAAAGAAAAATCCTCCTTGTTTGTCAGGGCTACTACGTCTACAGTAAATGGATTATTTTCTACACCTTATTTACTTCATCAGTGAAACTTGTGCCATTTTCTAGCACGCTAAATCCCTTTTTTTCTTAATGCAACATTCTTTAGCTTGGCTAACAAACAGCTCCGCTCTTCACCCTTTTCCACACGTCCATCTTCCCTAGCCAGAACCTTTGGTTCTTTCTGTTGGTGTGGTACATAAAACTCAATAGACTTAAATTGCGCCTGTGGCACACAAAGGGGAAATCATAATCTAATTTGAGGTGGTTCTCAGTTTCAAATCAATACCTAATATGCAGAAAGGCCATAGAAAGGCAAATATTTAGCTTTTTATTCCCTGGTTGTTGAGTTTTTTTTTCAAATTTTTAACTATTACTGCTTCCTAGTCTTTTCCTTTCCATGGCTTTGTATTGCTGCCAACAGAAATGAGCTGCCCTTCTGAAAAGAAAGCTGGAGCTTTTCCTGCTTTTCACCTGTATTTTAAGAGTGAAACAAGAAATTGTGTGATGTTAGTAGGTCTTTCTGACGTATACTTAAGCATATGAGTCTGGAGCTGAAGTATGTGGGTCACGATGAAGGTAATAAACAAGACTGGTATTGATGCTGGTGCCACTTGTACCTTCCTGAGGATGTTTTCTCCAATTTGTTTCTCTTAACGGTGTCTTAGACTATAAAAAAAAATATAAAATATTGTTTAATTGGTTCATCTGATTAACTTCCATTCAGTATTTGTAGTGCACTCCAGATCTTGACGCATTTCCCTTATCACAGTGGCAGCTTTGACCACTCTTAGGTGTATTTCTCTTTTAGCGCACAGAGTTATTTATAATTCTTATGTTGCCCTCTTCCTTTTTGTGCAAAGTCTTTTTGCAAGTCTTAAGCCAACCCCTCCTCTGAGTAACAGCTCAGTCCCTTTACAGGTGCCAGAGTGATTGGAAAAGCTAATAGAGGCCTGTATACAGAGATTAGTATGTGTCTCTTTTCTAATTCTTCTAATTTATTTTTTTTTTTTTTGGAAAGGAAGGAAAAAATAGCAAAAAACCTTCTCAATTGTGGAGAGACTACCTTTAGCAGGCTGATTCTTAGCATCCTGTTTTGGTTTTAACTTTTTTTTCTTTCCTGCGCGATGAGGAACTCCGAATAGGGGAACTTTCTATCTGGTGGTGTAACCTAAATGACTTTCTGAATTTTTTGATGGCTGTAAGAGTAGAAATGTTTTGTTCAGGAAACTGTGAACTTATTACTAAAGCAAGCGGCTGGGCTTCTAGCTCTGCAGCATCACTCGCCGATTAGCTAAACCTCCACCCCTTCCACTTTTTTTTTTTTTTCAAGTTTTCTGCAGTACTTCCTCTGCTGGGCAATAAGTTTTTATAATAGGCTCTCTTCCTCTTTCTGTACCTCCTCTCGGCCCGGTTGTTTAAGTGTGTGGTCAGTCCATCTAGTTAATCTTGCTGTCTATATGAAAAGGAGCGAATAGCTGAGGGGCAACCTGCATCAGAGGTAATCACATATAATGATTAAGACACGAGGAACGTAGGCACTGATAAACAAAACATCTAGTCTTGCAAAGCGGCGAGTGACGGCTTAGTGCTGGCACAGCTTTCTTTGTCAGAAAATCCTGTGGCGCCTACTCCATTAAAAGCAAAAGCTGGTTTTCTGCGAAGAAACCTTTATTCTGGTGCATCTGGCTTCTGTTATGGGAACAGGGATGGTGACCCTTGTAAGGAAATCGGAGTTGGATCTTTATCAGGTTGCTCTGGCGAGCGCCCTTTAGGTCGCTCGGTTCCCCTGGAGACGCTGCTGGCCCACGGCTGCCGTTCCGTGGCACTGTTTGATAGAATCGCTGACCTTCTTTGACCTTGATTTTTTTTTTAATGTTTAGAAAATTACGCATTCCTGCATTTGCGTCTCCCGAGGTCAGAATGTTTGTTTGAGAGCTCTTTCTACACCCGTCCAGTGATGGTCCTGGTGAGGACACAGACCTTATTCCAAGGAATATGGCCCTATGGCCGGCGACAGGATGAAGGGGACCTGGCATTCCGAGCCTTCTGGGTGCTGCTTTGGCAAAAGGCAGTTGCACTTTGTGGTTTGGCTTGGCATTGCACTGTGGTGGGTTTGGTTTTGGTTTTTCGGGCTTTTTTTTCCCCCCTTAAAGCATCTTCAGGCAGCCTTTTGCACGCGGAGGTGTTGAGCATGAAGGAGGAGCCTTCTCGGATCCTCTCACATCCAGCAGAGAAGCGGGGTGACAGTTGCTTGTTGCTTAAAGCTAATTGTGAACATCACAGGAAAACCCTTTCCCGTCTCCCTGCTGCGAGACGACAGGGAAAGTAGGAGTGAGAGTCTGGGGAGCGGCATGGCTCCTGCAGTATTTCTGCAGTTGTGGGCAGGCCTGAGAAGGGTACAGGGAGCTGTTTCAAGGACAATCAGAGAAGAAGAGTGATATTATTATTTTTTTTTGGGGCATCACTGGCTGCTGTTTTCTGGGGGGGAGAGCGCCTGCTGTGCTGCCGGGGGGCGCCGGGTCGGGCAGCCCCTCCGTGCTCGGCCTGGGGCAGGGTCCTGGAGCCCAAGGTTCCCTGACTGGTGTCCCTGTGTTTGGCAGCTGTGGCCTCTCACGACTTCCCTCCCCAGTGCCAGGCAGCAGAAGCAAGACGGTGCCAGGGAGAGAAGCAGAAGTGAGGCGGGAGGGAGTTGGGGCAGGGGTGCTCCAAGATTTAGGGAGGAAACCGGGCCTTGCTACTTCTTGTGCTTTGCGGGTTTTTAAGATGGGATTTTTTTGACCTTAGTGCACATTGTGTTCCCAGCTGGGATATCGCTATCTCTGTATGAACCAGAGTACTGCTTTAACTCCTAGTGTCTTTTTTTTTCAGGTTCCGATGGTAAAAGGAAAAAAAAAAACCCAAAAAGAAAGGTGCAGCGGCAGCCATGGCTTGTTTGCTGCGCTTACTCAAAAGGGGAGACTGCTGAAGCTAGCTTATTCCAAAAGGACAGTCTCCTTCAGCGCATCCTTTCATGCCAGAAGCTGTCGGGATCTGCGTGGCTTTGTGGGCTTCTGTGCCTCCTATAGAATCATAGGATGGTTTGGGTTGGAAGGGATCTTAAAGCTCACCCAGTTGCCCCCCCTGCCCTGGGCAGGGACACCTCCCACCAGCCCAGGCTGCTCTTCAGTGAGCAGTGATTTTTTTTTTTCACTGTGTGCTGAAGTTTGTGCACGCTTTTACATTGCGTGGACACAGTTTTTACCTCTTACCTGCAGGTTGGCAACAGGAGGACCTCAAAGCACGCTGAACTCTAACAACAGCATGGCAGTAAGGGGCTTCTATCCCAATTCTAATCCCCAGTAACTCCAACCCCCTTTCCAGGTTGTGGACCTGCCTTTCTTTCCAGCTGCGTTTTCATAAATGAACTTTAACTTGGATTTAAGAGAACTTCTGGGGCCAAAGGCAAGATCCTAGGCTGCAGAACTGCTTCCGAGACTGCAGCAGATATCTTCTCAGCATCTATCTCGAGAGACTAATCACTCCTTGACTAGTGAATGGGGAATACCCATAGGAGACCTTGTAGCAGGATGAGGTCTGAGAGTTTTCCAGAAGAGGCTAAATGCAAAAGCTGAGAAGTTGTCCCTTTCTGAGAATGGGCTGCCCTTTCCTCTTTCCCTCTGTCTCCTTTCAGAAGTTAAAGGAGACCCTAGAGACCAGGGCAGAGGAAAAAGGGAAGAGTATGCGCACTCGTAGCTTCAAATCTGGGAACGAAGTTGCGATTTGAGTCACTCAGTTGAAATTTTCCCTGTTGTGATTTACCTGTGCAGACCAAAAGCTGCTCACAGCTGGTCAGAAAAACCTGAACTGTGGCAGAACTGAAAAAAAAACCCCCTGAACTGAAGACGTTGCCTGTTCAGATTCCGGCTGCTGTTACTCCTCGGTGTATGGCGGAGTGGTTCTCTGTGGAAGGGCTTTCTGTGGACTGGGAACAATAGCTGTGTACTGCTTTAAACGCACGACTGAGAGGCCGTCCCATCCCATGGTTTACATTCAGAGTATGACGCATAGATGGGAGCCTTGAGACATGGGAAGGAGCGTTGGTAAAGCTAACCAGAGAATCCTGTTCTCCCTCCTCAGAGGAGGTGTAGGTGTGGGAGTCAGAAGTCGGGAGCCAGAGGGAAGTCTGGTTAAAATCTGGAGCAAAATCGCTGAGACCCTTCTCACGTTAGTCATCAGGACTGCATTTCCCCCTCTGCCCCCCTCCGCCGAAGCATCTTCCAATCGAAGCGAAGGGAGTGTTGGGTTGAGGAGGGGGGAGCAGCAAGGCTACCAGGGAATTCTTCCCTCCGCGTTTTAAATGAAAGCCATCTGCTTCCTTCTGTGCATCTCCAGATGATATCATTGGGCCTGAATAGGAAACTCCCATGAAAATCAAACATCTGGAAGACTGGTTAAAACAGTCTATAAGGTGCATTTGCAGAGACCGTCCTACGAATGTGCCCAAGCAAATATAGTATGGCAGATGAGGAGATTTTTCCAACGGGCCAGACATATTTTCCAGAAGTCTTTTGAAAGCAAGAGAGAGCTAAGTATTGGGAGGTAACTTCAGCGGAGTTTTGTGGCAGAAGAGCCAAAAATGCAGCTTTTGTTGAGTCTCCTACTTTCACTTTGTAGCGTTAGCTTGTTAGAGTGAACGCGGCTCTGTGGGTTTGTGGATACTTCAAATTTGGATAAATACCTTCATTTTGTTTTTTACGTCTCTTGTTTAGCTCCATGAGAGCCGGAGCAAAGGCAAATGCAGGCTGGAGCTGAAAAGGAGGAGGGGGGGAAAAAAAAAAAAGGGCTGAGCTCTGACTAAAGTATTTGTGCTGGAAAGCAGCCCAGAGAGAGTAAAGGAGAAGCTTTAATTAGAAGCAGCTGCATAGCTGATGCAGCCCACAGGACATTTTCCCATTTCAAACTCTCTAGCTCTCAGAAATCATGATTTGAATTAAGCTGTATGTGAAATTTGTTCTTAAAAGATTAAATTCCTGTTGAAGGAGGTTGAAGAGACAGACCTCATGTGCTTCCCGAAAGTGCCAGAACAAACTGTATCTTCCCTTTTCTGTTCGAGTGCTAGATGGAAAACTGGGGCGAAACAGTGGCTTTTATTTGGAAAAGATTTGGTTTCCTGTTCTGAGCATGTCATTTGGAGCTGACACAAGCTGCTACAATTTTAAGCTGCTCTGTAGACAAGTGGCTTTCCCCCCCTTCCCCTCCCTGGCCTCCGAAAGAGAATTTGAGAGTTAGGTTTGGGATGAGAGCAAAGCAGGGGTGGTGGGAAGCTGGAGTTGCTGTTGACGATAATCATATCCGTTAAAGTCGCCTGGACTTAGACCCCGCTTTTTCAGCGTTTGCCTCTATTTTTAGAGAAACAATGCGGTGCCCAACATGAATCAGGGGCAAATATTTGCAGTTTTGTCTCTGCCAACATTTAGAACTAAATTGCTAGTATTTGCGCCTAGAAATGTCGATGACAGGAGACATGGTTGAAAATCTGGACTGTAGCTTTTTTGTTCTTTAACGTTCAAAAAAGGATTGCACTGAATTGCTGGAGGGGAAAATTGCATAACTGTGTGACCAAGCGCTTCTGCAGGAGGGGAACAAAATGGTGGGAATGAGGGCCATGTATACCTGACCTGCTGTCTTTCCACAGGCAGGCACGGTCCCTCTGGCATGGTCTGTAAGGCTTTGTCCTTCCAGATATAAATAACTGAAGTTAGAAGAGCTTTTGCTGTTCCCCTCTGGAGCGCTCCCTCGTGTTTTTCTGATTAGCCTCAGAAGATACCAGAACAAGCCCGGTCTTGGAGCGCTTTTCAACTTTGTACCCGAACATTTGTGTACAAAACGCTGGGCCGTTTGTGGGTGATGGGTGCAAGTGCTGTTTCAGAGCGCAGGTCTCGGCTTTCCTCTTAAATCGTACCAGCAATACTCTAAATCAGTGTTTAGGCTCCCTCCTCCCTGTTGCCCCGGGGGCAACAATTAAATGCACCTTCCAGTATCCCTGAGTGCCGAGGGTGGGAGAGACGGTGTTATTTTGGTGGCTTAGTTGCTTGTGGACAAAACATGAGATGTTCCTCTAGACTTTCTAGTTTCTTTTACAGCTGCCCAATGGAAAAGCACTTCAGGACATAACCTTTGAGGTGTGTTTTTGGTTTCTTTTGTATTTGTTGGAGTGCTGGGTGGTGTTGGAGGGCCTCCTGTTTGCCTGATGAGATGCCCTAGGTGGGGTTCTGTGAAGTTCTGGTTTGTTGCTCGCTCTTTCATGTTCAAGAGAACTACAGGCACACAGACTGTGTCGGCTGCGGTTGGTCTGAGGAGCTTGGTGTACTGCTGACCCTGAGGACATCCGAGCTGCCCAAACCTCCCCGTCACTGCTGGGGGTGAACCCAGAAGAAATCCCTGTAACGCAATCTCATAAGCCTTCAGGAACCAAAGTTCAGTTTGACTTTACACATTCGTCAGCTGCATATAGATGTCCAGAAACATGATTTAATTGTGGTTATCCAGACAGTCTCTGAGCAGAGCTAGCCAGCGCACCGTGTGCAGGCTTGACTGCCGTGGGAGTCGAGCAGTCCTCCAGCTCCTGGCACAGCCGTCTTCGCTGGGTGCCAGATCCCTGTGTGATCGAGCGCCTACAGAGCCGTGCTGTAGCCTGCTGGCGTTTGGACTCATTTCTAACCCGTATCGAGGAGGGATTTGGGATGTTAAAGGAAGCCTGTAGGAGTGCCGTGGTGGAAGCCTCGAACACCCAAAGACTTGTCCCTGGTGTGATGTGGCAGCAGCTCACACTGACTGACAGCCTTCGGCTGTTATACCCAGGATGGCACAAGAGGCAGAGGATATTCTGCAAAGGATACTGTCTCAGGATTTACTTTCTGTAACTTCGCTAATCCTGTCTTGCCCTTCAAAAAAACCCTCTTCTTTCATGTCTGTTCTTGGGTACGAAGTTGAAAGTATTAAGGTATGGTGAAAGGAGCCTAATTTGGGTGTGGGGAATGGTTAATTACGATTATGCACATCTATTATATGACTTTCCTGCTTTAGACATAGGACTAAAGCTATTTAATAAATTTTAACATGAGAAAAAACAGTTGTGGTCATCTAGTAATGACCCCTTGCGTAACTCGGATAATAACCTCTGTGAATAGCTGTGTTTGAACTAGCGTGCATACTCTTTCCGAAGCAGCCAATCCTGGTGTTCTTTTAAACAAGCGTGAGTGATGGAGAAATTCCACTGCGACCTTAAATGCGCCGTTCCAGTTGTTTCTCTCCGCTGCCGAGAGACTGCATATGAGCCTGTGGCTGAAGATAAAGATATTACCCTGTTTCTAAGTTGAATTTATCTGGCTTGAACTTCTGACTGCCCAGTTGTGTTATCACTGTACCTTCTAGATTGGGAATTATTGTTAAATCTGAGTTTCTTTACTTGAAGCTTTTGATTAACCGTCTCCTTCCCTTTTCCCTTTGATAAATAGACCGAGCTATCTGAACTTTACATTGCGTCAAGAGTTTTCTGTTACTCATTACTGTTGGCTACTTTGACTTCATTTCAGCTCTTCCCTCTTAAAGAGCAGACACCAGAACCGATGTAATGGTTGTACCATGCAAATATCAGGTGTAGCATTATCTCCTTCACTTCTGCTCGGTATTTGTTGTTTGTACAACTAAAGTATTGCCGGCCAAACTTTCACGCTAGGAATTCGCTTTCAGCTGACTGTTAGGAACCACCAGAGCAAGTCTGTCTTTCCCAGATCAGTTTTGGGGAGGATGATGCGTATGTTTTTTTTTTTTCTAGATGTATGATTTTGTGGTGCTAAAGTGTACTTTGCGTGCTGACTGCCTCGTTAAGCAGTTCGCGTTCCTACTCTCTATCGAGAACTTTTCTTCTCTCTCACCTCCCTGTTTGACCACCACTGATGTTTTCCGTTGTTATTCACCGATAGAAGTGTTGAATAGCATAGGAACAAAGGCAGATCCCTGTAGTATTCTGTTTAAAACATAGCTTCATAACCATTTTTTGATTTTTTCTTTTTTAAAACTGAATTTTAAGGCCTATCCAGTTAGGTAGTTAGGTGGGAGGTTTTTTCATTTTGTTTTTTTAATCCACTGCATGCTTCTAAACGCGCAAGGAAAAGGCAGTCTCCGTACTGTTACGTTCTTGTCTGGAGGCTAGCTAGAGACTTTGTGTATTTCTTGGGAATCTCCTCCCTTTGGATTTGAGTACGTCGTTGATTTAGTAATTGCCCCTATCCTGTTCTGGACCACAGCATATCTCATGTCACGGCACAAAAATCTCAGAGGTGAACATACCTGTTCTCTCAGGCCGTGCATATCTTGGGTTAATTACCAGTTAAACCATGCAGCGGTGCGTTATAGAAAGGGAAAACCTGCAAGGGGACAGTCCTGTTCTGTGTGTTAGGTGTTATTTTTATCTAGCATACACTCTTACAGTTTTCTGAAAGAAGCAGAAGGAACCGTGGGTGACACAGAGGTGGGGTCTGCAGGCTAGCTTGCCCGGGTCCTGTATCACTGGAAGCTAAATGGAAAATCCGTAGTACAAAGGCCGTTTAAAAGATGGATTACAGCTGACAAGCGTAGTCAGGCTGTATTGACATAAGTTTAGGCTAGAGAGAAACAACTGCAATTACTCTGCAAGCGCAGATCTCTGTATAAAATATTACCCTCGTTGTAGATAGTGTGTGTATTTGGTTTTTTTCTGTGGGAGAGAGAGGAACAATGACCTTGTCGTTAGGGTGCTGGCCAGGGGCGTGGGAGACCTGACTTCAGCTGAGCACAGGCTGCGGCATGTCGCGGTCCCAGATGCACTTACCAACATGAGGATGACAGTATATTCCTGTCTCATGGGAGCCTTCTGGAGAAAGATTGTCTCGGACATGCCCTTTGTACAAGGTTTATAAATATTTTGGAAGATGGATAATACCTGGTGTTTGTTACTGAAACTGTTGGTCTCCTGCTGAAAAAGGATGCTTGTTAGAATGGGAGTGGGTGCAAGGAATTAATTGTTACTCAGCAGTTCTTTAACACTTAGGCTTTTACCGAAGCTTTGAAGGGAAGCGCAAGAAGTTGTTCCCGCATTTCATATAACTCCATTTGTATGCAGTATTTATTTATTTTGTAATAAGTGATTTCACAATTTGAACTGAAGTTTTCAGTGGCCTCGTTTGGGACAATCCCAGAGGAAGGCCCTGTTACATCCATGACGTTAGCGTTTAGGACTGTTAGCGTTAGCACTAATTATGGCAAATTCCAAAACTTGGGGTGGTGATGGGACTTCATTTCTGGTCTCTTCCCAGGACAACAAGGATTCGGGTGAACATGACGCAAATAATTTCTTCTCTGTTGCAGGTGTCGAGAAGGCTTTCTTGGAGACTACTGTCAGTACAGAAACCCTTGTGAAAGCAATACCTGTAAGAACGGGGGAACTTGTGAAACTACATCTCTGATAGGAAAGGCCACCTGCAAATGTGCTCCGGGGTTCACGGGAGAGGAATGTCAGTACTCGGAATCGCACCTCTGCTACGTGTCCCAGCCCTGCCTGAACGGAGGAACTTGTCATCCCCACAGCCAGGAAACCTACGAGTGTGTCTGTCCTCCAGGTTACACAGGTGAGGTTCTGCCTTTGTCCCTCCAGATTCCCTCCTTTGTGAATTCCTTTAGCCGGGAATGTTCTGGGGCAGTCATAATATGCTATCTAATATACTAGCTGCAGCACAGGAAATGAGAAGAAGTCGAAATGACTTCATGACCAAAAAAAGCAAAGGGAGGGTATGGAATCAAGTCCCTACCCTTTACACGTAAGCAGAAAGACATTTAGATCTTGTGGGGTTGCCCACATGGGAAAACTGACTGCAGAAGCTACTCTGGAGTGGCTGCTGCACTTTGAGTTCAGAGTCTACCTTCTGGAAAAAAATGACGTAAACTTGGCCAGCAGAATCTTTCTCTGGGAAAAAGTATATTTGGGTTCCTGAGGAGAAGCGTGGAAACTCGTTCCTTTTATTCTTGAAGGAGACGCAGAAGAAGAGCGAGTGTCAGTGTATAGTATGATTTCAGGTCATGTGCTATTTTTATAAAATCACAACATTCTATATCGTGCTGCTACCCTGTAAATAAAATGACTTTGTACTGTAACAAGCAAATTGATCTTTTTGTTTCAAATATAATACTGCAAACATGAGGTTTTTACATGTTTAAACTCATGCAGACATGAGTTTTCCTGTAATAATGTTAAGATTTATTACACCCATTATTTTGAGGTAGCGTGAAGGCAATACTGTTTTCTATAAAATTAACTCCTTATTAATGGAGTGCTGTGTCCTGATTTCACAGGAAAGGATTGCCAGTGGATCGATGCCTGTACATCTCAACCTTGTGCCAATGGAAGTACATGTACTGTATCTGGAAATAAGTTCTCCTGCATCTGTCTGGCTGGCTACACTGGCCAGAAGTGTGAGATCGATGTGAATGAATGTGCCACGCCAGGCCTTTGTCAACACGGTGGGACCTGCGTCAATTTGCCCGGTTCATACCGATGCCAGTGCAAGCCAGGCTATACAGGGCATCGCTGCGAAAGCGTGTATGTGCCGTGTTCACCATCACCCTGTATGAATGGAGGAACCTGCCATCAAACAAGTGACTTCACCTTCGAGTGTAACTGTCTGCCAGGTAAATGATGCTTCTTCAAAGGGATTGGTTTCGTTGTCTTGTTGCTGCGTTCCTGTCTCTGTTCTTCGCAGGTTTCTCTTGGAGTTTCTGTGTGATGTTTGTGTAATGTAAGGT
The DNA here is from genome assembly GCA_013400135.1 of Rhinoptilus africanus. NCBI lineage: Eukaryota > Metazoa > Chordata > Aves > Charadriiformes > Glareolidae > Rhinoptilus > Rhinoptilus africanus. Next base: position 332,515 of record VXBO01012252.1, on the reverse strand, counting down.
TGACTGGAGAAGTCTCAGCAAGGCAGGAAGCTCTGCCAGGATGTTAATTTCTGAGTGTCAGGATTTCATCCTATGGAAGGGAATAAAAGGGAAGAAGCCTAGAAATGATAGATTTCTTTAGAACCCAGTTAGTGGCAGAGAATCAAGTAGGTTAAGAACAATGAGGTAAACTCAAGGAGATTAAGGTGTTACACTCCAAATGGGCATTAGGAGATGAAATTCTATGAACATAAACCTCCACAAATACATAGTTTTGCGTCAGTAAAGGCCACAGTCAGTTTCAGTCTTTGAAGATGAATGTGTGTCTACTTCCTTAGCCTTTGCCCCTGAAAGATACTAGATTCTATTCCCTTCCATTTTCTCCTCCAGTTCCTCCAAATCTTACAAGATATCATTTCCAACTCACCACGCCCTTTTTGTCCTGTACTTCCTCTGGATAAATGATGCTTGCTTGTTTTCTGATGCTGTTGGCCCCCCTGAGTTCATCCGCGGCAGGGGTGACGTGCTTACTCGGGATCGTGGGCTGTACTGGTTCTGTGTGTCAAGCTGAGCTTCAGTCGCCAAGGCACCTCGCTCTACAGATGACCATTTGTCACCTGGTTGGGACCCTGGTGGCCTCATCCTGTCCTGCTCTTCCCCATCCACTTGTTATACCAACCAAAGGGCAGTACTAGTTATCTTTGCATATCAGGGTTGTGGTTTTTTTTTTAGGCTGATATTTTTTTACTAGTTCAGTCCATGGGAAACGGATTGTTTGGAAATGCTTTTGACTAGACTTCCTACTTAAGTGTATTGCAGTTTGGCACATGAACACTTGGTGTGTGGTAATCTGGAAAAGTAAACTCTCCTCCCTTAAGCACTTCTCTGTTGTTATTTATGTGAAAGATGTAGCTGCCATATACTGTTTAGGCTGAATGTAGACTGATGGCGTTCTCATGAGGATCGTCTGGAGTCACAGGTATGTGTGGAAAGAGCATTTAGAACTTAACTTCTGAAAAATACTCTTTTTTTTTTTTTTTTTTTAATTTTTTTTTTTTATTTTTNTTTTTTTTTTTTAAACTTTTGTCTTGCAGTGTTGGCTCAAATGACCTTAAATGTACTTTGCCAACCTTAGCAAGTGCCTGCACAACAAGGTTGTCTGGGCAAACATGTGACTGAAGAATTTAGGAAAGTCGATCTTAAAATAGAAGGATGTATCATCTTTATTTTTGTGTGAAAGCAACCGTTTCTAACTCTGCTTGAAGAAACAGTGCTTGAACATACAGCGTCTTTGAAAATGCTGTCCCTTAACTAACAGTTCTCGGTGAATTTATTGCTTTTCTGCTTTGCATCTCTTTAAAATGAAGTTGTAAACTGAGTATCTCTGGATTAACAGGCTGAATCAGAAATTCAGAGTTTTCTTAAAGTCGGATCTGTTTAGCCAGTTCAAGGAGTTTAAGATCTCGCGCCGAAGCGGTGTGGTGGGGAGAAGGGGAGAGGAAGAAAAAGTTTGAAGGACTTGATCCTGTAAAGCTGATAAGGCACTTTGCTTTCGTAATTCTCTTACGGGGGCACGAGACTGGGTAGGAGCACATTTTCCCTTAGACAAGCATGTGGGCTGGCTAAACTGTGGTCAGGAAATGAAAATGAGATTACTATAGTAACAGTTACACACCCACACTGCTCACACACGTTTTTGGATTATTAGCTGCTTTTTTGGGCTTGTTACACAACGTGTATGGTGGGGGTGAGTTAATGCGGCTTTGAGAGCCTTCACTTCTGTATTTCCTGTAATTGTTTAAGTTGGCCATGTTGTTCTACTAGCTTGATTTTTGTTTTTATTATTTTTTTTTTAAATCTAGTCATTTGAAAAACAGCAAAAAAAGGGAGAGGTTGGTGAGGCCAAAATGCTTACATTAAATTCTTTGATAAAGGCAAGGCACCCAGCCATTTCTTCAGCCTTAGTGAAGCATGCAGAGTGAAAATTCGGAAGTGTTGGAAAAGGTTCTGTCTGGGAAGGAAAGGTCAACAGAAAGAGAAGAGAAATGGTGGCCTGTCACGCCTGGGGAAGATGTGAAGGAGGCCTGCTCATCTGGAAGAGAGTGCCAAGGTTACGGACTAGAAATTCCTATTTAGACTCCCTCTCTGAATTGGAGCAATGCCGATGATATTGTGACTATAAATGGAATTGCTCTAGCCCTTCCTTGTGGACTGCCTTAAGATGTTCCCATTGCTCAGCGTTATGGCTGTAGAGGCAGGAGGTTGTTACATCTTGAACTGCTGGAACGGTTTTTGATATGATTTTGCATCTCTTGACCTGAGAAACTGCTTTGAAGAAACTGATTTGTGTCCAAACAGCAATTTAGGCATGATTAGGTTACTCCTGGACTCACCCTGGAATGGGTTCTTGTTTCCTGTAGATGTTTTCATCTTGGCTTTTGAGTGAGTTTTATCTTCTGCAAATACAGATACATGAGTATAGGAGCTTGAAAATGTGGAAAACCCCCTACAACCTGGAGTTACATGTCACATCAGCTTTTTCTACATTAATACAAGTACTGTTTACATACGGTGTAGTCAAGCTGCTATTTTAAACTCTCAGGTTTCCATTTCACTTGTGGATTTACTCAAACAAATCTTGCATTAGGTACTTCATGAAGTCATGCGTGTTAGAAGTCAGCATTTGGTGGCAAGTGTAAGCAAAGAGTTGTATATACTGTCACTATTGCATCTATATAAAAGATAACTTCTTATTCTCTAGCTGTCTAGCGTAATCGTTTTTCCTCCGGGCTTTGTTGATTTAGGTAAAAACAGGATTGTAGAGAAGTGAGTATGTTAGGTCAGTCATAACAGAGAGTCATAGTAAAAAAAAAACAAAAAAAAAACTTCTGTGAAAGAGACTTAACCTGAAGCATTAGCAACTTCTTCAAAGATATAAGAATGAGCTCATAGTTATAAATATTTGACAAAAAAGGAGTTCATTTGGCATCTAACCTTTAATGGAATGTTAAAACAAGTCAATAGAGGAAGTTCTTAGCTGGGAAAGTGATTATTCATTGTTATCCATCAAAATAATTACCCATTAACTAAGATAAGGACCCTAGGGAATTCCAAGGGCTTGTTCAGGAAACGATCTGTCAGGCCGGAGCGGGCTGTTTATGAGAGCTGGAACACTTCCTGGGAAGAGGAAGTATCCTCACGCCGGTTTGTAGCGGAGCATCAGGAGCAGGGTCCGGCAGCCCTCCTGAATTTCCCGCGGCGGGGAGGACCCCCAAATCCTGCGGGGATTTGGAGGTGAGCTGCATCCCGTGGGGTCTGAGGCTTCGCGTGGTGGTGGTCTCGGGGTGCCGGGAAGTGTTTCATGCCCCTCCGCCCTGGGTGAGCTGACTCTCTAACCTGGAGTAGCCCGTCTCGTCTTTCTTTCAAGCAGCTGAGCGGTCGGAGTTGTGTGCAGGCAACTGCTGTTGGGCACCTGCTCTGCAGAACCTTCCTTCTGTGCTAAAATGATGCAGGTCTGTCTTATCACTCTGTCAAGATCCCTCATTTCTTGTCAGCAGGCCCTAAATCTGGCATTAACTTGACATTTTTGTCCAGGTATGATTTCTTACCCCCGCGATTAACTGGCCCTGCAGAAAACCCGAGGTGTAATTTATAGGTTGAAATAAGGATTAAGATTTGGAGGGAGCTGGTTGTAGCGCTCTGGAACGGGGTGGAGGCTTCAGATGACATAGGAGTGAAGTTATCCGCTTGTGTCCGTCTGCCTACGAGAGGAGGGATAACATGCTGTTAGCAGTGGGAACGCTTTTCCCCTTGAGGTTCTCATTCCTTAGTTTGCTGTGGTTGGAGATGCGGAGCAAAAGTCAGGATATGTATTGCACGCTGTTCTCTTGGAGGGAGAAAGCAAAGGACAACACGTGAAGTCCCAGCACAGAGGGGAACAGGAAACAGTGTCAGGTGTCCAAATACATCCAAATACAGCGAACTCTTTGGCTTTCGGGAAAAGAGTCGGGTTATGCAACTGCAAAATCTGATCCTGGGACCCGGCTTAAGAAAAGCTCACGTCTCTCACAGCAGCTTCGTGCTTGTCGTGCTCAAACGTAGGTGCATTGGCCCAAGCAACCCTGTCTCTAAAGGACCGGTTTTACCAATGACAGCTAAACTTCACTAGGATGGTGGTATTTACGAATGAAGCAGGTCACAATACTGTGGTGAAAGTTTGACTTGAAGAGGATGCTAAAGTCGTGCCTTTACAGCTTTTTAGATAGTCTGAAACTTAGCCAAAAGACAAATTTAAAGGGAATTTGGGAGCTGGGAAGTTACCAAAAAGGAAACTTGTGTTTTCTTCAGCTGTGCACTCAAAATAGTGTCATCTTCTCCATTTCAACTCTTCCTGATTCCCTTTCCCTTGGAGGTGCGTTTTGACTGAGCGCGCTTGGCTCTGTGTCATTTCTCTTGAACCTTTTGCTACATCGCTTTGGGTTGGTTTTTTTTTTAAATAAGCTCTTTTTTTGTTTCTCTTCTACTGTCACCGGTGGTATCCTCCAGCTTTTAGTGTGGGATTAATGGTTTTCTACATTTGCATGAGATGCTTGAGGACCCATCTTTTAGATGGTGATGTAGCTGGTTAAAATGTGAACATGTACAGTGTCTTGGGGAGGTGGGGTGACTTCCATGCTTTATTACTACTCTAAATTATTGGGCCACTTTAAATTTGCGTGCAGTACAGTAAGAGAGTTTTAAATAAATGCTTACCCTCAGGAATTTCTTTCTTGGAAAGTAGGATAGGTGTTGATATTGTCCGAGCTGAAAGGATAGGAACTTACTGAGTTTGTGGTTCTGCATGCATTTCCACGCTGATCATGTTGCTGGCGTGAGTGGAATCTGTGGTCAGTGGAAAGATTCTCCTCAAGCTGAAAAGCAAGCTGATGGGACACCCCTCTGTTTTACAGCTGACCCTCTGGGCATGCACGGTAGCTTTATACGGTTTTAACTTTAGAGATCTGATACTAATTGTAGTCCTTGGTAGTTATTCCTCAGCACTTTTTGCCAGGAAGGCACTGATGTGATGGTTAGGATTCAGACTAACCATGGTATATTTCTTCTTCATTTTAACCTTCTCTACTGCCATGAAATTTGCAGGATCTGGGGGGGTGGTGGGAAGGGCTTTGAAGGGAGAGGGTAATATTGCAGGTCTCGCTTTTTATGTTGAGTGTTCTTGCTTGCTGGTGGATGCTAATGCACTTGATACAGCTTGGCAATAGCACTCCTCTTCGTTTCTGTGCTGGGTGCTGGTGGATGAGAAACTCAACATGAGCCAGCAATGCGTGCTCACAGCCCAGAAAGCCAACCCCATCCTGGGCTGCATCTAAAGCAGCGTGGCCAGCAGGGCGAGGGAGGGGATTCTGCCCCTCTGCTCCGCTCTCATGGGACCCCACCTGGAGCACTGCATCCACCTCTGGAGCCCTCTGCACAAAAAGGCNCCCGAACCATCCTGTGATTCTGACTCTACCTGTAGTATCGGAGCAATTCAAGAGGTGGGAATGCATACGAATCATCCCAAGTCTCTTGAGAGCAGTGGTAGTCTGGAGAAGCCGCTTCAGAGCTTTACAGTCTTAGTCTCATCTGCCACCCAGCATGATCTGCGTTGGACCAGATGTTCCTTAGAGGGTCTCTGTGACTTGACACAGATGTTATGGAAGCGTCTGGAACAGGGCATCAAAAGTAGAGGGGTTAAAGCATAACTTTGAATGAGAGGCCTGTGTCATGTTAATATTACATTCCAAAGCAGTGAAGAGGCAGAGCTGATGTTTTAAATTAACGCGTGTGTGCTGGAATCATTTACTTCATCTACATTCGCATGCATCCACTTGTGCTTTAATAAATAGCTCTCTCATCCAGCAGAAATGGCAGGTTTATTTAATGAAGCATGGACTAAATCAGCAGGGGAAATCGAGGGGAAGATGGATCGCAGACGATTCCTTTCCATATAATGTCCCCACTTCTCCTTATTTGAAAGGAGAGGGAGATGTACCAAAGATATTTTGCCAGTGTGGCGATGTTCCTTAGGAGCTTTGATTTTTTTCATTGAGGAAGGGTGTCTGGTTTCTTCTGCTTTTCAGTCAGGGCTTAGCGTATAAGGATCGCTTGGCTGGTGGCTGATTTGTTGATTGACTGACTTGTTCTAACACTGAAGAGGGCCAAATCAGGAATTTAGCAGCTCATTTTCAAAGCATAGAGAAGATCTTTCTTTGACATGGCAAAGACATACGAGGTATTTGGGAAGTGCTTTTTTTTTTTGCCATGTGAAAAACTTGGGTGGTACTTGATGGGCAGTAGGGAGTTTACCTCCCAGTAAACTAAATCTCATGGTCTTCGCTTTGTTTGCTTAGAATGACAGTGCTCATTAATCACTTAAAGAAAAAATACTCTTCTCTTTTTGGTGATGAAAATGTATTTGGCCATCTAACCATGTTAGTGCTGTTCTAACCCGAGCTGCTTGCTATCAGCAAAGGCATTCAACGAAGCGTTCGGTCCACAAAGCACCTGGTCAGCGTTGCTACACTGAGGTTCACCAGGATTGGGTTAACAGGGCTAGTATTTAAGAAAAAAAGAAGGGAGGAAGCTGCGTGAAGGGTGAATTTCCCTTCCAAAGAGGCTGGAAGCCCATTTCAGTCTGCTGTGTTTCTGTTTTGTCCAGGTTTCGAGGGAACCGTCTGTGGGCACAACGTTGACGACTGCCCGAATCACAACTGCCAAAACGGAGGTATCTGCGTGGATGGTGTGAACACGTACAATTGCCGCTGCCCACCGCAGTGGACAGGTATGTACTACGGAAAACACTCCCATAGGGGCTGAGCACGCTTTATGGGAATGAAATGCAGGACTTCTGGCCTTCGCCCAACGTACAACTCGAGTTGCGTATGGCTGAATGCAGCTCACATCTGTGCCTTGTTCTGCAGTCTGGGGGGCAGATGTCAGTAGAGCTCTTAGAAGAAGGTCGTTTGCCATCAAAGCCAGCGCAATGCGGGGCGATTTCCCATTGCACCAGGCGGGATCCCAGGCTTGTGTACGCATGTGTTTGACAGACAGGTACCATGATTCTTGAGACGCAGCTCAGTGCGACTATCAGAGCTGAGCTTCTGCTTGTATTTATTACTTTTTAAGAGGGTATGTGTTTTGCAAAAGTACAAAGCATGGCTTTGCTCGCACAGATGCGTGCGTTAACGGTGCTTTGCTGATACATTTGGGTATTTATAATCGGGTGTAATGATCTTCATCAGTAATGCTGTTGAAGAGCGGTGCAAATCTGAAAGAAGGCATAGGTGGGAGAAAGGAAGGGAGGAGAAGAAGCATATGTATGGGAAGCTTATGTTTTTGCTACTGGTATTTTCCTGCTGTGACTGATTTTTATCTGGAGTTCTCTGACTAGCAAAGCTACTTTTGCTTCATAAATGAGTCTGCTTTACTCTGAATCTGTAGTGGGGAAAAAGTGTCAGTTTCAAGAAAATGTTCTGTGTGATGTAAGGAAGCAGCTTACAGGAAATTCGGTGTCATCTTTAGTCACAGAATGTCTCCATACCTCAAAAATAAACAAATACCTCTGGTTTTGGGGTTGGGTTTTTTTTTTGAGTCATACTAGTCATTCTTAACTGGCATACTTTTTCAGTTGAGTATAGTTTTGCCCTTCGTTCAAAATCATAGGTAAAAAAAAAAAAGTCCTAAAACTGGAAAGCTGAGGTATGGACTCAATTTGCATTTTTCCTTTCATAAAGTAAATTGGGATACTTGTTTTGGAACTAAGTTTGAACTAGTTCCTCAGCTTCTGAAGGACCACATTTTTTCACTGTGTCTAAAAAATATTTTGTTTGAAACCAGAACATCTGTAACGATTGGTAGTTCAGACAAATTTACTGTGACTTTGACTGCTAGAGACCAGAGGTTTCATGTTGTTCTAGCTTTTTTTCCCTCGTGGAGCATCATTCTCAATATAAACTAGTCATCATTAACCACGAAGGAGGCTGCTTAGTTAAGAACCCTCATTAACTTAAAAAATTATATATTCTTAAATGAAGTTAAAACCACATAAGAGTGAAATGCACCACTGCTTGCATAGCTCATTGAAACTATAGGAATAAATAGGAGAAAATGAGGCGTCCCCTTAATGAGCAAGTTCTTCTCTACTGCTTCTCTGTCTATATGTCCTTAAAGCCTGAAGAAAGTGAAACCTGCAAAGGAAAACACAGAGACCTTGGATGTGGAGCCAACAACCCTTCAATGATCCCTAAAATCTTGCTCCACGCCGCAGAAATTATAAACATTGCTATGGCTTCTAGCATCTGTCAGTAGTAAATTAATCTCGGGCTTCTTCCTGAAGCATAGAGGATATGGCGGATTATGAGTATGTACAGCATGAGTTTATAATCTGTAAGGGATTATTTAGCATCATAAATTTAGCTTTGGCTTACAGGACTTGGGTGGATGGCTGCTGTCAACTCACCTGGAAGAGGCCTTGGTGGTGATAGGTTGTGATGCTGCTTGGTTTTGCGGTAGATTGTCTCTCTGATTAACCACTGACGTGCTTTGCGATACAGTTGTGGTGTTTCCCTCTCTGAACCTTTTATGAGCTCTAACTAGTATCAGGGAAAAATTGTTAGACCCATGTTGTGGCCCAGTATTGTGCCATCTGACTTCTGTGTGCCCAGTCCCACAGGAAAACCTTGTGTGCAGGAAGGAGGCTTACCTACTGTGGAAACCTGGAAGGAGAGAGGAACTCCCCAAGCCTTATGTTCCCCCGGCTTTCTAAAAGAAGTTAATGGAATGGGCTTTCTGAGAATTTCCTTTGTTTACGGTGAAGTTCAGGCTATCGGTGCAGCCGTGGTTTTAGATCGTGGCTTCCCAAGCCCATTGACTTTCTAAGACTTAAAAGAGTCAGGTCAGTTTGGAACTAAAACTAGCCTCACCATTTAGGAAACAGCAGCGTGGCCGTTTGAACAATGAACGTTAGCACCTTGGGAGAACGGAACTGTGTTGTTTAAAATGAATCATGCCAGCTTTGGTGTTCAAACTGGAACGTGAGTAACTGCCGGGTTAGTTATGCAGGTTCGTATTGGCGTATGTTTGACGCGTGTAGAGCAGTAGGTCTGAGCATCCGCAGGTTGCCCTAGCGATAGCCATTCCTCTGCAGTGTAGCTGCTCATCGGGGTGTCTCTGGGGGCTGAAGGCTCAAGATGGCAATGGGGGGCTGTGTCTGGGGCTGCCTTGTTGCTTTGCTTGAAAGCCCATGCGGCAAAAAGCTCTTGGCCAGCTGGCCTTTAAAAATTGATTTATTGTATTGGTAATATTCCTTTCGCCCAATAAAAGTGTGTGCAAAACGTGTCCCATGATGCTCCAAAAGCCTATCCAGCTCCACGGGGAACGCAGCCATGTGGCCCAAGTGGACAAACTATCTTGCAGGTCACCTGAACGCCTCTTGTTCTAACGCGGTCCTGCAGGCCAGCCCAGCAGTGACCCCGCTCCATCGTGTCAGTAGCGCTTTCTTCAGAGGGACGTACTTCTCTGAATGGATTTCCGTCCTTTTCCTGCACCTTCAGCTAGACACCAAGAAAGTGCAGGATAACAGGACACGTCCCGCTTGGAGACTTGAGGTGTGATGCTGAGGCAGGACACAAACCAGGGAAGGTAGATGGAGGGCTGCTAGAAGAGTTTGGAGAGAGAGAGATGACTTTATTTCCAAGATTTAACTGCAGCTGATGTTGACAGGAGTAAACTATAATAGAGGATTAGTTACTCAGCAATAAGGAAATGTTGTAAAGTGCAGGTCCATCCTGTGCACAAACATGGTTTATGACATTGTAAATCATCTCTAAAGTGAGTGAAGAGGGGAGAGCTCAGCAAACAACTCTTTCGGAGTCTCTGAGAAATGCTTGTAGCCGAACAGTGCGGAATTGCGAGAGTGACCGCTTCAGGAAATCAGAAGCTTCCAATGAGACCTTGGAGTTAGAGGACATTGTGTGCTGCTTAAAAAAAAGACCCACACACTCACGTTTGTGAGTAAATGTCAGCCAAAAATGAAAGCATGTTAAATTTTCTGAAAATACTTGACCGTGTAGATGTGCTGTCTTCATAACAGTTCTGCTGCAGTCTCTTCTTTCAAATACTTACTTGTCAAGTGATCTTGGAGGAGTTTAAATTGGTCTCTTTAGTCTTTATTTAACCTTTGTGCTGGGGATGATGATCTAGCAGGTTTGTTAATATAGTTTGTGCTTCATGGCATAGAGAAACCAGTTCCATTCCTTGCTAGAAAAAAATTAAGAAGCTGGGCTGCATCTGATGAAGAATAGTTTTGTGTAAAGTAATATTAAAGCATCCTTTACTGAAACAGAATCTGTCCCAGTTCCTTTTGGTAACCATCTGCTTCATGTAATTCCCTGACAGGTGGTAGACTGGACTACATAACTACGCATTTTTTTTTTAAAAAAAATAAAATTTCTGCATGCTTCTAGAATCTGGCTTTTGAGAGAGTGTTTGCTTTTCGTCTGATTTTCCTGCTCCTCAAACAGAGCTCGCTGCTTCGTTTTTGTTGAAGTGCGTGCCTTCTCTTTCTCATTTTGCAGCTTTTTCCGGAAAGATAAAATCTCGCCTTTCAGAAACAATGACGAGAAATTCCTGCTGTCACTAATGTTTTTGTCACCTTCAAAGTTCTCCTGTTTCATAGGAGGTGATTGTCAACCTCATAAATTTGTAGCTGGCGAGACAAACTTGAATGTGTTTTGGTGAAACTGACCCAGATCTTTCCTGTTGCTGAATGTTAACTGATTTTTTTTCTGTTTGTTTGTTTAAGGATGACTTTATCTTGTCCCAGGCTAAATCCTTTGTCAGAACCAGTGTTTGTTGAGTCCTTTCGAGGCACTCTGTTGCAGATGTGTAATGAAGCTCACTTTTTCTTGGAAATGGATCAGGAGGCTTCTGTGAAAGGCTGAAGGCTGTTCTGTGCGTGGCAGCCNTGGGATCAGGAATTAAAATTCACCGAGCGGTCTCATGGGTGTGCGGATGCAGAGGAAGCGATGGCAGGCCAGGGCTGTGAAGGCGTGTGGAAGGTTGGGGTGTCCCTGTCCTTCTACAGGACGTGGTGAAACCATCCAAGAACTTAAAGGCTGGTCTGTCGTTCCAGGCTGCAATTCCTGTAAAGAAAGAAGGCTTTGTTTAACATGCACCTGTTTACTCTGTTGATCTAACCTCCGCAGCTTTGCCTTGAGAAAGACGACTCGAGAATTTGCGTACTAAAGTGATGAACAGTATAAAATTCCGTAAATGCTTTTGGTTTTATTGGCTGAGAAGGACTCCTGCTTCACTGTGGAAAATTTGCAGTGTTTGAGAGGATCATCGTGCATCTGTGTTTGGCCCAAATCGCCTTTCAGGAATGGTGGGCAGCAGAGATTAAGATTTGTATCCTCCAGTGAGTTAAGTCCTTTGCATATTTTGCTCCTAAAGTGCTGGGTCAGGGGTTGCGGGATGAGTCTCTGGGCTGGGGGGACACGCTGTGTCCACACTCAGGTGGGTTTTGGAGCTTCTACATTATACTGCTTCCGTTGCAGGCTTGCCCTTGCTCGGTTATTTCTACCCCTGTGGCTGGGAAGGCGAGACTCCCGTGGGTTGCTGTATTTATTTAGGCTTTGTTTTCCCCTGAAAAGGAGGCACCGGTGAACTGTATATTTTAAAATCTAGGAGACCTTTGTCTCAAGGGAAGCACAGTGTGCTAACAGCTGACTCCGCCAAATAACTCCGGCATTGGGAGCTAGCTTAAGAAGCAAATGTTTGTCTTGAGCAGAAAAGCTCTTCAGGCAGCAGGGCTGTGCTTTTTAATTAAAATAGCTGTTAGCTTGGTCATATGCTCTTAAACACTAGCACAAGGGTTACTTTTTCTGCAGAGCTTTAGGCNAACTGACCCAGATCTTTCCTGTTGCTGAATGTTAACTGATTTTTTTTCTGTTTGTTTGTTTAAGGATGACTTTATCTTGTCCCAGGCTAAATCCTTTGTCAGAACCAGTGTTTGTTGAGTCCTTTCGAGGCACTCTGTTGCAGATGTGTAATGAAGCTCACTTTTTCTTGGAAATGGATCAGGAGGCTTCTGTGAAAGGCTGAAGGCTGTTCTGTGCGTGGCAGCCCAGAGAATTGCACAGAATCATAGAATCGCCCAGGTTGGAAGGGACCTTTCAGCTCATCGAGTCCAACCATCAGCCCAACTCCGACAAACCCCATCACTAAACCCTGTCTCTAAGCACTGTGTCTGCCCGGCTTTTAAACACCTCCAGGGAGGGGGCCTCAACTACGTTCCTGGGCAGCCTAAGTGTGGTTTGAGTCACGACTGGCCAAAAATCCTGGTTTAATGTCTGTGCCAGGTGAAGACTGTGCTTTATGCTGCTCTTCTGCAGGGGTTAAACCAGCCTGATGGGCTCACCGTGGTCGGAGGAGGAAGGTGTCTTTGTCTTCTCTCCCTGCTCCCAGCCACCCTTCCCCATCCCCTGGGCTGGCTCTGGTATTTGTTGGAGTATGCCACTTTAACTCACTAATCTAGTAAAAAATCCTGTCCAGCTGCCTTTTTCCCCCTCCCCCCCAACCCTGTTTNTTTGGCCCAAATCGCCTTTCAGGAATGGTGGGCAGCAGAGATTAAGATTTGTATCCTCCAGTGAGTTAAGTCCTTTGCATATTTTGCTCCTAAAGTGCTGGGTCAGGGGTTGCGGGATGAGTCTCTGGGCTGGGGGGACACGCTGTGTCCACACTCAGGTGGGTTTTGGAGCTTCTACATTATACTGCTTCCGTTGCAGGCTTGCCCTTGCTCGGTTATTTCTACCCCTGTGGCTGGGAAGGCGAGACTCCCGTGGGTTGCTGTATTTATTTAGGCTTTGTTTTCCCCTGAAAAGGAGGCACCGGTGAACTGTATATTTTAAAATCTAGGAGACCTTTGTCTCAAGGGAAGCACAGTGTGCTAACAGCTGACTCCGCCAAATAACTCCGGCATTGGGAGCTAGTTTAAGAAGCAAATGTTTGTCTTGAGCAGAAAAGCTCTTCAGGCAGCAGGGCTGTGCTTTTTAATTAAAATAGCTGTTAGCTTGGTCATATGCTCTTAAACACTAGCACAAGGGTTACTTTTTCTGCAGAGCTTTAGGCAGGAATTTTCAAAGAGGGGGGGGGGAGTTAAGGGTTCGATTCCTATTTAATTAGAATAATATTTGCTCCCTACCTTGGTTTTCTTTGAAAATCCCAGCCTTAAACTCTGGGCAGGCGTGACTTTTCTTTGCTAAGAAGGGAGGATAAACATCAAAAGGCTAATGTTTAACACTTTTATGTAAGATTGTATGCTCTGGTATTTTGTTTTTTAAAACTTTCTTTGCCAAATACCACTTTCCTCAGCTTCTGTGTCACAAAGTGTACAGTAAGAAGTCATGCTAAATGCAAAAAATACCACCTTGCTGGAGTACTTAGAGGCTTGAAACGTAGAGGAACTGACACTAGGTGACATGGATTATAAATGTTGAAGATGCCAGTCTCCTAAATGATGGGATATGCATCCTTGCTGCTCTCTGTGGAGTATTGATGGTTACCTGCCAGAGAGCAGTGCCAGGGTTGCGCTCTTTTCTGATTCTGGTTGATGTGCGTATATATAACGTGCGAAGAGCAATCCCTTGCCTCTGTATTAACACAGGGAGGCTGGGTCCCTGCCATCCTTCCCAGTGGTGTGGCGATGGTAGACTTGCTGGTGCCTTTCCAAACGTTATTAAAAAGCATAGTAGCCTCTTTGGTACTGGCTGAGATCCGTCCACACCAAACTTGACAAGTCGGCTGGTGACCTGCCGTCACTACAGTAGTATCTGGAAGAGGCCAAGAGGGATTATGATTCTTTTTCTTCCTTCGTGTTTGAACTGGCAGACGCAAAGCGAGCAGGGAGCACGTGTCAGCCTCCGGAGCTGGCAGCTCCCAGTTTGAGCGTACAAATGACTTGAAGCGTTGGACATCAACAAACTTTATAGTGCATGTTATTTGTTTCTCTTGTGGTGCTTGATTCCAGCGTCGTGCAGAGCAGGTGGATTTCAGAGGCATTAAAAGTTAGACCATCAGACGGTACCTTATCCAGTATGGATTCTGGAACACCTACCACAACCTCCTGTTTGGTTTGTGCTGCTTTCCCTTTCCCAACAGCAAGCCTGGGTTAGGAGGGAGCCGTAATAAAACACCTGAGGTGTTAACAGCTGAGCTGACCCGATGACAGGATGACGGCGTCCAATTTAGACCACGCTGCTGCCTCTTCCCTCGCGCCTTTGGTGACTTTCCAGGCCGGGAAATACTCTTTGCGATCCAGCGTGCCAAATAATCTCTTTGTGGAGCTGTCTTTTAAGTTTTCAGTACACCTTGCATGTGTTTGGCACTAAAACAAACCAGGCCAGACCACTCTGGTGAGGCTGGCTTGGTGGGCACATGCTGGGAGACCAGGCTAATGGGGAGCAGTTGTTTTATCTGCGTCTGACTTCTTTCTGGCAGTTTCGGACCCTTCCCTTGTACTTAGAATGAGGTGATTTGTCTTTGGATAATTACTCAAGCTATCTCAGCAAGCCATCTTTAGAATATGAAGCCTTTATTGTAAGGTTTGGCTCCAGCTGTTAGATTTTTTTTTTTTGCCTTGCAGATCTTTTCGCTTGTTAGGCATTTTCCGAGAAGAGGTAAAGAGAAGGGCAAAACGGAGAGCAGCTTGGTGATGTGTTATTTCCTTTTGGTTGCTCCTCTACCCTGCTGCTGTCCCCAGTTATTTCATCTGCCACTGCCCTATTAAACCAGCCTCGTTAGTGCATCCCTGGTAAATTTAAATGAATTTTGTTCTGTTCATTTGTATTACTGCCTCTAAAGAGTTCTGTCAGGGCTGCCCTCTCTACCCAGTAGTCTGAGGGGAGCGATTTAGGGCAGTATTTAATGGATCAGGGCGTGCGTAAGTCTCTTAAAGCCCAGAGTTTTGTATTTGGGGGTTGTAAAATCCCTTGTAAAAGCCCATTAGTTCCACTACATGCTTCCCAGTGTGGTTATGAAATTAAACTCTTTTCTCCACCATATTAGCTTAAAATAAACACAGATGTTTACTTTCCTTGCTACAATTGTAGATCCATCTTCAATTGTTCAAATTCTATATTAAGCCTTAAAATTTATGATATCTTGGATGGCATTTGACATTGCCCAAGATAAAGCAGATCTATTAAAAACAAACCGAGAACCCCCATACCTGAGGTTGGGGAATGGCTGCTACTGCTTTGCTGCTCTGTAGTTGTGTATTTCAAATGGCAGAAAGCTGCCCTGAAATCCCGGGGAAGGCACACTTTTTTTGGTAGCTATGGTACCTCTCACTTCTTTAGAAAACTCCTGCAAGAGAATAAATATTTGGCTTCAGGCCCTTTTTTTCAGGAGAAACCACTGTAACAGTTAAGCAGGGAAGACCTTTACTAAACACCCATGCAAGTTGGGGCACTTTTTGCAGATGTAGAGAGTGGAGTCCTTTGAATTCTGTGTGTGCCTGAAGCCATCGTTGGGGCTGAAAGCAGCAGCTGTAGTCATCGGATTGCCCACGGGGAGCTGTCGGGATGGCTTTGTCGGAGGGTCTGGAATTTGGATGTGATCTGGACATCACGCGTGAGGTCCCTTTCTCTCAGTATTACCGGTTTATTGCTCTGGACGTTCTTGTCTGTGTGAAGGTGTTGCCTCTCTCAGAGAAGTTTGATGTTCTTTGCTTTGAGATACCTTATGTCAATAAAGCCAATTACATAAATGATCCAATACGTTCTTGTGTATACAGTGCCGTGCGCAGTTATCTTCCCTGCAATAACTGTTGGACTATACTTTTTATCATCTGTCCCTTTGTGGATAACAATTGCTTTGTAAGTCTCTTATGAAATTGTTCTCTCCTTCGGCCTGTCGGACTCTACCCCTTTTCAGTGTCTGTGCTCAGAGGTAGCGGCTTCAACGCCGCAAAATGTATTCCAGGCTCAGGCTATGCCATTGCTATTACACAACGACGACTGTTTGCATTAGTTATTCTTCCTTGAAGTCAAATGTCTTGTCAGCAATGTTTGCTTTCTCGATTAAAGCCGTGATTGAGCAGAGATCCCCGCTGAACTCTTCCAGGGAAGCTGAAGTCTTCCTGCAAGGAGTGCCTCACCAAAACCTTCTGCAACACGTCTGTTTGCCTTTGTATTTTATTTGGCATTTGTGCATCAGGCCTTGTCTGCTGTTGCACTGCCCAGCAACCTCGCTTGGTTGAGTCCGTCTGAAATTCCCTGGCTTCCTCTTGGATAATATAAATACTGTTTTGTTACAGATATCCCTGCCTACTGTTCATCTCCTTCCAGGCCATTAATTAAATGTTCCAGCACCTCTATGCATTCGTTAATTGTAACTTAGTTCTTTCAAGGACCCCGGGTAATTCTGTGGGGTAAAGATTAATTGAATGTTTTTTACAAATAGACAATTCAAAAACATGGGAGCTAAAGTATTTTTCAGAAACACCATTTTACTAAAAGGCCTGATGGTTCCGTGCAATTTTTCCTGTACTTTTCCATTTGCTGAGGAGACTCATGCAAGCAAGTTGAGGAAACTGAGCTTTGACCTGACTGCCCAACATGCTTTGGGTTACTCAGTCAACGCAGATATTTTCCTTATGTTCCAAGAAAGAACCAGGCAGAGAGATGTCCTTCCCCAGGCAGATGGGGTCTGCCAGCCGGCATCCTGAATATCCACGCGAGTGGGTAGAGAGGGGAAGAAACTGCGTGGTCCCTTGTGGTGTGGCACTGCTAACCTTCTGCCACAATTAAGTTTAGTCATTTATACAAATACTCTTTCTTATCTCTTAGCCCGTTCTTGAGTCTCGATAAGATGCTGTTCACCTTCTCACTTCGTAGTCCTTTGAAACTTGGAGAGAAAAAACGTAAACAGTTCTGGTGACCCATGCTTTCCTTAGCTACGCTTGCTTGTGTTTAGAAACAGCATGCAATAATCTTTGAAATACTTTGTGAATTGAATTACTCTTTCAGAGAATTTCTGTCTAGATGTGGCTTATAGCTTCCCAGATAGTCCTTTCAAGAGAGGTGGTGAGCTCTTCCCTGTGTACCGGAGCAGTAGTCTGAGATAAGGGACGATCTTCTGGTGAGGTACAGAGGGAATGGGGGCATAAGAACTTCCTCAAACCTGATGTTTCTCTTCCAGTGAGTCTCTTAGGAACTTGAGGACCCGTTTGTGATTCTCCCTGCATTCTCTTTCCCTTTCAGTATCACTAAGCTTTTAAGATATTCTGACTTCCAGTTCAGTCCCAGTCCATGATTTTCAGAGAATTGGAAGTTGCCGTCTCCTCCCAGCTCAGTTTTCAAGAAACTGAGATTTTTTTTTTTTTAAGGTGCAGGAATGTATTTGCATCCTTGGTTCTAGCAAATGTTTGTAGTGCTTAAATTGCACGTGAGATCTCCTCTCCGTAGCTTTGGCCTCTCGTTTTGGCCAAAGCCAGAGGCCAACTGGCTTTGGGCAGTTAAGAGGCCAAGAAAACTTCCTCTTTTTTGGCAAGTCTGCTGTGCCAAAGGCAAAGACCTCTGAACTGACTGAAGGTCCCACATTCGCTGGAGGATCAGTGCAGTTTCCTGTCCTGGAACTGGGATTTATGCAAAGACTGTGGTGTTTGGTGGGATCAGCTGTTGGAGGCATCGGTTGCTGCTTCCCAGGGTGGCTGGTTTGGTTTCTTACTTTAGCAAGCTAATGCTTTCCTCTTTCAGTGTAGGACAGCTCATTTTATGAGTTACACCTGCCTTACTCTTATCTATCAGACTTTATTTCTTTTTATTTTATGACATAAAGAGGACTAGGATAAGGGACTGGCTGTTTCTCATCAATGAAGTGTAGTCCAATTACTTGAGGGGCCTTGAACCACAGCATCCTGCGTCTGCCTGATGAGAAGCTCCCGGAGCTCCTGCCTGGTTCCTGCTGCTCTGAAAATGGGAGCAATCAAAGCAGCAAACCTGTCTGCCTTATTCCATATGGCTTTTCTGAGGGGAAATAAGCAGGAAGTAACTTAGTTTCGTAGTGGGCAGAAAGGGCTAAGAGTTGAAGGCTGTTCCGTTTTTCTACTTCTAGTTTTCAATTTTGAAATACCGCATGGACTGGCTGTTTACTTTGTACAAGGTCACTCGGAACCTGACTCGGCATTTTGCTGATTTCCCAGGCTCTGCGAATATCAAGGTCAGGTTAGGCTTTTATTAGCTTCTTGGAGTAATTTGTGTTTCCTTTCTTGATGTCTTTTCTATGTACGTTTCTACATTTCCATTAAAATATTGTACAGTTGGTGTATTTGTGCTCGTTCACCCTGTACTTACTATGTTCCTTTTAGAAATGTGATTGAAACTAGCCTGAGCATAAAAAAGAAATACCTGCAGAAACTTCCAGCTTTCACTGAAGTGGTTGTGGCGTTCAGAGGCACTAGGGTTATGAATGTTTCCTGCACCATACAATTCATAACGGAGTTTGCACTTGAAAGTAGAATTCAAGTTCTGTGAATGACAGACTTGGACCTTTCTAAAACTCTTACCAAGCAGCAAACAAGTTGACCAAGTGCTACAAATAAATGTACTTGGTTCAGTTACAATTTAAGTCAAAGCAGCATCCCTTACGTAAAGTGTTTCAGAGATCTTTTGTCTCATTTGACGTAAATCTACCTATTAACCTGGCAAAAAGAAGCCTTTTGCCAAATATTCTATGAGAAGTTTTAGAATTAAATCCCAGTTTGTCAGACACTGAAAGACACTTCTGTCTCTGCTGTGAAAAAGTCATTCTGGAAGCTTCCAGGACAGACACCACATCAAAGGCATAGGTCGCTAACACCGCAAGCATCAAATCGTTTCTTTGCAGCACCCGCCCAAAATATTAATCCGTTTCTCTCATTTGCACAAAGAGTTGAAGTCTCTACTGAGGGTAAACCTGCCCTTTCAGGAGAGTGAGAGGTTGTGGCCATCCTGCAAGTCCCACTAAGAATTAAGCGATGCTGCTGCTTTGAGGGAGGGCGATATGGAAAGCCATTTACAAATGTGTGCGCTGCTTTCTGGGGGGGGGAAAAACCCAACAAAACAAACAACAGAAAAAACAACCAAACAACAGCAACGAAAACCCCAACAAAAAACCTGTATTGAAGAATTACAATATTGGCCATTAATGCCATGTTGTTAACACCTAAAGATTCAAAAACACCATATAAGCAACCATCGGGTGTCTAAAAAAAAAAAACCCCCAACCCCACCTGAAAAACCCTTTATTTCTCTTTTGAAGACTGTGGGCTGCAGAATGTGTTTCCAAGCCACTCGAGCCCCGCTTCAACAATAAGAGCTCGAGCATTTTCGGGGAACTTGAAATTGCTTTGCATTCTTGCCAGTTCACCAGTCCTGTTAAAAAAAAGATGTGAGCGCCTTGGACTTTAGTCTGGGATTTGTAGGATTTTAAAACACGGTTCCAAAGTCTTTCAAAAACTGTTACACTTACATTGCCTGATGGTGATGAGACCGAGTACTTATGAATGTGATTAGATTGGTATGCTCTGCTTGCCTTATGTTGCTTTTGATTCCTATATTTTTTGCCCAGAAGTTATTTGAGTCTGGATTTCAATTATAACTTCAATAAAGAACAGGTTTTTTTCATTAGAATACTCAATAGTAAAATGCAATGGTTAATTGCTCATTTACGCCCCTCATATTGAGTTGAATTTCCTTTGTTTTTAAAACAAACTGCGTTAAGATGGAGCTGTCTTTGATTCATATTTGTAATTAAACACAAATACGACTGCGATCTGGTAGCTGCAAAAGGAGCATTAGAAATCTGAGGAGTTAAGTGCAGATCAAATTTAAGGAGCTCAAACACGATGTCGTCTTGAAATACAGCTGAATTTCTCGAAGAACCTTAAATTCTGCTTTATTCTCCTCCTGTGGAGGCATTGAGGTACCTTTTAAAAGTTTGGTTTAGTTCAAGGCTGCAGGAGTATGGAACAGCCTGAGACACGGGGTTATTGCAAGCGCATCAGTGACGTTGCTTGGCCCTGCCCTGTCTAAAAGTGGAGAATAAGTGCAAAACCAAAAAAACCCTGAAGCGTTGATATTACTAGTGACAGAGAGTTTTTACGAGGGAGGAGTTTGCCCATCTTTGCTTAAAAAAACCACCCCAAAACAACAAACCATAAGCACGTACGCCCCCAGTCCCCCCCAAAACCCCCTCACAAAATGTTCTGTTTCAGGATTTCTGTTCAGCTGAGCGCAAGGTGGGTGATTTGGAGAGAGGCATAACAGCCTGGAGTGGCGGGGGCGACTCCAGCGCTGAAAAGCTCTTCGCGCTTTGGTGATAGCGAGCGAGAGTTGGCTGTTTGGTGATGGCTGCCCAGGGAGGGGGTGGATTCCCCATCCCTGGAGGTGTTTAAGAAAAGGGTAGATGTGGGACTGAGGGACAGGGTTTAGAAGTGGTTTTTGTCAGGGGGGGTTAATGGTTGGACTTGATGATCTTAAAGGTCCCTTCCAACCTCACCGATTCTAGGATTCTATGTGAATTGGCTGCGGTCAAAAGGCGGATGGACGTGCTGCGGGAATGCTTCCGCAGAACCACTGCGCTACGGCCCAGCGTTGGTCGGAGAGCACATTCTTTGATCTGGGCTGGGCCGCCTCCAAGAAAAGAAGGAAAATCTCTTTTCTAATAAGCAAATAACGTCTTGATTTTTTATTTTTTTTAAAGGAAGTCAATTGTGTCGAGTTGTGAGATACGCACGACTACTAGGAACCAGTCTGAGATAACTGCCGGTTTTCAGTTTGGTTGCTGATAAGCTAATATCGAAAGCTAATGAACAAACGACTTCTATTATGACAAATGCATGGGTTTGTTTTTTCATAATGTAGAGCGCGCTATGTTTTGCAGATAACAGCATGAAGTGTTAAATTCTCCCCCCCGCCAACTGTTTTACTAAGTAAACTGGGAAGTGAGGATTAATTTTGAAAATTCTACTGTAATTGTTATTGCTGTTAAAATTTTATTATGGTTTTTTTTTTTTCAAGTGATAAAATCCTTGTTTTGAAATAGTCCTGCTGGAGGAAGGAATGTACACACAAAGGCAGCTGTGCAACTTTTTTTTTTTCTCAAATAACTCAATTTCTTTGCCACTAAGTGAAAAAAATCCAGAGCTTACAGGACCAAGGGCTAAGATTTATTTAAGTGTTTTGAAAATGAAAGGAATCACGATTTGACTATAGTAGCTGGAGATGGTTAAGACTGAAGAGTTTTATTACATTGCTGCCGACAATGAATGTTTCGGTTCTGTGTGTTGGGGGGTGTGTGTGTGCGCGCTTGCATCAGAATTTCTGGGCCATTAATAAACAAGGTGACTGTTAAGCAACACCTAATAAGTATTTTTCAATTGGCAAACCTGAATCAACTGGAGCTCAGGCGAATTGGCAGGCAAGATCTGTGGCCTGCTTTTGAATTTCTTATTCTTGGAAACACGGGGGGAATTCCGGGCAAATGTAAGCGTGCAGCTGATAGAGCGTCTGGAGATGACAAATGGGAGGATCTTGGTAGCAGCAACACAGTTACTTGAGAGTCTTGATCCAAATAATGGAAAACTGCTGCTTCAAGCTGGGCAGGGAGGTGATGTTGTCGGCTGGAGGGGGGAGAAAAAGGTCACATCAAAAAAATCTAATCTTACTCTCTGATAAAGAGCGGTCTTTTGGTACTTCGTACATCGTATCAACATTTAGGAAGGGTGGTAAAATTTTCAAAAAATGGCAAGCTTTCAGCGCTAGAGAATTCTTTGTATAGCAGAAAAGGGAGGAATAGTTTATCAAAAAGAAGATTATGGACTGTGACTGGTAATCTGTGGCGGCACATGTGCGCCCATGTGCCAGCCTGGGAAGAAATTAGCTGGTGCTTAGGCATTAGGTTTTATCTGGTAAAGAAATTCCAAATAAGAATGAGCGACTTGAAACTTAAGCTAAACAATTTCAGCTTAAAAGCAAACCACGCACCTTTAATTGGAAAGATGAGCGAATGTTAAAATACCGATGTAAGTGGTAGGTTGTCCAGATCTTGATGTCAAAGCAAGATGGATTTGGTAAATGTGAGTTGCAGAGCTTCCTCTGGATGTGGCTGTGAAATTCAGTGTCCTGTGAAACTGATTTCATACTTAGAGGTCCAGTGGTCCTCTTCCTCAAAACTCCCTGAAACAATGTTTTCTTCCCCCAGGATATCTCCACTCGTTAAAGCATTTTATTAGAGTGTTTATTTTGTCTCTGAAAAAAAGGGAAAAAACACGACCAAAAAACAACCTAGAAAACCTCATCTATTTGTAGTTGTCCATGGAAACACCTGGGGGAAGGAAAATGAGTATTTTAGGTAGAAGAGTCTCAAGAATTCTTCCTCATTAAGTAATATTCATTGCGTAATTATATAGGAAAGAATTAAGTTCTCCTGACAAGAGTTACCTTGCTGCTGGCCTGTTGACGCTACTTTGGCAAAGATTTTCTTGGGAGGCCATCATCTCTCTTCCTAGTCCCTCTGGCTGCCCGGCAGGCAGGCCCTCGTTCTTTCTGCTTCTCACAACCCTGCAGATGTATCCTTGTGTACTGCAGGCTGCCTGCTGGCTTTCCAACTGTGCCTTTTTAAAGTTATTTGCAGTTCGGCTCCTACTTTGGGGTCATTTAGGGATGCTAGTTGTCTTTGCCTAATTTGACAAGTGCTGTTGGAAGTTCTGAGCCTCCGATGTCCTAGAAATAAGAAGTGGCAATCGAGTTGGATTACAGTGTTTCCTGGGTGATGTTATCTGTGGAAGAATCTTCTGTCTCTGTCTGCACTTTTATTAAACTTGCTCCCTTCTGTGCACCAGGCCAGTTTTGCACTGAAGATGTCGATGAATGTCAGCTCCAGCCCAACGCCTGTCAGAATGGAGGTACCTGCACCAACCACAACGGGGGCTACGCCTGCGTCTGTGTCAACGGTTGGAGCGGGGACGACTGCAGTAAGAACATTGATGATTGCTTCACTGCCTCCTGTGCCAACGGCTCTACCTGCATCGATCGAGTGGCTTCTTTCTCATGCATTTGTCCAGAAGGCAAAGCAGGTAAGGACGGAAAACTTGCGTGGGTCTGGCGCTAAGTAGAAGATACTTCCTGAAGTTTATGCGTTTGCTTAAAGCGGTGCATTTATTTTACACACTTTGTGACCAAACCGGGAAGAACAAAAAGAAACATGTGCTGTCCACGAGCAAAGACCTTTTAAACCTCTGTAGCTCGGGACAAAGAAGTATTTGTATTAGGCTGGAGGACAAACTTATTACAGTTGAGATTGTAAGAGAAAGCAGATCTTTTTCTAGGGCTTAGCAGGACCTGTATTTGCCTGAGAGGTTATACATGAGGGCGACTTGCTCTGCACCACTTATGATAATTGTTCCTAAAAGTCTAGA
This sequence comes from Rhinoptilus africanus, assembly GCA_013400135.1. Classification (NCBI taxonomy): domain Eukaryota; kingdom Metazoa; phylum Chordata; class Aves; order Charadriiformes; family Glareolidae; genus Rhinoptilus; species Rhinoptilus africanus. The sequence continues at coordinate 309,039 of VXBO01012252.1, read as the reverse complement.
AGGCAAATTTAGATATTTTTGCGTGAGTGGGGATGCCCTCACTTGCATGCTGTTGTAGGGTGGGTAAGAATGGTGAAGGTCTCCTCACTACTACCCAGAAATACAAGCGATCAGCATAGCTGAAAGAAGAAAGTGAGCTTCATGTGCACCTGTGTGTTCAGCTGTCAGAAAAGTCAGCGTGCTGGTTAGAGAGAAGAGCTAGTTAACTGCTTCAAGGAGGTTTTGTTAATGGCAAGCCCTTATACCACTCCAGAAGTCCTGGAGACACCTCTGAAGTCACAGAATCTATACTTATATATAATGTTTTATAAGCGTGTTGTAGACTACCACAGGGTTTTCATGAGTTGAAGCCTGTAAGAAGTCACACAAGCTTTTGGCTGTGGAAGTCTCTATTTGAAATAGCAGGATGGAGAATCTGATTGTGTTAACGTATGGTCTGACCGCTGTATCTCGCTTTTCTTGAATGAACTCTTGTTCGCTTCTTTAGGTCTTCTCTGCCACTTGGATGATGCGTGCGTTAGCAATCCGTGCCAAAAGGGTGCTCTGTGTGATACCAACCCTGTGAACGGACACTATATCTGCACCTGTCCTCAAGGCCATAAGGGAGCAGACTGCACTGAGGATGTGGACGAATGTGCAATGGGTGAGTTCCTGTTTGCTATTTGTGAGTGTGCAGACAAGGAGTTGGATTGTTTGCTTTATGAACTAGCAGAGGGGCAAGAATATGTATTTTGTCATCACTTCTCAACATAAGTGTGACTCCTTTCCTGCTCTCCCACTTCTGTTTCGATGTCTTTAGGTGAGTTTTAGCTCTTGTGAGAGACTTGGCGCAAAGGGCTGGGTTGGAATAGCTGCCTGTGTTTGAACTGTTAGCCTTTGGGATATGAAAAGCAGCAAGATGCTTAACTATTCTTCATTGTGCGAGGAATGCATGCAAACAGATGTGATAATTAAGCCAATCCTTAAAACTGAAGCGTACAACGAAAGTACTGCAGTTCATGTGGGAGCTGTTGCGGCTTCTGCCTTTGTAGAAATATGTCAAGGCTGTTTGACAGCCAGAATAGGGCTGGATCTTTTGAGTGCCTTCCAAGACTGGTGAACACGTGGGCTTTTAAAGCTGTAATTCTTTGCTATCATGCCCTTGTGTTGCTTTGGGGGTTAGCTGCACTCTCACAGACCTGCTTACAGTTTTGTGAGTGTCAGTTCATGCTCCTTGAGTGTAAAGCATGAAGGAAATACTTAACCAGCGCTCATGGGAGTATTGGAGAGAAGCACTTCTTTGAATTTCATTCCTCAGTCAGCCTTGGAGAGGAGTGCCATTCCTTTCTGAAAACACATGAAAGTCTAGTTTGGTTGTTTTGTGGCTGTGGCAGTGTCTTGTCAGCTTCAGGGGTGAAGGAAATGTAAAAGATGATCTAAAGATAAGACCTTGAAAGCACCATTAATTCTCTGATTCCTGCCACTTGATACTTTCCTCTTAAGAACTGTCCTTAGTAATACGGAGCAGAGTTGCTCCTTTGGTCCACTGGTAATAACAGCAGTCTTTCTTTTTGCCTCTGACAGAGGCAAGTAACTGCCACATTTTTTCTTCAATCACTGTAGCCTTTCCCCAGAAAGATGAACGGTCTTTCCCCAGTATTACTTGCCAGAAAGGAATGACCACTGAAAAAGACCATGACTAATAAAGAATGCTGTGGCTTTCCTGCTCCAAAGAGAGGTTTTGACAAACACGTATATTTTTCTTGCAGCAAACAGCAACCCCTGTGAACATGCTGGGAAATGCGTAAATACAGAAGGCTCTTTCCACTGTGAGTGTTTGAAGGGCTACACAGGACCACGCTGCGAAATGGACATCAATGAATGCCATTCCAATCCATGCCAAAACGATGCCACCTGCCTGGATAAAATCGGAGGGTTTACATGTCTCTGTATGCCAGGTGAGGGGAGTTTCTGACAAAGATGGGGTTTCCAGCAAAGGGAAAATTCATAAGGCAAAGCACGGGGCGAGTTGCCAGCTCTGCTGAGGTGGAACACATAATTGCAGAGAGGTGAGGCTAAATGAAACAGTGAGAGCTTGCTGTGGCAGCAGCGACTAGGAGGACTTGGCATTTTTGGGGGGGAAGGGAGAAAACAATTAGAGGACTGAGAAAGAAACCAATCACTACATCAGCAGAGGAAGTCAGCGTTCTGAGCTGGAGGATATGTGAAGGTATTTGTTACTACACCTGGGAAAGTGCATGTGCAGAAACTTAACATTTGCGAAAGCAAAACAGGTGCAAACTTTAAAAGAGTGACTGAGTTTTGAGATATGTATATGATGATTCCGGACAATAGTGTGTGTTTGTTGCATCATTGTGAAATGATGCAAGCTGCCATTGACCTGAGGAAATAACTGTAAACAGAAGTTACTTGATTGAAATCATGCTTGTAAAGTTTACAAGTCCAGCCCAGCAATGACCTATGTAGTCTGCTATTTTGCTTTCTGACAGAAAGTGGTAAAGAAATAAAAGGGTGCAAGTTGCCTTTTGCCCAGTCTTATAAAGTATAATGAAAGAATTGTGACCCCTGCAGGTGATCGACTGATACCATGAAAACTAGAATGAGTTTTTATTAATATCTAATCTGTTTTGAGAAATGTAACTCTAGTCCCAAGTATTTCACCCTTCTTAAAGGTTTTCTTTTACTCTGTCACTAGCTAAGAAGCCTTGAGCTAAAATTATCTGCTGTGTTTGTTTCTTTACCCTTTACCTTATATTGGTGCATACCTAATTATATTGATATTTTCCAAAGTGTTAAGACCTAACCTCTTCTCATCAAGTGGAAGAAAACACTAGATGTGAATTCAGTACAGACTTCTCCTGTTAACTGCTGATTAAGTGAGCGTGTTCAGCAGTGGTTAAAAGGACACATTCAACAGCCCTTTTTAACCTCTAGTGTATATTCTTACTTCATAAGTTCTGTCCAAACTGCAAACTTGCAATGAAATTGGACTTAGACTTTCCGTGCTGATATAAGAGGCAGTTGCACTTTCAAGGGCACTTTCTAAGGCCTTCAGTCACCTCTTCTTATTTATTTTTATCTTAAACAGGTTTTAAAGGCGTTCACTGTGAAGAAGATATTGATGAGTGTCTGAGTAATCCCTGTGTGAACAACGGAGAGTGTCTTGATAAAGTCAACCGCTTTCTTTGTGTCTGTCCTCCTGGTAAGTGCTTATTTCTGGAAGCATTTCCTGCTTTGCCGTACCAAGACCTACACGGGTAACCCGTGAGGGACTGCAGGTGGTATGTTTCTTCTGAGTTTCTGTTGTCTTAGTGCAGCATCTGTTTGAATGAGTGAATTCCAGTGGCTGGTAAATAAGAACAGACATGTATTGGTGGCAGTAGGATTGTGCCTGTAACTCAATATTAAGTGCTGAGAAACGTACAGTGGGACGTCTCACCTTAAAGGGTAGTTGGCAGCATGAGCTTCTGTTACTGTGGATGTCATAGTGACATATAGAGGAGTATTCTATATACGTTTTAAAAATCAGAGCCTCAGCATGCTTTTGTCTTTTTCTGGGGTTTTTAGGCAGAAGTCATTTTTGCATCAGTGTAGTTTATGTTGCTTGCGTGTGGAGGGAGATGGATTGGGTCTCCACTTCAGAAAAGAAGGATAAATGCTGAGCTGAGGGATCACTGTTAGCTATAGGGTAAATGTCACTTGTTTTCCTGATGGCTTAGAAAAAGTTTGGAGTTCAGAATATACTTGACAGAAGCCTGCTTTGCATCCCTTCTTATGGACTGATGATGCTCTGGCTCCTCCTTTGGTTCCTTCCTCCAAGAAACATTCCTGGAGTTTTTTATTTATTTTCTTAAAGTGCCTAAGGATCTGCACCATCCGACATAACCTCTCGATAGTTCGTTAACTATTTCAAGAAGTGTATTGAAAGATACTGTGTTGTATTGTACCACATTCCACACTGCTGTAGTAATGCTGGTCTGACGGCTCTAGTGATGTATGTGGTGTTGTTTCATTTTAAGTTACTTCCTTTGCTTACTTGGAAGCTTTTATTGGTGACCTCTCAGACAGAGACATGCTGAGAGGCCACCAATAAAAACCTCCAAGTAATCAAAGTAACTTTATAGTTACTTACAGAGACAGGCGTATCGTCCAGTGGTGGACACCACTTGTGCTCCATCTGCTGTATTGCTGGTTGACTTGGCCATCTCGGTTCTCAAGCTGAGGCTCCTTTGACCTAGAGAGTAGAAACTATATTTTGGCTGGTGGTTTGGAGGAGGAACCAGTCCACCCAGCGCGTGGGAGGGGTGTGTGTTTAATGATGCAACCGAGTTTAGATTTACTGAGCTCATATTTGGGTGTTTTTAACGATTTGCTAAGAAATAAATCCTGACAGTGCAGCTGTGTAGATTAACTACTTCTGGATTTTCATCTTTTTTTTTTTTTCCTGCCTTACAGGATTCAGTGGTGCCGTGTGTCAGATTGATATAGACGACTGCTCCAGCACGCCATGTCTCAATGGGGCCAAGTGTATCGACCATCCCAATGGCTATGAGTGCCAGTGTGCCACAGGTTAGTCTTGTGTTCGCAGCCCCTGGACCGGAGGTCGCATGTAACCTAAATACATAATGGGGGTGTCAAAGAAGTGTCAGTGTTCTTTTTCTTTCTCTCTCTGAAATACTGCTTGTTTGTTGCGAAGCTTTGTCTTCTCCTTTGCGTACATTTCAGTACAGAAAGCTTTTCGCTTGTGACGGCAGTGGGTTCACAATCGACGGGAGTTCTGGCCTCCCTCTTTCAGCCCCATCTCTTGCCTTGCAGAAGGTGACAGCTTCTTCTGTACTGACTATGGAATCCACGAGTGGAAAAACAGCAGTCTGAAGCCTTTTACATGTGGCTTACCTTTCTCTCCTCCTTCCAAGGCGGATTATATAGTATACAGTTGAAGAACAAGAGATGGACAGAGCAGTGCTACTGTGTATTCAGATTTCTGTTGCGTTAGGCTATTTTACATCAAAAGTGGAAGATAAAAATGCAGTAAAAATTGAGTCCGCTGGAAGAAATACCACACAGTAGCTGCCTGCCAGAATGTAGTTAAAATGATTTGTCAAGCATCATACAGAAATTTTGTCAGAGCTGGGGGTGGGACTGAGGTGTTTTTTTTTTTAACGCACTGAATTCCTTTACTGCTTGGTTAATTACACATGTAGAAGCATCAGGTTTAATTATGGGGTTTTCTTATCTTCAGCCCTCTAGCAGTGATGTAGATAAACCTTATTTTAGTTTTTAAATCTGGTCAAATAAGAGGGTATGGGCAGTTCAGAGCTGTTACGCTCTAATTCTCAGTAAGGAACAACTTTTGGTTGCTTTCAGTTAATGGTGCCTGATGCGCTGCTCGTGATGCGGATTCAGGCGTGGAATGCACTGGCTTTAGCTCTTCCATTAGGGAAGAGGCTGAACGATTCCTGGAGGTACCTTTGTCTCAGAAACACGCTATGAGGTTGGCTAGACTTATGTACAATTTGTCTCGTTTTGAATCATTCCAATAATCACATTGTTATGGCAAATTTGACTTCACTAATTTATTCTGCGCTGTACAGAATACAGTAGAGATTAGCCTAAAATTTCCTCCCCAGTCTTTTCACACACCCCCTCTCCCCCTTCCCCAAAGTGCCTGAAGAAACAAATAATTTCTTGGAAGTAGGGGAATGCAGTAGTTCTAATCAGGAGAGGAATAATTATTGTTGTCGTAATACTCCTTTTGATTACTGCATGTGACAGAATAAGCCGTCGCTTGCAAAAAAACAACCAAAACAAAACAGAAAAAGCTCCAAGGTTGGAGTCTTCTCCAAAGTTGGAAACCATCTCAGAAGGTCTTTCTCAAGCTGGTGTGTGGTCTCAATGCTGTCGTTCACTGAGAGCGCAGAGCTTATCAGAACTGGGAGGGTTTTGGGTCATGTAGTGGAGGACAATGTGGAGAGGTGCGGCTTGAAAAGCACGTTCTGAATTTGAGCGCTAAACTGCTGGAACCCCCTCAGTACAGAAATTCTAGGTTTCCCAGGTAAAAAGGGAGGACTCCTGCGTCCGTGGAGGCACGTGATGTATGGAGCACGTTCAAGGAACAGGCCGAAAGCAACCAAACGTATATTACTGAAGCAGCAGCTCTTGGTAAAATCCTTGGTTAGTACTTCGGCTGCAAATCGAAGAGGGACTCTGTGCTAGGGCTTTTTTCTGTCCTGTCTGAGGGATTCTTATGTACTATGTTCTAGTGGGTTTTTTTCTAGTCTAACTCTTGTCTGCAAAGAGGGGAAATTGCATCTCAGTAAGGTGTGTTCAGTTAAGAGATCGGGAACAATATCTGATCTCTAAGTGGTTCAGTTGAGCTACAATAGGAGGCAAGGTCATCATTTTTTGAATGAATGTATGTTAAGTATTGTATTTAATATCGACAGCTTTCTATAAGACTGAAATGCGGAATTCATCATTGGGGCAGATCAGTTACTGGAAAATGATGTTTGAGTATGTTCTTGCTCTATTAATCTCATATTGTGAGGGACAGGTGTTCCCTGAATGGTAATCGCCAGCTGCCAAAGTGATTGAAAACTGCAAAATGTTTGGCCAAATGCTGTACAGATAGCTCTATTTACTGCTTGCTTTTTGTCTTTTCTTTCCCTTCTGGCATTATTCCACTTCTCCTTCCCAGTGGTAGATCATGGCTTTTCTTTTCTTGAGTTGTCTTAGGTCCTTCTTCTTTTCTTTGCCTCTGTCCTTGTTTTGGTTTTGTTTTTTTGTTGTTTTTTTTTTTTGCCACTGTTCGTCCTCTTATCGGTTTGGTTTTCTTCCTTTCCTAACATCTTTTTATATCCATCTCTCTAACTAGCTTCCCTTCCCTCTCCCCACCTACTTCCACACCCATTCATCCATGCATACGTTCGCAGAACTTGGAAATGTTAGCCGTCAACCTGGTATGTTTGACCAGAGAAATAACCACAAACCTGTATGAAAAATGGGGAGCCTGTTATCCACTTATAATACTCAGGTGAGAATTGCTCTTCAGCTGTTGAAATCCCCTGCAGCTTGGTTTGTATCAGTCTCCCGTTGGTGTCTGAAATTTTAAAGTTCTACCTACCTAATCTCCAGCCGCTGGAAGGCAGCGTGAGCTATGGCTCCGAAACCTCCTCTCTGAAAAGCGTTTATTTTAAAATGCCCCTGTTTGATATAGCTCTGCTCCGTCATGGAAAACAGGGCTCTTGAGGGAGTCGTCTGCTGCTCTGAGCTTCCTGAACCGTTGTTCCAGCCCTTCTGGTGAATAGATTCTGCCCTCCTCCGTTGCTCAGGATGTTTCCCAGCTGAAGCGGAATGAAACAGGCCACATTGCTGCTTGTTTCATTGCTCCTAAGTGAAGAGGTTGCATGCAGTCTTCCTTAAATTTGCAGTTGGTGCTTGACTGGAGTTACTGAAAGGTTTCCCAATGAGAGGGGCAAGAGACTTTTTAATAAGCAGAGCTGCGGAAGCTTTGACATGAGCCAAGGGAGTTCCCTTGGGAAGGTTTCTGCGGCATCTTTGCAGTAATTTCTCATACTAAAAAAAGTCAAACCCCCCTGGTATTGTGTAGAGGAAATAATGACAGAAGAGTGCCTTCAGATAGTTTATACTGGTGAGAGTAAATATTTCCCATGGAGATTTACATGTTTCCTCTCATTGCTGCTGTTGTGAATAAACTGAAGGTAACCACTTCCAATGCCAGGGTTCTCTATGTGAGATGTTGCTCTGTAACGCTGTGAGCAGCGGAAGAGAGTCATTTTCCAGGGCTGGAAAATGGGCAGCAGTTGAGATTCCCAGTTACCTTTTGTGCTGTCTGCCACTTTGTCGATTCTTAATATAATTCTTTCTATATTTGGATTATATTCGCTGCGGCATCATACCAGTTAACTTCTTAGTTACTCCTCTTCATCATTTTTCCTTAGGTTTTACGGGCCTTCTGTGCGAGGAGAATATCAACAACTGCGATCCCGATCCTTGCCACCACGGGGAATGTCAAGACGGAATCGATTCGTACACGTGTATATGCAATCCTGGCTACATGGGTGCCATCTGCAGCGAGCAGATAGATGAATGCCACAGCAATCCTTGCCTCCATCAAGGGCGCTGCATTGATTTGGTGAACGGCTACCAGTGCAACTGTTTGCTTGGCACTTCAGGTACATAAAGGACTGGATTCTAACGCAATTCAAGCATTTAATTATTTTTTACATGTGCTCTGGTGCGTGCTGAATTTGCATATAGAGCTAAGTTTATGGTATCGAGAGTATCATTCTCACATTACTTTTCCTTGCTGAATTTTCTTCTGTTTGTGTGTGGATTGCCTAACCCTCACTGGTACTGCAGCTGGTCTTGGAAGAATTTATCTCCTCCTTACTTACAAAATTCAAGCGTACGGAAAAAAAATAAGCATCGTGTTTCAAAAAGGTTTATTCTTTTGTTTAAAAATTTGGTAGAAGTTCAGGGTCGTATTCACTCAGCACCTACCTAGGTGACATTGGTGTCGCAGCACTTCAGCGTCATCACCAGTTTGAGTTACACCAGCGCACGTAACTTGGGAGCAGGTGGGGTTTTTAATTCGGCTGTTCCTGGGAAAATGTTTTGTTGAATTCCCTGTAAGATTTGGCCTCCCTATTCATGTACCTTTTTTTTTTTTTTTTCCAGGAGTGAACTGTGAAAATAACTTTGATGACTGTGCAAGTAACCCATGCATTCACGGGGACTGTATTGATGGCATTAATCGCTACAATTGTGCTTGCAAACCTGGATTTACAGGTAAAGTCAGCTACCTGATAGCTCTGAGTTGTTTTGGAGATAGTTATCCGGGTAGCTCGGGAAGCTGTTCTTTGCATACTGACTGCAAGGGATTCAGTTAGTATCTCGGTAAACCCTTCTAATCTTTGAATCTTAGCGTCTTGCATTACAGCAAGTTCTGCCAAGCAGAAAAATGGCCTAATCTGTGCTGTGAAATGCCGTTCTTGTTAGGTGATTACATCCAATTCATGGTTCTTGGTTTTATAACAAATAAACCCATGTGACTTCGGTTTATTATTTACAGCTTCTTTCCAGGCAGAGAGAGATTGTGGACAATATAGAGAGGTATTTGATTAGGCACTACCTTGGGTTTTGACCATGAACAGTATTTCTCTTTCTGGGAAAGCAAAGCATTAACTCAGTGTTCTAATGAGCTGCTCTCCACTTTGAAATCTCCAACCGAATTACCTGTGTTTTTCAGTACTTCTCTTTCATAGCGTGGTCTGTTCTGTTTCTGTTTTAAATCATAAAGAACTATCTGATACGGTAAAAGTAGGGCTGAAAGAAGAAGGTTTTCTGCACTTTTGGATCCATGCTTAGAACTGCAGATCTACATCAGGGCTATTTCTGATGACTAAAGCACATCTTAACACTGTTTATAATGGACTTAATATATTTTGAGCCATGTAGGGTAATCCGCTCGTAAAATAATTGTTGTAAGGCAGTTGGTACTGCTTATAACTGTTTTCTCATCACGTTTGTTACTGTTTATTACTGAATGATTCCAATTAGCATTGATCTGAAATGCATTAGAAATAGCACTAAGAGGTTTCATGTGTCTTGGGCTTTTCTCTTGGCGTCTTTCTAAAATTCTGACGCTCCTTCCTTCCTTCCTTTGGCTCTGGCATGGTGGCACTCCTTAGTCCCCGGGAAAGGAAGAGGCATGATCCTGAGCACTCGTGCCTCTCGGTCTTCTTTGTTGCTGGCATACCATATTTGTTACCCTACTGGACTTCTCACTGTTACGCTGTTAAAATAATTCAGTAAGATGATGAATTGGCATATTCCAGTATTTAAAGAGCTGGCTTGCATGGGGTCTCATTGCTTTGTCCTTTCCTTATGTTAAAAACGCTTTCAACTTACTGCAACATTCACTTTGTTTGGCTTTCCAGCCTCACAAGATCTTACGGTCACTACTTCAAGGATCTTGCAGTCGTAATCAGAGGCAGGCAAAACAGGAAACGGTGTTTTTTAGAGTCCCTTTTGCGCAATAAACCACAGGAACTATATTTACTGCAGACAGTATGGCAGTATTGGTTGTTCAAAGGGTAGGTACTTGCGAAGCAGAAGAGCAGGGCTGTGACAAGTGGAGCTCAAGAGGTTTGTTCCAAGCATGATCCCGTTGAGTGATTTTTGCTTTCCTAATGAATATTAACCAGTGATTTTTAGTGGAATTCTGTTGAGATTCTTGAATGGTTTGTAAATACTTGTCGAGTGTAAGTGCTGTTTTCCAGGCACAGAAAAGTGCTGCATCTTTCAAAAACGCTTCTCTTGACTTCACTCAAAGCACGGAGGCATGCAAGCTCTGTCCCGCTGCATTGGCTTTACCGAGTTGTGTCTCAGCCTGTGTTCTCGCAGACATGCAAAGCAAACGTTCTTATAAGAAACACTTAATAAGCATTGCTTTTGGGTTTTTTTCCTAGGCCCACGCTGTAATGTGGACATTGATGAATGCACATCCAACCCCTGTCATAATGGTGGGACGTGTATAAACGAAGTCAATGGCTTTCGGTGTGTATGTCCTGAGGGTTACCATCATCCTCACTGTCAGTCACAGGCAGATGGCTGTCTTAGTAATCCCTGTGTACATGGCAACTGCACGCATATTACAAGCGGGTAAGTACTTACTGTCACATTAAACTTACCATCTCCCTTCTATATTTATTTTTTTTCTTGTTTTGCCTGGAGTTCCATCTCGACTTGAAGTTTCTGATTTTTCTCTAATTTCTGAGGTTCAAGATCCAGACTTACCTGCTGCCCCTGACATAATCACAGTAAGGTGTAGACCTTTAGTCACCAGCTGCAATGTGTGCTCTTTCAACATAGGTTTTTCTGTCCTGCATTGTATTCTGTGCTGTCTTTGCATGGGTGTGTAGCGCAGAGTGGACTGCCACTGTCTAAAGGGAGGGTTTGGCAATTCAAGTGAGTACAGAGAATGCAATTAAAATAAAGAAAGGGTTCCAAATTGCATCTTTGGGGAGCAACAGCTACCTATTTGATCAAACTCTTAAAACGTTGAGCGTGAGGACTCTCTTTGTTGGCTAGTGCTGTCCTTGCTACACAAATACTAATATTAAGGAAGAGGCAGACAACTTTTGACGTCAGGAGATAGAGCGATACTTGGCTTAGAACAGTTTGTCAAAGGCCGAGATTTCGTCAGCTTTAGTCACGCTGTTGCATGCCCGACAGAAAAAAAGGGAGAGCTTTTTCTGTCTGTTTTGATGGCAGTAGTTACTTCTGAATCTTCCCATCCAGGAAGACGAAATCCTCATATCGGGAGCCCCGAATCAGACCTCTTTTTGGTAATGATAAGTCTGTGAGTGCAGGGCCTGTGGGGCCAACAGGTTTGGGGAGGTAGGACTTGCGTTTGTGACGTTTCCTAACTGTACATGGAATAGCAGTGCCTCCCAGCTGCGTGCTGCGTCCTGGAAAGTGTTGTCAGCACTTGGGCAAGGGAGAGATTTACCACTGTGGGTAGTTCTGTAGGACAGGATTCAGCACTTTCCCCAGAGCTGGCGGGAAAGGCCGCCTTTATTGCTAATTCAGCCTCTGTGTAAGCTTGGAAAACAAATGTTTTGGTTCATCTCGTCTATCACGTGCCACCTGCATCCATATTTATGCCCATGTACACTTTACGCTTGGTGCCAGATAAAAGAAGTCGTGTTTGCATGACAGGGAGGGAGGCCAGCGTGTGTGTCGTGTGGCTTGAGTCCAGAGTGATTCACCAGGTCCCTGGTTCTGTGTCATATGGGTGGAGTGCTCCTCTCCTTCAGATTTTGAAACACGACGGAGAATACTGCTCCTGCTCCCAGCCAGCTGTTTTCATTTGTAACCACTACTTTGTATGAAATCAGTCTAGTTATCTTTGCAACCTATTGTTCCCCTCCACTTTTTGAAATTTTTTTTTTTCCCTGTCTTTGTTTAAATGTGTAGAGAGGTCTTATCAAAGCAGAAACGTATTGCTGGTTGACTGAGCGCTTTGTGAAAACCGTAACAGAGGGAAGTGTGGTTTTAAGGGAGGGTTTATTTTCAGTATTTTCAAAACTATACAGCTGGGGTAAGCAGTCTAAACGAAACTTAGGATTCTCCTAAAGAGAGGTCTTCTGTTTTTCTCTCCAAAACGAATCCTGGCTAGTAGAAGAGTTATTTCAGAATGCTGTAAAATTGCTGCTCTTTTTGCCTTTAAAGGTATAAGTGTGTCTGCGATCCAGGCTGGATAGGAGATTACTGCTCAACAGAAGGCAACGAATGTAAATCAAACCCGTGCCAGAACGGAGGAACTTGTGAGGATTTGTTGAATGGCTACAGATGTACCTGTAGGAAAGGATTCAAAGGTGAAAACTCAGAAGTTTCTGTTCCCTTCTTCCTTTCCACTTCATTGCACCTTTAGTGCCATTTTAATCTTCTCATTAAACTTCATGGGAATAAGACTCAAGAGGGGAAATGCTATGGCTGTGTGGAGTTAAATTACAGTCAGTTCATGTAGACATGGTACAGCAGTAGAGTGCTCAGTTAGACCATATCTAAGCCTTGTTTGGACTCATTAAAAAATGACCTGGTGTCAGCTCAGCTTAATTTTCTTTGTAACAAAGTTATGCAGAGCTATATAGACGTACTGAGGATTGAAGGGGCATTCAGCTCAGAATTACCATGGCTGCTCTCTGCTTGTACCCACTGAGCCCACGAGGACTATTTTCATCTCCTTTTCTTTCTGCTGAGATTTTTCAAATATAGAAACGTTGTCCACTGCTGTGTAGGATAATCATGCACATTACGGTCTCTTCTTTGTTCTTCCAAGAAGCACCCAGCTCTTAGCAGCATTCTCTCCTGGTTTTTTTCCCCTTCTGCTCTCCAGGTGTGAACTGCCAGGTAGTGGTTGCTCCTTGTTCCCCCGATCCTTGTGAGAACTCGGGAATTTGCCAAGAATCTCCGGACTCTGAAGGCTACACCTGCCAGTGTGCCCCTGGCTGGGAAGGTAATGTGGATGGGGAACATACTGTGCCTCCAGCGCTGAGCTGTGCTGGCATTCAGCCTTTTGACCATTGCCTTATGAGGGGTCTTACCTCTGGACTCTCCATGTTTCAGGGGAGAGATGTACAGTGGATATCGATGAATGTCTCTCCAAGCCCTGCAAAAATCATGCTCTGTGCCATAATATTCAAGGCAGTTACCTGTGTGAATGCCGGCCAGGCTTTACCGGAGGAGACTGTGACAGTAACATTGACGACTGCCTTTCAAGTGAGTATCAGCAGATTGTTCTGTGTTCTCCAGTTTTTTTCTAGAAATAATTTTGCTGTACCATTCATGACTGATATTCGACAGATATTGAAATGTCTTTTATAATCTCTTACCAAGAAGAAAAAAAACCCCAAACCTCAGCTTTGTGAGACTTGCGTCTTTGAGGCGGTCAAAATCCATCATGTTCAGCTGCTGGAAGTGGGCTACGGCGTTCTAACTGATAGCAGGAGTTGTTCCCAGATTCTTAACTTGAAAAGGTCTTTAGAGTTTACATACTTCAACGAGGAGTGCTGTTAAATGAAAAACTACATTTGCCTAAAATTTTAATACACCAAGTAACACTGCAGGGCTTACCTGTATTTCAGTGTTAGGCTTGATTGAGGTGTGGTGGGAATCTGGCGTACAGCAGTCTTTCCTGAAATGTCTCTGGCTGACATTAATATTCGGGAAAGAGTGGGTCCTGTTGCTGTTCCAGTTAATCCATATCTGAAAGCAAATGAAGCAGCAGGAAGGCACTCTGTTCCGGAATAGGTATCAGGTGCAGGATAGCCCATACGCTGATGAATACTGAAATCGTTTAAATTATAAGAACACAAATGTTAATTTCATGCCCTTGCCACTGCTGTTTACAAGGGAAAACAAATACACGGTAACTTCTTACTGGGCATATTCTGTATCATTGTCAGATAAAATCAGAGTTTCCTGAGACGTGGCATGTTTTTAAAAGTTCCTCTGTTACCATTTGAAAAGAACTTTATCAAACCTTGGGGGAGTTCATAATGTTGTAAGTTTTTAATTGGCTGTCTCTTTAAAAAACAAAACAAAACCAACAAAAAACCTAAACACAAAGAACAAACAAGTAGAAAAAAAAAACAAATCCAAACCTCTATTTTTTCTTAGCTTTTTTTTTTTTAAATTACCAAACCAAAGTCTTCAAGACTTTAGGTATGAACTTAGAGAGTTGTATTTTGCATTGAAAAAACCCATTTAAATTTGTGACTGCTGTTGAGAAGGATCCAAACAAGCCTGTTAGCAAAAGTTACCGTGAGGGACCCCAAAGCAGCACTGCTGAAAGAGCTTGTAAGACATCTGGCTCAGCCTGAGCTTTTGATTCCCTCTTTCCGAGCAGACAGGTATAGTACAGAAAATGTCACGTTGGTGCAGTGACCCCGAGCTTTGCTTCCTGAAGCCAACCAAATTATTGCTTGTGCTGTTAGTTTTTCACGTGGGTGTCTGAACATAAAAACACTTCTCAAGTGTTTGTCTTTCTCTGTGGAGGAGCTGGGAAATCTCTCTCTATTCCTAAGCGAGATTGATCCTGCGTTGTCTGTTAGGCAGCACACCCGTGAGGTTGAAGAAGAATTTCAAATTACTGCCACAACTGATTTCATTTAGCATAACAAAAACCTTCCCCGGCTTGAGCCAAATGCCTTTAATCCACGAAGCAAACAAACCCTCCAACAAGAACTGCTTAGTGAGAAGTCAATACTCGAATCACCTTTTTCTCTCCGTAAACGTGCGGCACAGAAAATTAATGCACGGCAATAAATGGCTGGCTGCCATAGAGGCAACCTTTCCTAGCTGCCAGGGGTCTCACTTTGAACGTGCTTTTTCTCTGCCGTAGTCAGATGACCTTTAACTGGATGCAGGTGTGTCTCTTACAACGCAATTTTTTATCATGTGAGCATATTTCTCAGTCAATAAATGAGCTTTAATTACCTTTCACATCTGTTTTCTTCGTTTACTAGTGAACAGAAGGATTTTGTTACGTTGAACTGCAGATTTTTTGGTGGAGTCTATTTGCCTTTTAAAGTTTGTATTTTAGTAGTACTTAAAGATAGTCATAGATCCCAAAAAACAGCTCTGTAACCTTTTTTCATCTCCCTTTCTGTCTCCCCTTTTCCTCACCCTTCCCAGTTTCCCTCCCTGCCTTCATTTACATAGGCATTTGGTTGGTCTAGGGAATACAGAAACTGGCCTCAGAGGCAGTGTCCCACAGAGGGATGTGGGTCTTAAATCCAAAAGTGGAAGGAGCAAAGGAGGAAGAAACCTCGGAATGGCAGAGCTCTTTCAGGCAGTGCTTGTGGAACCAGAGGGAATACAGTAGTAGGGGGTGGATTAGACAAAAAGATGGTGATGGACAAGTAGCAAGGTTGTGGTAGGGAGAAAGAAGATGTCGAGAAGGGCAGAGGTGAGAAGAATCCAAAGTTGTGTATGAATTTGTGAGCTTTTCTGCCAGCCTTTCCCCAGTCAGCTTTTGATATTGGGAAAAATACCAAATGCTCAATAACACCATAACTGTTATTTTATATAGTAATATATATACTGTATATATTTATATATATAAACATGTATATAGTAATTTACACCTACACATTTGATTTGACTGGACTGCTTTCATGCTTAAAGTGAAGCACACAAGTTCTTCCGTGTGTTGAGCAGGGTCTGGAAGAGAGAACTGTCTGTGTTCCCTTATGAATGAGGTAATGAAGAAGAAACAGTTGCTGTGCTGTTTGTATTGTCCTTCTCGGTAGGCATTTATCGAAAAAGCTGAGTTTGAACTTTAAAACAAGAGCCTTTGGATCTGGTTGTGTTGGTTTTGGCTGATCAAATCCCAGCAGAGGAACCTTTAGGCCCTGAAGCTTGGCCTTGATCCACACCTCCTTGTGAATTTGTTATTGATAATGCTTTGGGATTATTTCCTCCCTAAAGTGGCTCAGAAAAACTTGTCAGTAGTATGTCACACTCTGGGCTTTGTGATACTTTTTTTTTCCCCAAAAGCTGCTACTCTAGGCTTGGCCTTTGACATCCATTTTAACACTTCTGTAATGCTTCTGTCTTAGATCCCTGCCAAAACGGAGCTTCGTGCGTGGATGGGATAAACTCTTTCTCGTGCATCTGCCTCCCTGGATTTCACGGAGATAAATGTCAAACAGATACCAACGAGTGCCTGAGTGAACCCTGCAAGAATGGAGGCACCTGCACCCACTACGTCAACAGCTACACGTGCAAGTGTCAGCCTGGGTTTGAGGGAACCAACTGCGAGAACAACATCGATGAATGCACTGAGAGGTGAGAGAGCTTCCCTGTGCCGCTGCACTGAGCAGCCACACGCTGGCTGCCCCTGGCTTGAAGTCAGTCTTGCTCAGGAGCAATTTTTAATGATGAGGATCTGGTTTTCCTGCCCTTTGTCACCGAGACGTGGTTGTGATTCATGCAAGGAAAATTTGCTTACCTTGTGCAGGATACCAGCTGAAAGACAGTCGCTCGTCAAAGTTGGTCTTCAGTTTGCACAGCTAGTTAGGAGCTTAGTTCCATTATAGGAGGGAGTATGACAGTGTTTAACAAATGTTAGGATAGTAACAGATGCTAGCTTATTAAAACATAAAACGTATATATTTTTATAAGACCATTATCGTATGGGGATCGGAAATAATTGGTTGGATATGAACAATGTTGAGAAATACAAAAGCTGCAAAAATGGAAGCGATGGCCAACTCTCAGAAAGGCAGGAAAAATAAATCAGCCCTGAGCTGAGTTACTGACTGCAAAGAATATGAAGAAGCCACCAGGAGGGAACACTAAATCCACAAATTCTGTGCTGGAAAGGTTTAATCATCAGCAATCTTCTAATGCTCACAAATTGGATGTGGTTTAGCAGTGCTGAGATAAAACCTGAGGTCGTTCTGATGGGGGGGAGGGGGGTGTAGAACTGAGTTAAAATGCTCAACAGCTGGTCCTTACATAAATGGTTCACTTGGTAGTTTTAAAAACTCTCCGAGAGTTAACCCTATGTATCCATCATCTGCCTGCATGTTTATTTTAAGCTTTGTTAGGACTGATGTAAGTAACTTCAGATTCTCAAATGGAAACAATTTCTAATAAAGCTTGAGATGGTTAAAAAAAACCCCACAAAAAATAACCTGTTCTAATCTAGTTACCAGAAACAAATAAGATGCCTAAATGCAAAGCTCTTGGTAGTCTCATGCATTTTCTGCACACAAAGACAAGAGCTTTCTTATCTTTGATAAAATTGCAGTTGTGGGGGAGGAAGTATTTTAACATCTTTTGCTTAAGAACTGGATTGTGACACTGATGAGGGTGTGTTTAATTTGCACAACAGTTGTTTAATCAAGTGAAATATGTTGGGTGTTTTAGCAGAACGCCTGGTTCTTCCTTGAGGTTCATCCTGTTTTTGTTTTCGTTATCAGTCAGGACACAAACCAGTCTTGCAGGTATGAATGAAGGATGTAGCAATTTTCAACGCTCTGCCAAGCTAAACCAGTCACACCTTCTCAACCAAACTTTCCTGAGCTATACTTAAGAGCGCCGTGATGGTTGGCTAATTTGAATTCCCTTCAAATAATTCTTCTGCGTCTTGTGTGAGAAGCCGCCTATGAGAGAGTGCCACCTTCTTTTGGAGATGGGTACCTGATCTCACTGACAGTTCCTCTGCCTTCTCTTCCCTGTTTTGCCACGAATGTAGACTGTAGTTTCTGCTCCCGGTAAAACAGAATTCAGCCCACAAGGCAGAGGAACGTCTCCGATGAATAGGTCGTTGTTGACATCTCAACTGTAATCACAGTCAGAATTTAGATACTCAAAACTTGCACTGAAAGTTCCAGAAGGTGAGTCAGTGGCTTCTCTGGTGGAAGTACCCTTTGACGGTGCGCAGGACAGATAACAAGCATGAATTCGTTTTGTGTACTTTATCAAACTGATTATCTTGAGTCTGATCTAGGGTTATTTTCAGAGGAGCAGGAGTTTCCAGGCAGACATTTCTTTAGAAGGAAAAAGGAGGCAATTTTGCATGAGGCATCACTTCTCCTAACTTTCCCAGTCACTTCTCCATAGGACACCTCATCTGGCAGAATTTCTTATGAGGAGAAGACTGGGGCCGGGGGGGGGGATAATTCCTTTGATCTGAATTCTGCCAGGGCATGTATGAGTAGTTTTATAAATCAAGGACTTAAGATTCTCATGAGAAGAGGAGAAAGGAATTTAGCAATACTGATACTTTCACACGATTTCAGTGAAGAACGTGCTTGTGTTTTGCATGTTATATAAACTTTTTCCTTGAGAAAACATACCTGTTACCCCTTTGAAGCTTTTAAAAAAAAAAAAAAGGCAAATTGTTTTGTTTCTCATAATTTGTAATACAATTGTAATTTGTATAAAACTTATCAGTTTGAGCAAGCCACATGCCTGCCTGGCACAGTGCTGGTTGTGGTCGCATTGGAGCTGGGAAGCTTTCATTAAATAAGTTAACTCCATCACTAATGACTCGTTGAAACCCTCCTTTGCTTTCTTTGCCTGCCAAAGCGAAAACCAGTGAGCTGGAGGGTGAGCTGGATTCCCCTTGGATTGCTGTTACCTGATTTATGCTTCTTTAGCAGGAACTTGACGGTGGTCAGAAGATCCTGTAATCTAATTTTTCTCTCTCATTCCAGTAATGTTTATGTGCTGTGAGCTTAATTGCGTTTTGTCTCAGCTTACCTTTGTTCTCACTCTCCTGCAGCTCCTGTTTCAATGGAGGTACTTGCATGGATGGGATCAATTCCTTTACTTGCCAGTGTCCGGCGGGATTTACAGGACCCTTCTGCCTCACGGAAATCAATGAGTGCGATTCACATCCTTGCTTGAACAAAGGCACTTGCGTGGACAGCCTGGGCACATACCGGTGTATATGTCCTTTGGGTTATACTGGGAAGAACTGTCAGGTGGGTGACATTTTCTTGCCCGTTTTGCACAGGGCGCTGTCATTTGAGCTGTTCAGCAGCAGAATTGACTGGGTTAGATGTGAGGTACCAAATCACAGAATGGTTTGGGTTGGAAGGGACCTTAAAGATCACCCAGTTCCCCCCCTGCCCTGGGCAGGGACACCTCCCACCAGCCCAGGCTGCTCCAAGCCCCATCCAGCCTGGCTTTGAACCCCTCCAGGGATGGGGCAGCCACAGCTTCTCTGGGCAACCTGGGCCAGTGCCTCACCCCCCGCACAGTAAATGTAGCAGAGGTTTTGTTCCTTCAGATCTGGTAAGAGGTGGTTGGCCCATGAACCCCAGGAAAAATAAGTCCAGCGCCTGTGTCTAACAGAGCAGGTGCCCCCGTTCAGACCTCTGGAAATCCAAAGTGTCTGCAAGGAAAAGAAAAATGCTTGGTTATTTATGAGGACAGGTGTAATTGCAACTTTCTAGATTACTTTTCTTCTTAAATGAAAAACAGCTGTCAGCTTTGAAAATGGCTGCTTTTCATTTGAAGCATGAAATTGTCCTGATCAAAGGCAGAATACTGTATTTAAAAAAAGGACAAACAAGCACAAAACAAAAGGCAGAATATCAGTCTGATTAGCGGGACCTTAGAATCACAGAATCACCCAGGTTGGAAGGGACCTTTCAGCTCATCGAGTCCAACCATCAGCCCAACTCTGACAAACCCCATCACTAAACCCTGTCTCTAAGCACTGTGTCTGCCCGGCTTTTAAACACCTCCAGGGACGGGGCCTCAGCCACTGCCCTGGGCAGCCTCTTCCAACGCTTGATAACCCTTACAGTGGAAAAAGGTTTCTTAATATCCAGCCTAAACCTCCCCTGGTGCAACTTGAGGCCGTTTCCTCTTGTCCCATCGCCTGTTCCTTGGGAAGAGACCAACCCCCACCTCGCTACAACCTCCTTGATTTAGCTGGTTTATTTTTTACAGGGAAGTGTATTTATTCCAAGTTGATTGAAGACTTTTTTTTTTTTCCATAAGAAGCCAGAAAATGTTTTGGGGCAGTAACTGACGTGACTGTCGCCTTCGCAACCTCACTAAAAAGCTCTAACCTTCCTTGCAGACTTCTCTTCAGGCAATTTATGGTTTTCCACAGTTCAGCATAGGCGCTGCACGCTCAGGCTGTAAATGAGTGACTAGTACCTATTAAAAACTTTAAACTTGGCATATCACAGTGGAAAACAAATGCTGATGTAATTTTTCAAATCGGAGGGTTTTTTTTTTCTTTTTATTCTATGCTTATCAAAACAGCAAGAAGGATTTGAGACTCTTTCTAGCTTTAGAACAGTAACCACTATATTGGCTTCCTCCGTAAGCAGTCTTAGGGATGCCATTTAAAAAGAAAAAGATGTGAGTTTCTTAAACTGCTGGAAAACACTACGCTTTTGTGAGAATTTTGCAAGTGTCTTTCGTGCCAGTGTGTCTTTGTTAAGCAGTGGGTGTTAGAAGAAACATTTCAGTGGCAGTGGGGGAGGTGTTTTTCCAGTAGCGTGTTGCTAGACATTAAATTGTCAGGTCTGCTTCTAGGTATTGCTAATGGAGGAAGTGAATGCAGAGTAATGAAGTGATAGAAAAAAGCAAGCCCTCTGCTACCCTAATTACACATTCTGGGCACACGACTTAAACCTCATTGGGAGAATTAGCATTGAGAGTGATCGTGAAGTGCCGCGAAGTTCAGTAGTTCCTCTTCTGTTATGTTTGCTTTGTTTTCACTTGAGAAAAGGGTTATGTTCCTGTCCCCAAATTAAATGATGTGGATTCTCAGAAAGTCTGCTTTATGTTCGGAGAAGCTGGATCATGATGTATTACCCGTTTTAGACAGGGAATCAGAACTTTCTAAATTTATAAGCACTATTCAAAGCTGTATTGGGGAGATTTATAGATTACAGCGACACTGTAGTTCTTGTCTTAGTGGTAAACTGGCTTGACCTAATTAGCAAAGCTAAATAAGCAGAACAAAATCGGACAATGATTCATAAGTTATAGAATTTGCATGTAAAACAGTCAGCTACTCATTACAAATGCAGAAGCAAGAGGCTCAGTGTTTTTTCTTCTTCACGCTCAACTACATGTGATAAAACTTCATTCCAGGTTTCTTTTTGGTTGCCTGTGAAAGCAGAGATTTTTCTGCTTTAATCTTTGTGAGGAGACAGTTTGCATCTGAAAAGCAGAACTTTCTGCAACTGAAATGGCATTTTTGCAGCCAAAATTCAGTACTGCTCGCTCGAAAAACCTCATCCTTCCCTCAAGTCAGCTTGAAATCAATCAAGTAGCTGCATTACTTTGAAGACCAAGTGCTCAAAAAGGAAATGATGGTTCGTGGCTGGTTTATATTAGGTCAGAGAGAGTTATTTTGGGTCCTCACTCCACTTCATTCGATGATTTACTGAGGTTTAGTCTCTTTGTTTGGAAACTTTGTTTTTACACAAGGAATCAAGAAAGGCAGTATATTTTGGCCTGTCTTCAGTTCGTAAAACAGTTGTGGGGTTTCAACTGAATGCTGGAAGACAGGAAAATTCAGAGAGAGCAAACGGGGCCAAAAGCAGGTATGGTGAGCTGGTGACAGGAAGGAAAAGCAAAGATCAAAACGCGAAACACATCCGTCATCCTCAAAAAGCAGTGAAGATGGGGGGAGTTTGGGAAAAGAAGGGGCGCCTGTTCCTGTTGATAGCTGGAAACCTCCCACTAATGTGGGATGAGAAGCCTAGGCTGAGAGAAACCAGAATTTTCTCAAACCCATCCAGCCGAAGATGCCTTTGCATAGCATGGTGTGAGGAGCAGCTTGCTCTTGAAATGTTGCTGCCCTCTGGGCTTTACTTCTCTGTAGGTTTGCTCTTTCCTGGGTGTATGAGCTCTTGAGAGTGGCAGTGAAGCGCCTGGCTTAGACATGGAACAGTACTGTCCCTTTCTTTCCATCACCACATGGAACCAGTTGTGCAGAGCCTAGTTTCCTTTCTTTGCTCCTTGAACTTGTACTCCAAGTAGTGTTTCCTGCTGCTCTTGCCATATATCATGGTGTGGTTTTTTCCTCTCCAGGCACTTATGGATCTCTGCAGCAAGTCTCCCTGTAAGAATAAAGGGACGTGTGTCCAGAGCGGAGCCCAGACTCGATGCGTGTGTCCACCTGGCTGGACTGGCGCTTACTGCGATGTGCCCAATGTCTCCTGTCAAGTGGCCGCTTCACAGAGAGGTAAGTAAGGATCCTCTGTGCTTAAACTGTAAAATATTTCCACATGCGTCGTTAATCTGTGCCTTCTTTCCCCATATGCCTGTGAATGCAGCGTGCATTGGAAATCCCAGAGAGCTTTGCCTCCAGCTGGTTGATCGTGATCACTTCTAAGCTAGAAAACTCTCTGCAAGGCTGTATTTGGGAGTCAAGGCTTTCTTGATCCTCCCTGACATAAGAAGCTATCTTCTGCTTCAAAAATACTGAAAAGAACTAAATATTTTATGAAGTCCCAGATGATCAGTAATATTGTTTCACATGGACTGCCTTTTTGGAAGATACATCAACTATTTATGCCTTGCTGCTAAATCCCAGGCAGGCCAGGTCTAAGACATGTTGTCCTTGTGCAAGAAAGGCATCTTGTAACTCATGATCTTTGTAAGTATTCTCACAGAGAATACTGGCTACTGAAATGCACTATGTAGTTATATAGGTAATACCATGGCCCTCCACAGTAGTAATTTCCTAATTTCCTGCTTCAATTCATGTGCATGCAAAATATTTGAGTTTTAAGCTAATTTCTTCCTGGAGGGCGGCTTGTGGCCCAGGCTGATGGGCAGTGTCATGCCATTCTTAGTCTAGGAAATCCAAACAAGCAGATTCAGTGTCGAAGAAGCTCCCATGCCTTTTGCAGTCTGTGTACAAACATGAAAACCTGCTGCCGGAACAGTAGTGATTCAGATGTGTATGCACCAGCCAGCGGTAAAATAATACAGCAATACAGATACTTCATACCAGCGTTTATGCTGGTGATCCAAAGGGGACAAGAGCAGTGACTTCATTTGGGAAGCCAGTTGTGGTTCTTACCCACTGTAATTTAAAGACTAACTCCTCCATTTTTTGAGTTTCAACTTTTCAATTTGTTCTGCGTAGCCGTATTCATTCCCGGCTGAGCTACCAACGCCGGCAGCGAATGTGTTTTACGTGTTTGCTCGCTTTCTTTCGCTTCGTTTCAGGAGTCGCAGTGGACCAGTTGTGCCAGCACTCTGGTCATTGCCTCAATGCTGGAAACTCGCACCGCTGTCAGTGCCAGGTGGGTTACACCGGCAGCTACTGCGAGGTGCAGCTGGACGAGTGTGACTCCAGCCCCTGCCAGAACGGGGCTACCTGCCGGGATCACCTGGGTGGATACCAGTGCGAGGTAAGGCACACACTGGTTTGCTGGGAAGAGGTCGAAATACTTAAAGCATTGTCATGCGAAGGAATCAAAAGAAATCAGAAGCATGTGCTTCCAAGAGGGGATAAGAGCAACCTGCTCCTAGAAAGAATTTTTAATTTAGCTGTGGCAGAAGCGGTGCGCCTGAGAGGCTTTTAAGACGGAATTAGAGGTGTGATCCTAAGGGAGGTGTGGTTCATGGCCATTTGAACTCCTTGCCTCTTTGGAGTTCTTATCTTTAAAGATTTTTTGCCCAAGATGTGGTTTATATTAAAATATATGTAGAATGCAGGAAAGGAACGTTGCATTCTCCTTGTTTGATGGGCTAAGTATCCCTTGCCTCTCGGGGTGGGAGATGCCTTCCACTGCTTTCTGGTGCAGAAAGCAGCGAAGACCATGAGATTATGTTCTATCAACCTTCCTAAGCTTCTCAGAATAGTAGAACACCTTAGAAGCTCATGCCCAGAAGGAAAGGATGAGTTTTAATGTAAGCCTTAACGCAAAACTCCTAAGCCAGTCTCAGTGCTAAAGGGTGTCAGGATTCAGTCTCTGTATTTTACAGGAATAAAGTCACTCAAATTAAAATGCGCTGAGTAGCCGCACGGTCAAGTTGAGTGCTTCAGCTGGCTGGCTCTGCAGCCCTTGAAATCACTTGTGGTTGTACGGCTACAAAAGCAGTCATAATCTGCCCCATCGAGGGGTCGGTTTGTTGGCGTTAGCCTTTCTCAGGTGTCTACTAAGGTATCCGTTAGGAAAGATTATTCACACTTATTTTTATATTGGCAGTGTGTGCCTGGATACCAGGGTGTCAACTGCGAGTACGAAGTGGATGAGTGCCAGTTTCAGCCCTGCCAGAACGGAGGAACGTGTATAGACCTCGTCAATCATTTCAAGTGCTCCTGTCCACCAGGAACTCGGGGTACGAAGCTCAGCAATTAAGTGAACGTTACAAGAGTGAATTTTTCTTTCTGACTACTGGTTTCATGACGCAGAGTCTAAAGGGAATGCATTATTTTCTTTGAAGAATGTTCCCAAACTGCACTGAATCCCTTGAGATACATATTTTCTCTTTAAAAATAAATGCTGCTATTTTTTTCTTTTTTTTTTTTTTTTTTAAAGGAATAGGTCATGACAGTGTCCTTTGGGAATGTGTGATCCATCTTTGGCAATGGGGACGGACTAGATTACTGTTAAGGTCTCTCCTAACCCTGTCTGTTCTGTTACAGTAAATGCAGGGTTTCTTTTTGGTTAAGATGCTATGAAATAGCCAGAAGACTTGCTTAGTTCTTGCATCATTCCCAGCCTCCTTTACTTGTTTCAGTTTTGGCCCTGCATTGTCCTCTGTCCTAGAGTCTTTTGTGGAAAAGGAGTTCAGTGCCTCTAGGCTAGCTTAAACTGCTTCAGCAAATTTGAGCTCTTTTATTAAAAGCTCTTTCTTTTTAAAGAAAAAACAAAAAGGTCCACAGTTACACAATGGTGCCTTTCAGTAAGTATGGTTCCACAGCCTGGTTCATGTCGTCTTTTCTTGAAACCAAACCTTCCATTTCCCTGGTACATCTGACCTGACAGCCCTGACTTCTACCTTTGAAAATAGTCAACATTGCACATTTCAACCCATCAGTGAATGCTTTCTTCCTTGACTTTTTCCCTTAAGTTTGTTTCTCAGGTCAGTTAAAGATTTTACCTTCCTCTCAACTTCCTTTTTCTTTCTGAAGTGTGTTGTCTGAATGTAGGCAAAATCTCCAGATGGGAGTCAGACGGAACTTAATTCTTGGTTCATAAAGTAAATTTAAGTAAAATTATAAAACAATCAAATATATTTGCCTCCTGCCCACGCATATTACCGGTTCATTCACTTTAGTGTGGCTGTCAGCACATCTTCCCAGTCTGGAGAAGGGTTTATTTCATTGTCAATCATTGCGTTAGCAATTCTTCATGAATTGTTCTTAACTTGGTCCTCCAATTTAAAAAAAAGAAAAACAAAGCAAACAGTTGCTTCTTATGTCTCTACATCAAAGTGCGTGTTTATGTACCAGTTTCTGCGTTGCCAGAATTGCTGGGTTGTACTAAAACGCCCAGCCTCCTTTGAGAGGTTCTGAATGTGCTGCTTTTAATTCTCAGTCTTCATTTGTTGAGATGAATTACTTTTTGGATGTCACAGTTGTTTCTTTTGTAAATTAATCGGAGGAAAAAATTGATATCATTACTTATGATATCAGGACTAAGCCTTTGTCCCCGGCCCAGTTTGAAATGAATACTTTATTGATGCCAGCATAAGCATCCTCCGCGTTTAGGTGAATGGCTTGACTTGCTCCAGAGGAATCAACTGTGTTAAAGGGACAAAACTCCTTGCTCAGCTTACCCTCTCTGTCCCCTTTTCTCTGTTATACCGTGTGGTGAAGGCAGAACCAGAGCCCGGATGGTCCCTGGAAAGGGAACCCCATCGGGAGAGGGAGAAACTGCCATCCCCAGCCAGTGCCAAGAGTTTACTGCAGGTCCCCAGAAGTCAAACAGCACACGGCATGCTGGCCAGGAGTCTGTGTTTTATCACAGTTGCTTATTTTTTTTTCCTGGCGGTTTGCTGTTGCTTGTTTTTAATGCTGTCGCTACAAGTGCTCTTTGCCGAGTTTTGGGGTTCCCGCCAAGTTAAGTGAATGGCGGGAGGCTCGCAGCCTTGCGGGGCTCTCGTGTTCAGTCGCCGGTCTAAATCGAGTGCATCCCTTTTTTGGTTTTGTGGTTTTAATTATGGCCTTAAATTAAGTCAAGCACGAAAGCTGCTAAATACCAGTATGGCCTACCATTGAGAAGAGGCCGGATCTAAAACACATGTTCCCGAGGTCTGACCTGAGCCTGGCTGAGCACGTGGGCTGTGGGTTGTGTTAAGCCGGGTTCTTTACCTGGTTATATCTGGGGCTGTGTGTGAAGTAGCCTTAAACCGTGAGGCTGTGATGCTGTATCCTCAAATTGTTGCTTTTTGCTGTCTCGGCAGGCCGTTTCTGCGAGGAGAACGTCGATGATTGTGTTTCGGACTCAGGAGCACCCCGCTGCTTTAATGGAGGGCAGTGCATTGACCAGATCGGGGGCTACAGCTGTGTTTGTCTCCCAGGCTTTGCAGGCGAGCGATGCGAGGGAGATATCAACGAATGCCTCTCTAATCCTTGTAACCCTCGTGGAAGTCTGGACTGTGTTCAGCTGATAAATGATTATACGTGCATCTGTCGTAGTGCTTTTACTGGTGAGTTAGTTGTAAACATGCTTCCAGTTTCCGAGTCATATCTTGAAAAATGGTCATTCTTTCCCTTTCTGGCAGTCATGTTATCTAGTCACTTCCCTTTACAATATTTAATTGTTTCCCTTCACCATGTCTCAGTTTTTAAACCAATCTTTCTTTTAAACCTTCTAAGAAATTTGGCTTCCGGAGGTGTCTCAGACGAAGGAATCTCCCGAGACACTTGTCTGCCAGGATTTTTTTTCCTTTGATATTTTTCTCTCCTTCGTAACTTCACATTTCTAATATTGGAAGTGTAACTGTTCACGTGTCGGCTTCTCCACGGCTTTTCCTTTTGCAAAGCAGCATATGAATTTTCTCTATAAATCAGTGTCGGGGTATCCACAATTAGCTTTTGGCCTCCTTTTCTACTCCTCGCTCCCTTTCTTACATTGGTGATGTGATCAGGATGGAATACTCTATGCAGGGACTGTACATTCCTAGCTTAGTGATGCGATCCTTCCACAGTCCGACTTTGAATCCCAACTTTGCAAGAATTTCACGCTGTGCAGACTTATTTCTCACTCTCTCTAGATCTCTTCTTTGTTAGTGTTGCTGCTGTTCTGCTTTCTGCCTCCCACTGGGCATAACTTTGGGCTAATAGTCTCCAGATGTGTCTTAACTTTCAGCTTTCCAGTTTCCATCTCGGTTTAACTACTTATGTATTCAGTTTTTCTCCATTAAAATCTTCCACTTTCCCTGCTTACCACTGACCTTCTCTGCATGCTTCACCAGTAATTTTTACTCTTTTTTTCTTTTTCCTTAAAATTTAAAGATGCTGTGATTTTCCACTAGATTTATAATTGTCAGATGCAAAGAAATCACAGAGACATGCATCTGAAGAATCCCCATAGTAGTTTTTGAATCCACTACCTAGACTAACAAAAGAAGTTCCTAACGGAGCCACGTAGGAGGGAAGTGAAGCCAGGCTAACTAGAGGGACACTAGTGCAGACCAACAAGAGAGGTTTATTTTTAAGCCCGTCTGTTAAGCTTGCTTTTATGAATTACGCCTCATGTCGCTGCTGGCTCTCATGGAAGGGTTGCTGGAAGTTGCGACGTGGGGAGTGCGGACCCTGGGAGGAGCAGGGAGAGAGCTGCTGTGTCTCAGACATGAAGTCTGTCTGGAAATGTTAGGCACGGAGCGGGGGAGCATGCTTCTTCCTCTAGCTGTTCATCTTCTGCACATTCCTCACTGACCCTTCTGCCTGTGAGGGGATGGGGTGGCGTTGCTGTGGTTTGTGACTGATAGGATGCCAGGACTCCGTGGGCTGTCCTGCCCTGTCTGCGAGCAGTCAGTCTTGGCCACACACATGCGGAGACGTCTATTAACTTTTTCCTTGGGGGGTCCGAGTCATGCTTAGGTCATCTTCATCTTTTTAAAGTCTAGTGTCAGAGTTTGATGCTGAGAACCGCTGCAAATGCTAGTCAGGGCAGTGAGACCTCTCTGTCTCGCTGGCCAGTCTGAGGAGAGTCTGTCTGCTTGGCCTGTTCGCTCACGTTACATCTGGTCCTGAGGGTTGTTCGTTCGTGGTTAGAGCGTGATTTGCCTTGGGACTCACTGAGCATCTCCCAAAAAGTAACGAAGTCTCAGGAACACCCAAATTGATGTGGTACAGCACCTTCAGCCTCTATGCCAAGATGACTTGGGGGTGACAGCAGCAGCAAATTCTGCCTTCATGTTGGGTCACACATATGCAGCTCTGGAGTGTTCAGCACAAGAAGTACATGGACCTGTTGGAATGGGTCCAGAGGAGGCCACGAAGATGATCCGAGGGCTGGAGCCCGTCTGCTGTGGGGACAGGCTGAGAGAGCTGGGGGGGTTTCAGCCTGGAAAAGAGGAAACTCTGAGGAGACCTTACAGCCCCNGAACCATCCTGTGATTCTATATTCTTGAGGAAGCGGACAAGGTGGGCTCTCTCCAAAGACCCCATGTGGATTCTGTCTTTCTCTACCACTGCTTTAAAAGCTTGTGTTACCTGAAGAGGTTTGCCCTCCCTGTTTGGAGGGGAAGGTCTCACTTCAGTGTTTGGCTCATTGGCTAGTCAGTGGTGTGGTTTGCTTTGTGATAGCTTTTTGATACGCGCACGCACACATTTCTCTGCTCTCTTCTCCCCGTGTGTCTACATCTCAGGTCGTCACTGCGAGAGCGTCATAGATGTGTGTCCCCGGAAGCCTTGTCAGAACGGAGGTACCTGTGCTGTTGCCAGCAATATGCCGGATGGCTTCATCTGCCAGTGTCCTCCGGTAAGTGCCGTATCCTGAAACTGAATTGCCTGCCTCAGCTGTAGAGTTCTCTGGCTACAGTCTCACTGGTTTCACTGCGTCACGGTAGCTGAAGATTATCTTTTCTGTGCTACTTGCAAAGCTTTACCTGCATCCTTTAGTTTATCTACTTAGCTGGGAAACCTGGGCTTCCAGGTGCCATAGGAGAGTGGTGCTGCCAGTTGTTATCCCAGACAATTCTGCTGCTGAGGCAGAATAGCTGGCTTCTCTAGCTTAAACCTAGCATTACATTCCAGCAGTTTTTTTGCTATCCCGTGTTCTTTGTCCTTACTGCAAGTTTCCCCTTGTTCGTGGCTCTTCTAAGTCCATTTCTAAATATAATAGAGTTACAAGTTCCTAGTTTATTCCTGAGGCTAGATCCAGAAAATCATGGCAGTGAGGCTAGAGGAATTACGGGGGAAGAAAGGGTTTGCACATGACACCTTGCCTCCAGCCCTCCGAGCATTGAAAAATTAGGTTTGTGAGCCTGATTGTTTTGCCTTTTTTTTTTTTCCTCCCCCCCGTAGGGTTATTCTGGAGCAAAATGTGAGTTCAGCAGCCACAGTACTTGCGGACAAGTGAAATGCAAGAAGGGGGAGCAGTGCATCCAGACATCCTCTGGTCCACGCTGCTATTGCCCCAGGCTGTCTGTGGGAGAGGAATGCCAGACAAACACGGGTTGTGCCAGTGCCCCCTGCCAGAACGGTGGAAGCTGCCACCCTCATTCGCAGCCTCCTTACTATTACTGTCGGTGCCCTGTTAACACCCAAGGCAGCCAGTGTGAACAGCCCGTAACGTTCAGCCCAGAGCCCCGAGGATGTTTGGATTCCCAGTGCGCGGAAAAAGCAAAAGACGGCTATTGTGATGAAGACTGCAACACTCACGCCTGCCAGTGGGATGGAGGCGACTGCTCCCTGACAATGGAAGATCCTTGGGCCAACTGCTCCTCTTCATTGCGCTGCTGGATGCTTTTCAACGGACAGTGTGACGAGTTCTGCAACACACCCGAGTGCCTGTTTGACAACTTCGAATGTCAGCAAAACAGCAAAACATGCAAGTAAGGCTTGAGCCTGAGAACGGTTTCTCTGTGTTGCTGATATATCTCCTGCTAGCGCTTCCAGTAGTTGGTGTGCTTCATGCCTGCTGCTTCTGTCTCTTCCGTTGTTTCTGTTACTCGTCCTTGCTCTTGCTGAAAGTTTGGCATCGAGGAGTTTCTGCTGCTTTGTGTACTTTTCATCAATTTTTTGGAAAGAAGTTCTGGAATTTGTATGCCATGAACTACGTTGATAGCCTGAGCAATGGTAATGTGTTAACTGGCTCAGTGCACGCACCATGCTTTCTAGGAAATGTAAATAGGAGGCATTTCACTTTGTACTAGATTTTAGTCCTGCCTCCTGTTCTGAATTTCACTCCGTACCAGCAATACCCGTATTTTTATCCCGGCTGTATTTGCTACCTTCGGATGTGCTTTCCAGCTTGTTTGTCATGGCACTTCTTTCTCTTCCGCTATCTGTGATAAGTGCTACAGCTCTGCTGTGACAGTTCTCCCTTGGTGAGGCAGGAGGTGTTACAGCTTTGTCTTAGTAAACAGAATAATCTGTTTCTTCCACTGGTACCAGCGTTGAACCGCTTGTTTTTGGGCTGTTCTGTGCTTCCTCCTTCCACCCTGCCAGAACACAAGCTTATCCTGGGGTTGTATTTCTTCTCCTTATATCCTGGATATGAATGTTATTTTACGTGGAATGATTAGGAAGAGTGTCAGGCCTTGGCCCTTAGACTGCAAAGTGTACCGTACAGAATGTGTATGTCCTATATGCTGCCTGTAACCCTTTCTCTCTTCTAGGTATGACAAGTATTGTGCAGATCACTACGCAGATGGCCGCTGCGACCAGGGCTGTAACAGCGAGGAGTGTGGCTGGGACGGCCTGGACTGTGCTGGTGACAAAGCTGAGAAGCTGGCGGAAGGAACCCTAATCATTGTGGTCTTGATGCCTCCTGACGAGCTGCTGGGGGACGTTCGCACCTTCTTGCGCACTTTGGGGACTCTTCTGCACACCAACCTGAGAATCAAGCTGGACTCCCAGGGAAACCCCATGGTATTCCCATACTATGGGGAGAAATCGGCAGCACGGAGTCGGCGATCGCTTGTGGTCATTCGCAAGCACAGAGAACTAGAGCAAGAGGTTATTGGGTGAGTGGATGCCTTTGTGTTCCTCTGGCCTTGTAGGTGTCTGGGGCTTTCTGAACCTTCTAGGGCTCTACTCTGTTGTGTTTTGTTTTTTTTTTATAATAGGGAAATGTAAAGCTATTGAGTTGCCAAATTCAGTGCTGGGGTAGAAAGATTAACTTTAAAGGCTGCAGCTTTGGCAAAAGTTTGTGTCGCTGACTTCTGTGGCCTTTTACTGTGTCCCTGCAGCACCAGGGTGTTCCTGGAGATTGACAACCGTCAGTGTGCAGAGGATTCGGAGCAATGCTTTCAGAACACGGAAGCTGCTGCAGCTCTCTTAGCTGCTCAGGCCATCAAGGGCATGTTGCCCTATCCTTTCGTGTCTGTCCAAAGTAAGTAATTGCAGAGGGGAAATGGCTTGTGGAAGAAGGCAGTCGGCAAACTTGGGCTGGCAAAATTCATTACTAGGTTATTGATCATTGTCTTTAGTATTTCTCACTGTTCAGTGTGGTTTACGAGAGCTGAGGTGCTCATGCCCGGTTACAGAAGTATGTATGTGCAATATGCTTATATCTGCTTGGTAAGTAGTAAGGGCGTTTAAGTAAGGTTACAAAGGGCATTTAAGTTTGGATCCTAGTCATTTTAATACCTGCAGAAACAATAATCTGTCGTGTGCTACAGTGGTGTGCCGTACGCTGCAGTGATCTTGTCTGCACTAAAAATCATTCCTGTTCTCTAAGCCGTGAATTCAATGAAAAAGGTGTCATTAGAGAGAAGGAGTGGGGGGGATTCCTCAGTCTACCGGATGTTTTCTCCTCTGGCAATATGTAATCCCTTTGATTTCTGCTCCCCTCTCTCTCAGTCTGAGGCTCAGCTGCAACATCCTGCTGGAGTGGTAATATCACTATTCCTCCTTGGGTCATGCTCGTATCTTTATGTAGATCAGCACTCTCTACGCTGATTCAGGGTGGCTGTCTTCAGCCAGCGGGACTTTTGAGAAAGGAGCAAGATCTCCAGTTCAGCACTCACTCACTCTAAAAAATATTTTGGAAACCAGGATCAAGGGAAGCCAGAAAGCCAGGATATATTCTAGGAAAAGTTGCAGCAGAGCCTAAACTTCCTGAAGCCTTGCTCTAAATGCATCATGGTGTCGAGACAATTCATTATCTGAGGGGAAGACTCTGAGGGAGAAAAGAAAATACGTAGATTGAAGATCGTTGTCTCCTGTTTGTTAATCTCATTGTATTTTAACTGAAATTTTTAGGTGAACCCTTGTTACCACCGAAGACCCAGTTGCTTTACCTACTTGCTGTGGCGGCTTTGATCATCCTCTTAATTCTTCTCTTGGGTGTGATGATGGCAAAGCGTAAGCGCAAACACGGTTCGCTGTGGCTCCCAGAGGGCTTTATTCTGCGCAGAGATCCTAGTAATCATAAGCGCAGAGAGCCAGTTGGGGAAGATGCTGTTGGACTCAAGTAAGTTTGCATTTAGGCCACTGACAGTGTGGGTTTTAGTGTGTTAGAGGATTTTGAGAACGTGGTGTATGAATCTTTCATTAAAGGCACTTGGCTCCATAGAGAAAGCTGCCTTTTAAGCTAGAACTTCTTAGGCTATTTCTCTAAATTTTAGTACATCTGGTTTGGACAGAAGAACTTTAACTGTAATCCATAAAATCCTAGTAAGGAATCTGATCCTCCTGGTTATGTTTGGTTTTCTGCCACTCTGTTCAGTTCAGTGGTTGGGTACTGTTTGCATCATTTCCTCCTGGCATAGGTGAGACGTTTGCAGGTTGATAGATGACAGTGAAGATACATCTAGCTCAGTGTTGTAAAGACATGATTCAGAAATAATGGAAAGTTTCAAAAGAAGAATCCTATTTATGCAGTTTTGGCTTTATGCTGAATTAACCAAGTTTGCAGTTGTAAATGCATTTAATGCCACTGTTGGCTGCCTGAAATGTTTAAATTCTTGGTCCCTCTGTTTGCAAGGTACCAAACTTGCAAGCATCCCATCCTTGGTCTCTGCAAGCTAGTCTAAGCACCAGTAGTAGCACCTGCTCAGCCTCCAAAGTGACGTCTTCTTCTTGTCTGTTAGAAATCTCTCAGTCCAGATACCAGAGGGGAACCTGGCAGATTCTGGACCAACTGAACACTGGGCAGGTGATGGTGGACCTCAGCCAAAGAGAGCAAAGGTAAGGAGCTCCAAGGCTTGAATGTCGCCTGAAATTGAAACTGCTGGTGAGGAGGACAGCTGCATTTAACTTCCAGAGTATGTCTCTTGCTCAAAGCCTCCCTTTGCCTAGGGATTTGTAATGTGGAATTAATGATATCTGAGGAGCAAATCCTCAGGTTAGCGCTGCCACCACAGGCCAGTAAACCAGGTAACTTCTGTTCCGCTGTCCCCTCCCTACCCAGGCCCTGCCGCATCAGAAGGGAAGGGAAGGCTAACGGTAGCGCAGCGTCTTGCAGTTCAGGCCTGATAAGATACGGTGGGAGTGTGAGAGTTGAGAATGCAAAGCAGAGGTAGATGTTCATTAGCTTAAAACAAAACAACAACAAAACCAAAAAAACCCACCAAACCAAACAAAAAAACCCCCAACAAAGCTAAGAAAACCCCAAGAACTTTCAGTTCTTGATGAGCCTTTTTCAAGCAACTGCTTATTTCCTGTGCTCAGGCTGAAGATCAAGCCTTGCTCCCGGAAGGGGATGAGCAGATAGATCAGCGCCAGTGGACACAGCAGCACTTGGAGGCCGCAGACGTCTGCGGGAGCACATCACTAGCCCTTACACCGCCTCAAGCAGATCAAGAGGTGGATGTTCTGGATGTCAATGTCAGAGGGCCAGGTCAGTACCCTGAGTATCCCTGTGTCCTGCCAGCCAGCCACTGATCTC
Source organism: Rhinoptilus africanus (assembly GCA_013400135.1). Lineage (NCBI taxonomy): Eukaryota > Metazoa > Chordata > Aves > Charadriiformes > Glareolidae > Rhinoptilus > Rhinoptilus africanus. The sequence goes on along the minus strand of VXBO01012252.1, from coordinate 274,993 downwards.
CCTCCCCTCTCTCCAATGGCTGGGATTGCTAACGTTTAAAAATTCGGTGGAGGATACAGTAACACCAGCAGAAATTTTATGGTACTCAAGGAAAGCTCATGTGCGCTCCAGAAAAGAAAGCTGGAGAGATTGGATCGTGAACTGTAGCACGTGGAATATCATGTAACCAGGAGAAAAAGAGTTCACTTAGCAAGCACCTCGAGGAACTGCAGTTATAGGATCTCCTTTATACCAATGTGTGCCTAAAAGATATTGTCAGAATGCCATTGGGGCAGAAATTTGGAATGCGTAGTTGTGCTGGAAATAACCTCAGCTTCTCCAGCTGCCTCGCTGGAGAGATTTATGCCAGACTTCGCTAAAGACCAACTTATCAGGGTTTATACTTGAGGTGTCTGTTATCTGGGGTGGAAGCAAGGATGGCCTTTTCCTGAATAAAATGACTTCTGACAGACAGTATACCCCGATTAGCAGCGTGTGAGACAGCTGTGCTCGAACAGAGCAGCAGTGCAGCAAGCTTGTTAGTGATTTTTTTTTTATTTATTTACTGATTTATATCCTCAGCTGACGGTGATGAACTCATTGAATTCGTAACACAACTGTGAATTTTGAAGGAGACTTCCGTAACACACACACAGAGGCTTGCTCTCGGCCTCAAATTACTAGATGCAGTAAGAATGCTCTGCTGCGTTTTATTTATAAAAATAAGTGTAGCACTAAAGCTGTGTAAGCTGGCAAGGGACTGGGTGGGACATCTGGTAGTAACCAATTCCTGTGTTCTGAGAGGAGAGAGTTGGCTAAGAATTTTATCCTGGTTGGAAGAGCCGCAAGCGTGGCTCTCGTTCATATGCAGAGAGGTGATTCTGATGATATTGCTGCAATTGGTTTTTATTGGATTTTGTGGGAATATTTCCATGCAATTTAATGATGACTGGGCCCATTCTTTCAGTTCCCTTCTATTGTCTTTTCTGCTCATTGACCCGTTAGCTCGCCTAAATGCAAAGCACAGGGAAGGAGGGATTTCTGTGTGACGAGTGTGAGAACATAAACCGTCAGTTTCTGCCAAATTTAAGCTTTTCTTTATTTCCCCAATTGAAGCTTCTAGTTGTGTGGTGGGGTAGAAGCTTTCCAAGTGCAGGCAATAAGGTTCTTAAGACTTCAGACTGCTTATTTTCAAGTTCATTCAAAGCTTTGTCCAACAATAGCAATGGGCTAATACTGACCTGTGAGTTGCTTTCCTGACGTACAGATGCAACCGTGCAGCTTGCTGCAAGCTGCTGTAAGCTGTCCCCCTCTGCGGCATCGGAAGCGAGCAGCCGAGTTGCTGTCAGGGGAAGAAGTCATTTTTTAAAAGTCTGACAAGTGTTGGAGTAATGGGTTAGTAAGGAGGGGCAGGATTCCTCACGGTTTAACGTAGCTATTCCTCTGCCCTGGCCACCTTCCTCTTCCTTCGCAGGCAGAGGGAATAAATAGGTGCTTCTGAGAGGCAGTTCATCTCTGTCTCAAGCGGAATTTGTCCTGAAGACAAGCTGGCTCCCACTCCAGTAATGCTTCACTGCCCCTAATTACAAAGGGTGTTGAGGCTGAGTGACTTGGGTGCAGGTGTCTGGGCTGGAGCCATCTGAAACTGGGCGAGTTAGATCCTGGCCACAGGTCCAGGTGGCGGGTAGAACAGTAGAGGTCTTTTCTAGGGAGAGGGAGAGGCAAGGCAAAACGCCTCGGTGTGCCAAGGGATTGTTTCCTCTCTTAATCCAGCACCTTCTGCTAGCGTGCGAGTTTAGGGGACCCAGGAGGTCCAGTCTCCCAAGTATTGCCTAGAGACATTCCCAGCGGGTTCTTTCCCTCCCAGATTTCAGTGCATTGTGCCTGTATGAGTCCTTCAGTTGGACCTGCCTGGCAAATTTCTGGCTTTACCATCTCACTCTGGAGTTTTACATTTACTTGGGGGCTGAAAGACGGCAAACAGAAGATTTTTTATTTTTTTATTTTAAATATAAAATGCTGCTGCCACCTTTGTCTCCTCATGCTGTTCTTTCTCTGAGCGGCGAGGACATTCTTTTCACCGGAGTTGCTGTGAGTGTGTAACCAGGGTAATGCCATTGCAGGCACAACTGGTAGCACCACTTATAATTAAAACTGATGAACTGTCCCTATTATATGCCCCTCTTTTTCAGTTACTAAAACTTTAGTGGTTCAGACTGGAATTTTCCATGCTGTGTGTCTGCCTCCAGCTGGATCCCTTTGGGTTCTTTTCCAGCTATTTCAGAGAACAAGCTGGAAGGAGGAAAAAAGACATTGTGTCCCTGGCTTTTTTTTTCCTAGTAGTCCATCAAGCGCTTAATGGTGATGGTCTAGCTGGGTGTGCTTTTTGCTATCCTCAGAAAACTACCCGTGTGTGGCCAATTTACAGAGCTCTGAAAAGAGCTGTGCATACCTGAGAGACTTTTTGGAGGGTGGCAGCTAATTTTTCCAAGGATTTAGAGCGTACTTTAGCTGTGTCCCTGTAAAGCGGCTAGACTTGATCCATCCAGGACAACTGCAGGGATTGAGCAAGTGAGACCTTTCCTGCGAGTGGTTTTCCCAGGGCTGTGGTGCTGGAGAAAAGGAAAACTCCTTTCTGTGTTCCGTCTCTCTGCTCTTTGTGTCGGGGCCGTACGGAGGAGCCCACAGCCTGACTTGAATACTGAGAAGTATTCATCTGGGACAAGAAGCAGAGCCAGCGGTGGGAGGGAGAGAAGCACAAAAGGAGGTATAGCCTTGGCCGAGAGGCAAGAGGGTCTATAGAGAGGATTGGATCTTGGAACTGGACCCAGGCCCCTACGCCAACACTTCACCACCATCCAAAAAATCCTGAGAAAGTAGCTCGGTGAAAGCCGGCGTGTCCTGTGGTTGCGAGCCGCTAGGAGGAGCGAGAATGCAGCTGCTGCCCTGCTCTCTGCTGGGGCTCCACGCCGTTCCCTGGGGGAGAATGGTGGATTTCTACAATGGCATGAAAGTTTTGGAAGTGGTATTAAAGAAAAAAAAAAGTGTCAGAAAAGCCTAGTGATCGGAAATGGGTCAGGGCGGTACAGCTCTGCACGTTACTTCCAATAGGAGATCGTCACCTTATTTCTGTGCAGAGAGTCCTGACTCTGCCATACGGCTTTCCGCAGGGCTCCCGCACTTCGTTCAGTGTCGATGGTGCACTGTAGGTTGGGAGTTGCGCAGTCAGGGAAGCTGTTGTCTGTAGGGTCCAGGAAGGTCCTCTGCTTGTCCATGGAATACATCAGGCACTTCCTGAAAGATTGTATGGAATTTCTGCTGGCAAGCCACGCCGGGGGAAGCAGGATTTTTGTTCGCCTTTGCAGAACTCCAGCGGGGTCCTTAGCACCGAGTGATTCACTCCTGCTGCCGTCTTCGTCCCTCTTTCTTTCTAGGTGCCTGTGATGTGCCTGGAGAAAAGCAGTAAAATCAGCGAGCAAGCATTAGCCTCTACGGCTGAAGTCTTTGTTTTTAGGTAGTGAATATCTTGTAATGTTCAGTGTCGGCTGCAACGGAAGCACTTGGCGTTTGATGGGTTGCAGAAAATATGTGGAGATGTTTTAGATCTTAATTGTACTGCATCAAGGGGGGTATTAACGAGGGTGAAAAATCAACAGCATGAGCTAGTTTTCCTGGACCGCCCTCTCCGATCAGCAGAGGGAGGTTCGTCCAAGGGAGCAACATTAAAGTAGAGATTTGGAGGAGCCTTTCTCCATGTTTTGTTTCTGAACTTCTGAATACAGAGAGTCCTTCCATGAGACTAAAAAGATACTACTCATCTAAACATACCTTAACATCTGCTTAGCCATCTGATAGATTATCAGCGAGGTATAGATTCTGGTTGTTTTTCTAACTGTGAAGCCACAGTTCCATCATTGTCCCGTCAGTGTGAGCCCACCGCTGGAGACTTGTGGGGAGACATGAGCCCAGTATCTTCCAAGTCACTCAAACTGTGTGAGACTTCCAGCAGTTTGTGTCTGTGGGCAGTCCCTGCTGTGACGGAGGGGTGCCTGGGGAACAAGGCATTGGGCGTGTGGAGGATGCTGCTGGTACACCAGTGAGTAATACTGGATTGGATCCTGGTCCATAGTCCCTTCCTACACGCTGTGCTTCTGTGAATGTACGGAGTGTGCTTGAGCTGTTTGTTCATGGGTGTTATTAAAAGCAAGATGAGGTAGGTTCCGGCAGTCATCCTGCGGCATTTTTCAGCTTTGGGTGCTTCACTGCCACAACTTCAGGATCCTTCTCGCCAAGACCTTGGTGTATAATAGATACAAAGGCTTTTGTCTGCACTTCAGGTTAATATCTGCAAAATGCCACCAGTAATCGGTGGCTGGTTGTCCAGTAATTTTTCTCTGTCAGTTGTTTCTTTTCCCCGGGTATGTGAATCCACGTGAATAGTCATCTGAAGTCTTTGATTTTTATAACCCTTGCTTCTCTCTAGGAATTGAGCTAGCCTTTACATTTTGAGGAATGTTTTCACTCACAGACAATTGTTTTCACTCACAGACAATTGTTTAGCAGCAAAGTTTTTTGTTTTAAAGTGATCTTACTGATTTGAGAAGCCTCTTAAGTTCCATTGGGGTTGCAGTAGGTATTAAAGCCCTTCTTGGAAGGAGAAGAGCTCGCTAACCCTGGTGGGCTTTAAGATCAGGGAGCAGCTCAGGGTTACAGTGATTGAAGGGATCGTCTGTAGCTGTAGGTGCTCAAGGGGGGAGGATTGTTTCCTTTCCTTTGCTGTCACCGTCAGGTTACTACAATATCATCTCTTCTGTTGCAGACGGATGTACTCCGCTTATGTTAGCATCTCTGCGGGCGGGCGGCTCCGATATCAGCGAGGATGATGAGGATGCAGAAGACTCCTCAGCAAATATAATAACAGATCTGATCTATCAAGGCGCCAACCTGCAGGCCCAGACAGACCGCACCGGGGAGATGGCGCTGCACTTGGCAGCCCGCTACTCAAGAGCGGATGCTGCGAAACGTTTGCTGGACGCTGGTGCAGATGCTAATGCACGGGATAACATGGGACGGACTCCCCTGCATGCAGCTGTAGCTGCTGACGCCCAGGGTGTCTTCCAGGTACGGCAATTGAAGAACCCCTTTTAGAGCAGCTGTGCTGTGTAATTACATGAGCCTACGGCAGCTGTGCTCTGGTCACTCACAGCCTTGCTTTAGTGCCTTCCATAGTGTGATAGCCAGGCAAACCCATATTTTACATCCAGCTTCCTCAGGTATTCATAGCCTGAAGAACTCGGCATACATGAATCGTCTGGCACACATTTATTTGGTCTGTTTGCCTCTTTCGCCTTTGATCTGGGCCCTTGCATTTCAGCGCTTAGGCTGCCTTTTCACTATAAAGTTTCTCTTGAGTTTCTGCCAAATCCTCTGTTTTGGTCTGTAGCAGTATTGAAAAGAAAAATCTGTCTTCCCCTGTTGTCCAGATCTTGATCCGTAACAGAGTGACGGACTTGGATGCTCGGATGAACGATGGAACGACCCCGTTAATTCTGGCTGCGCGTCTGGCTGTGGAAGGAATGGTGGCCGAGCTAATTAATTGCCAGGCAGATGTGAACGCCGTAGATGACCACGGTAATGTGAACACAACGTACCGCGCTGGGCACATACTTGTCGTGGTGTGGGCACGGAGGGGGTGGGCTTCTGCTCTCCCAGAGTGTGGGCTGCTCCTAAGTTCTGTAGCTAAATCAGACACTGGGCTCTCCTGCAGAAGTCCTCCCAGCAGTAACAGACTGCAGGCTTGGTTAGGCAGCCCCGGAAGAGAAGCAGAAGAAATATGTGGTTGGATATGCTGGCATTTTCTGGACTGCAGACATGGCACTCTGGATAGCTTATTTCAAAATTTAAAAAATCCCAGAGCAAGTGCTGGAAGTCCCATTGCATCTTGGTAATACAGGGGTGTGTCACAGCGCGGCGATTTCCAAAGCGTAACCGTGACTTCAGGACATGTTGACGTGCCATGAGCTGCACTGCGGTTGCTTTCTTCCCTCTGTCCATCTCTGGTGCTTTAGAAAATAACTCCTCGTTTTGTTACTGAAGTCGTTGGGTTTTCCTGCAGGTAAATCTGCTCTTCACTGGGCTGCTGCTGTCAACAACGTGGAAGCAACACTAGTGCTGCTGAAAAATGGAGCCAACAGAGACATGCAGGATAACAAGGTACGGTTTGGGTGTGCTCAGCGTGACTGTGCTTCCTAACTCTACGGATCTCTTTGCTGTTGGTAGTGAGCTAAGTTCTGAGTTTCTGAACTGGGTGCTCAGTGCAGGTCCAACACCAGACTGTGACTGGGACTTTCCCCGTGTGATGGATGGTCTGGTAGGATTTCTGATGGGAGAGAGCAGTTCTCTTCCTTGTTTGGCCAAGTCTTGGGTATCAACGCCGTCCTGCTTTCCTTGCAGAAAAGGAATGCGATACGGAGTCAGTGGTGTGTGAGGGCACCAGGGTGAAGTGCTGCTGGTGTCGAGCAGCTGGATTCTGGTTAGCGGAGAGACAGATTGGGCAGCGCAGCAGCAATCGTGTCCTGTCGCAGTTCCAGGGATCTCAGTGCAGGGTGGATGCGGAGGAGAAGCCCCTCTGTGCAGACCTCCTGTGGCTTCACTGTTACTTTTTGCTGTGTCTTAGTCCTTGATTTCTTTCCCGTGCCTCAGCTTTCTTGTTTGGATTATGTATTGTTCAGTAGATTTTAGAGCTACCAACAAACTGCGGTTCTTTACTGGACACTTTTAGTCCTTTGCACCTTTCCCTTATGGGGGATAATGGGGGAAGGGCACCAGGTGCTTTCATGGCTCATCCAAGGACCCATGACAGAATAGTGCCCTTCCTGGTGGGATGGTGCTCCACTGCCGTGTACGAGATCATCTCCTGTAATCTGCCTTTTTCGATGGGTACCTCTGAGGGTGGGTTGTTCCTGGAGACAATTACTGTGACGCTGCATTAAACAGTGCTTCCAGGTGTTGCCACACCGTTAAGGGATTGTTAGTTGTGAGTCTGCTCCCCCACAGTGAAGCCGCTAAAATACTTACTGCTCTGTGTTTTCAGGAAGAGACGCCGCTCTTCCTTGCCGCTCGGGAAGGCAGTTTCGAAGCAGCAAAAATCTTGCTGGACCATTTTGCCAATCGAGACATCACGGACCACATGGACCGCCTGCCCCGAGATGTGGCCCAGGACCGGATGCACCACGACATAGTCCAGCTTCTCAACGAGTACAATGTGGCGCACAGCCCCGCCGGGCACCCCGGCGCCATGCTGAACTCTGCCCTCTCCCCCGTCATCTGTGGCCCAAATAGGTCCTTCCTCAATCTGAAGCACACTTCGTTAAGCAAGAAGTCGCGAAAACCGAATGCCAAAGGCATCATGCCCACGAACCTCACCAAAGATGCAAAGAGGAGAAGGAAGAAGTCCCTCAGTGAGAGCAAAGGGCAGTTTTCGGAGAGTTCAGTGACCCTGTCACCAGTTGACTCCCTAGAATCGCCCCATGCTTTTGCATCCGAACCGACATCGTCTCCTGTGATGCCGTCGCCGGGGGTGTTACACTCATCGCCCAGCTCACTGCTGACCGCTCCGTCGGTGCAGGCTGCGCACACCATGTCCTTCTCCAACCTCCACGAGATGCAGCCCTTAGGACGTGGATCCAGCACGGTGCTCCCCTCCGTCAGCCAGCTCCTTTCGCAGCACAGAACCACCCCTCCCAACAGCGGGCTTGGCAGGCTCCGGCCAGCCAACGTTTCCAGCGAGTGGATGAACCGTATGGAGGTGAACGAGTCCCAGTACAACGAGATGTTTGGCATGGTGCCGCAGGTGATGCATCCGCACCCCGGTGTTTCTCAGCAGAGCGGTTTGGTTCAAGCAGATACCAAGCACCTGGGAGTGTCCAGGGAATCTCTGCCCCCTATCATGACTTTCCAGCTGGTTCCCAAGGGTGGCATAAACCAGCAAGCACTGCCGCAGCAGGCCCAGTCCAACTGCGCTCAGAACATGGCTGGGCCTCTTAGCTCCATGTACCAGATACCGGATTTAGCTCAGCTGCCCAGCGCCTCCTTCTCCATGGCTGCCATCCCTCAGCAGGACGGACAAGTGGCCCAGACAGTCCTCCCAGCTTACCACCAGTTCCAGAGCTCGATGGGGAAGTACCCCACGCCTCCCTCCCAGCACAGCTGCTACTCCTCGGCCACAGAACGGACTCCTAGCCACAACCGGCACTTACAAGGGGAGCACCCATACCTGACTCCGTCGCCCGAATCTCCGGACCAGTGGTCAAGCTCCTCCCCACACTCTGCCTCCGACTGGTCTGATGTGGCCACCAGTCCCAGTAACAACCAGCGCGGGCCGGCGGCCGCTCACATGACGGAGCAGCAGCGGAACAACATGCAAGTGTATGCCTGAAGGCTGGCCGAGGTGAAGCCCAATGAAAGCGGACTCCAGAACTCATGAAGGTCTTCCAGGATGGAAATGAAGAACCATTTTAGTATCCAAGAGTCTTAATGAGCCCAGGCTGTTCTTTCCTTGGAGGGACTGCAGTCGCTGTAGGCTTGTATGCTTTTACGCTAAACAGAGAACTGTAGAAGCTGGTGGTGGAGACGACCGGCCGGGTCACTTCTAACCAACCCCCGTGCCCCCCGGGTGTGACGGCTGGCTGCACTGCCTTCTCCAGTCTGCTTTGAAATACCTTCCACCGTTTCTCTGGGGAGACAGCTCTTCAGCTGAACGCATCTCGTGGTCGTTTCTCCAGGAGTTTAGCCAAAACCGGCTTTGTATCCTTATTTTGTTACTCCTTTTGTTACCTACATAACCTCTCTCTGAAGCACCTTCTACTAGTTCTCCTCGAGTTCAAGTTGCCTTGTCTTGACACAGCTCAGAGCTGCGCCCACATTCCCAGGCCCCTCCTGCCCTCGGCCGCTCTTGCTCAGCAAGCGAGCCGGACTTCCCGAAACACCCGCAGGTCAAGTGGCACCTTCTGTCACGCAGCTCCCCCCTTTCCTCTTTGAGAGTCTTTCCCTTACACAGACCCACTAACACCCCTTAGCGTTCTCACTGCCTGCCCCCCCCAGGTATTATGAGATTATATATACGTATAGTCTTCTCTTAGGTCTCTTTTTTTTGAATTTTTTTTTTCCCTCCCTTTCCCTCCCAAAAACGCTGGTCTAACCTGGTCTTCCCCCTGCGGTGGCCTGTAGGCGCATCTCTCCCGTGTTGTATGTCTTCCCCGAGACACGCCTGACCATTTTGACACACTACCCTCCCCGTGCCCCCCCGTCCTGCCAGGCGTATCCGTGACTGCCTGCACGGGCTGCCGTGCCGGAAGAGATGCCCCGCAATCGATAACAGGCCTTTTGGGAAGCTCTTGGGATGAGCATGAGTGTTTCCAAACCTGGTAAGCCAAGCTCCCAGTGTTCTTGCACAGCACTCCCCTCCTCCCCATCCAAGGGTGGCTGTGTGTCCTGTCCTCCAGATGCCACGTGCTGCCCCTTTATGGTATCGTCAAGAAGCATCAGGGACATCGTTACGTGTTTGCAGCGCGTGTCCTGCGTCGGGAACGGCGTCCGGCCCTTTGAAAAGCGTCCCTTTTCGCTCCAGCCTCGGGACAGGACTGCCTTGCCTTCCTTTCCCAACAAGGCGCTGACTCCCGAGCAGGCTTCCAGCAGCAGCAGCGGGCCTGAAGCCGGGAGCTGGCCTTAGGCGGCAGACCAAACAGCTCGGAAAACGATGCCTAACGCGCTTTGGTTCGCAGGTTTGGGGCTGTCCTCTGCTCTCAGCTTCGGCCTGTATGGAGATTTTCCAACCAAGGCGCCCCGCGTGCTCTGTGGGACGGTAGTGCCATTTGTCCTGCAGCTCCCCCGATATTTTTGGAGTCACAGAAGCCAGCTGTCGCTGACCTCGGACAAACAGCCGCTCTTTCTGCTTTGTCCGCAAGAGCAATGCTTCCCTGAAGGGGCTCTGAATCGCTCAGCAGCCGAAGCGAACGCTTCTGGGGATGGTTTGCTCCTACCTCTTCGGGGGAACCCTGCAGACGCGTGTTCCAAAGAGATCGGGGCTGTCGGCTGCCGCCAAAGGACAGAGAAAGCCGCTCCCCTCCCAGCAGCGGCCGTTCCGCATCCTACCGTGTACAGTATTTCCTCTGATGTTTTTCCATTCTAATCAAGAGTAAGAGCTTTTTCTTTCCATTCGACTCAATGGTACATGAAGGCAGGGCCTCAGGAGGAGCTGGTTCCCGGGGCCGGTGTTTTGGGCTGAAGTTTTTAATTCTTGAAGTTACTGCTTTTTACGACGCGCACGGCGTTTCTCCGGCACGCTCGCTGCGGTGTGTCCTGTGAAGTTTAGCTGCAACCGACTCGGATCTCCGGGCAGGAGCCCCCAGGCTCCGGGAGGTCTGTCCAGGTACATGTCTCACTGCAAAATAATGAAGTGTTGCTACAGCGATGCTAGAGAAACAAAGGGCTTTTCCTCGTTAGCCCCAAATAACCAAGTGCCTTTTTATATATGTGGCTACCTTTTACCAGATGAGTGCTTTCTGTGGAATGAAGCCAGTTTCGTGCCTGGCGTGTTAATACGATGGCCCTCTGCCTGCCTTTGTTTTGTTTTGTTTGTTTTGGGGTTTTGTTGTTTTTTTTTTTTAACTACTTGTAAAGATAATATCTCCTTAAGGTGGTATTTTATCTCATAAGTTGTAGAGTAACCATTCACACAGCAGCATTTTCCTATATTAATAATGGAAAATATTTGCTTATTTTTACATTTTTTATAAAAGTCTTTTATGAAAAATAGTTGCTGCAAAATGTATAAGCAATTTTTATCCCCAGAATAAAGAGTATGTGCCCGGCGTCTGCTGTTTTCCTTTGTCTTTCCAGTATCGCGGCACAGCCACTGGATTATAGAGGAATTATTGGCGTTCGGTAGCTGTTCCAAACCCTGTCAAGGGAGGGATCATCAGGAAACCGCCACAGTCTGTGTTGGGAGAGAGATTTTTGGGGGATCAAGGGTGCCCTGTGCTGTGGCTCAGCACCCCATGAGCCCCACCGCTTGGCTCCATCATCCTGGGAGCTGAAAGCATCCGAACTCAGGTCTAGCAGGATTCTGGGTCTCTTGTTCTGCTCTGTTCCCAGCAGCTGGGCATACCGGGAAGGACTGGAAGGGACTGGGATGGGGCTTTTTTTGAGGTGCTTTGAGTAAGAGCTCTCACTTGCCTGGGAGTCCGGGAGGCGGAGAAGGGCTGGGGCTTTTATGGAGCTTTTTAGGAAGGTTGTGGGCAACTGTGGGGCCAGGCGGTGGTTAGGGGGGCCGTGGGTTCACTTGCCCTTTCAGGGCCCGCTTGCTTCCCTGAGCCCATCACTGCTCTTCCAGCTGGGAAGAGGAGCCTCATCCCTGGAGCGGAGGTTGCCCTCCTGGCTTTGGCTTGGCAGCTGATGCCATGAAGCTGTGCCCAGGGACAGGACAAGGGGTAACGGGCACAAACTTGACCATGGGAAGTTCCACCTAAACCTGAGGAGGAACTTCTTTCCCTTGAGGGTGGCAGAGCCCTGGCCCAGGCTGCCCAGGGAGGTGGGGGAGTCTCCGTCTCTGGAGCCATCCCAAACCCGCCTGGAGGCGTTCCTGTGCCCCCTGCTCTGGGTGACCCTGCTCTGGCCGGGGGGGGGACTGGGGGATCTCCAGAGGGCCTTTCCAGCCCTGTGATTCTCCAGCCTCCAAGCATCGTGGCTCCTCTGTGCTGTTGAAAGGTTTGACGTGAACAACCGGAGAGCAAATCGGCAATGGCTGCCTTCCTCTGGTTTGAGCAGGGAGAGGTGCCACCCAAGCCTTGGGCTCCAGTAGGGCTCCATTAGCTCCCCTAGCCGGTTCCCAGCTCCCGCTGCGGACTCGGGGTGGAGCCGGTAGCTGAATTCCGATGCCTAGCAGGGATAAAGCTGCTGGGGGCATTTTGAGGGTTTAATATTCAAACAGCGCAGCTCCTTTATCTTCCAGCAGAGCCCGCTTGGCGAGCGCAACCCTCTGGCAGGCTCTCCAGCCCTGCTCTCCCACAGGTTGCGCATCCGTGCCGAAGTTTAGCCGGTTTCTCTGTTTCTCTGGCACAGCGATGCCGAGTCTGCCGGTGCTCAGGCTGAGACTTGAAGCGGCGTCTCCCTGGGGAGGGCACATGCCTCTTCCCCTCCCTGGGATGAGGAGAAGCTTGTGGAAACCTGTCGCGTTGCATCCAAATAAGCTTAATTGAACCAGCCAGGCGGGGAGCTGGGGTATCCCTTATCTAACCGAGGAGTAATGGAGTAGCCTCAGGCTCCTTTGGGGAATTTTGGCGTGGTTTTTCATAAAAGGAGGGTGGAGTCCTGTCTGCTGGGGGGGGGGTTGCTGTGGTTGAAGAGTTTCCCCATTACAGCGGCCGATCTCCTCTCTCAGGTTGTTTCTCTCGGGAGCAATGGCAGCGGGCAGCAGCTGCGCTGGGACACAAGAAGGCTTTACCCCTTTGGATCCCCGGGCTGAGCCTTTGAGAGGTCTTGGGAAGCAGCAGCGTCTTGTATCCCGGCTGCGTGGGCGAAGGAGCCGGGTCTGATCCTCCTCCTCCTCCTCTTCGCCCGGGGCGAAAGCCAGACCTGCCTGTGCAGGCCGGCGGGGAGCTGCTCCTGTGGGTGCAGCAGCACTCCCTGCCCGATTCGGCAAACGCTGCTGCCGGGGAGCCAGGGGAGAGCCCGAGGGGCTGGAGGGCACGGCTGGAGCCTGGCAGCCGGGAGAAGCCGCTTCAGGCAGCGCCAGCCCTCCGCGGTGGGAGATGGGGAGCTTGGCGCTGGGGCTGGGTCCTCTGTGGGTGGCTGCCTCCTGGGCAGCTCCCGGTGGCTCTTCCAAGCCTCTTTGAGAGGGCCTTTTATGAAGAAAGGCTGAGGGATTTGGGTCTCTTTAGTCTGGAAAAAAGACGGCTGAGGGGTGACCTCATCAGTGCCCATAAATACTGATGGGGGGGTGTCAGGAGGATGGGGCTGAGTTCGGCTGCTTTCAGCTCCCAGGATGATGAAGCCCTGCGTCACCCAGCGGCCCCACCGCCGGCTCCTGGCACCCGCCAGCCCTCGGCCGCGGGCTGTTCCACGTCCCAGCATCCCGCATCCTGCTGCAAACATCCCCAGGCACATCAAACAAGGGCGGTGCGTGGGTGACGCACGGCGGCGCTGGGCAGGGCACGGGGCCCAGCCGGCCGCCATCCCTCGGCTGGGGACATGGGAGATGCCGGCGGGTGGGTCCCACGGGGATGCTCGGACCAGGACTGGGACAGCCTTCCCTGGGGCTCATCCCTGCCAGCCCCCGGTTAAGCCATGGCTGGGCCAGCGAGCATCCCTGCCTGGTTGCCCAGGCTGCTCTCTGCCGCAAGGTTACCCCTGTGTTTGCATTAGTAATTAATGCTAATTGCAGGGGGCGGGTGTGCGTTTATTGACCAACTAGGAGAGGTTCTTCCTGTCTTTTCTGGAGGAAACGTTGCGTGTAAACAGAGCGGAGATCTGGGCGGATTTCCAGCCAAGTGGGGGGGACGGAGGGAGGGTCAGCAGTGGGATTTTTATGGTGGAATCACCTGAGCTGGGCAAACACAGATGCCGGGGAGCACCGGGCTATAAAGGGCAGCTCCTCTCCTCTGCCAGGGACCCAGGAGAAGCCGTTATTCCTCCCGGTCCCCGGAGAGCAGGTGGGGAAGGGAACGCTGGTGGGGTGGCGGAGGCCTCGGGATGCTCGGGGGTGGCTTGTGGGCGAGCAGGAGCCGGAGGGGCCAGGCTGCGAGGATGCCGTTTTCAGCCCCGCGTTGACTTTTGTCGCTGCTTCTTTGAGGGGAAGAGGAGCTGAGCCTGCAAATCGGCCTCGGTGCCCAGGGATTAGCCCGGATAAAGGGGAATGGGGCTGATGTGGCCGATTTGCCTCCCCCGGCCTGGCTCTGCCGGCATTCCCAGCCTGGGGCGGGGGTGGTGGAAGGGATGCTGCGCACGTAGTCCCCGCTCTGCCCCTGCCACCGCTGCCGCTGCCCGATGGCAGGGCAAGGCCGGGGTCCCCGTGCCCATGGCAGCGCTCTCCCCATGTCCCCACAGAGGAGCTGGGGTCACCGGGGTGACTCCCACTGAGACGGGGACCCGTGGGGCCGGGGGTCCCCGCCGCCAGCGTGGGCTGGGGCCCCCGAGCTGCGGCTGGGTGGCGGGCTGCGGGCGCGGGGTGCCGACCTGTGCCAGGGAGGGAGGGGGTGGCACAGCCCCCCGGGGCTGCCATCTCCTCCCGCTGGCTGAGAGGGGAGAGGTTCAGCCCACGGCAGGGGGATTTGCACCCTCTGGGTGCAGCAGCACCCCCTCTCCCCGAGGGACCTGCTGTGACCCCCCCCGAGGTCTTGGCAGGGGATGCTGCCAGGAACACGGAGGATGGCGGCAGCGGCCAGACTCGCCCTCCTGCTGCTGGGCTGCGCCGGGCTCCTGTGGCCGGCCGGTGAGTCCCA